>BJKM01000075.1:1200000-1690075 GCA_015082035.1 Chaenogobius annularis | reverse complement strand
CGCGGTGGCATAACAAACACACGTCATCAATTCTTTTTGTAGAATGATGAGAGTGCTGCCATACCATTTGCATTCAAGAGAGAAAATATCAGTTTGTTGTACATGACTCAACATTGTAACTTCACATCGAATATCGAATCAAGTGAGTAACTTCTTAACAAACCTCGTTCGCATAGTATGATGAACAAAGGTTAAGCCGTTAGGGACAGAAATGTGTGCAAGGTTTATTAGCCGTAATCTCTTATTATAAACACAAGAAAGAACATTTGTGGTGGTTATAACACTGCCTTCTTGAGAGCAAAAGAATAAATAGTCTCACATCATTCATTATTCGATATAATACTAAAAGTGATGAGGTCTTCTGTACTGCTAAGGAATGACACACAAAGAGAAACACGATGACAAGATCCCTTGTCAATGCCTATGTCACATGTTCTCATACGATGGACAACAATGTGTTTTGAAAAGTTGCTTCCGTATAAGATACTCCAACATTCGTCGGCAGATCCCAATGTTACTTTGATAGTGTTTGTTAACTCGATGACCTCTTTGTTAATAGCTTTCACATTGAGCGAACTCACGAATCTTGTCTCTGTGTGCTGGATGTGCAGTTTGTATCGTTCCTTGACTTTGCGCGATATCTTTAATTTTTTGGTGCATCCGTGGGAAAAGGTCATCTAAGGACAAATGGAGGTCTTCGTTCAATGGGATCATCCTTAATCTTTTTTTCCCCAGGATTCAGGCCTCCCAAACTGAAGAGGAAGGTCCCGTTTATATAAAAGCTTTGAAAAAATGGATTGTCAGACTCCCAAAGAACTCTCTGAATGTTTTTTCCGGATTGTCGTGGTAGGCATATTTTGAAGACCAAGCACCAACCTTTGACAAGTTCAGTAGGAATGCCACCATTTAAACCATCTTCTCCGAAATTATCATAGGTGGCCTTTTTTACGAAGGTCACTTAAAACGTCGAAGGCTTCACCCAATTGTCGAAATTCTCATAGTTTTTCTGGTTTTCTGTTGGGATGAAACTTCAGTGCAAGGCGTCGATACGCTTTTTTAATGTCCGCGCATCGGTCGCATTTTTGTGCTCTGGTCGGAAAATCTCGGTAGTAGTTTCCTTCCATTGTCGAAAAATGTATGTATTTCACGCAGCTAAAGGTTTCGTGTTTTGATGAGAAAAGGATTTCAGTCGGACGAGCTCTGCTAGGTGATGAAATTAGACTCCAATCGTAGCATGGCAGATGCTCTCGACTCTAGTGGAATATCTGTTTGTGTTACTTTTAATGGTGCATTTACCGCCACTCACCATACTGTAGTTCATGCTAAATTTTACCTAGATGACATCATTCCTTTGACTTAATTTTCAATGACATCACAACATTCTTGTGCATCGCCATTGGTAACAACCATTAATGACATCAACACATTCTAAACGCCTATTAGAGCGGTGGTTTTCTCTCTCTTTAAAAGTACACAACACAATCGACCATCTACATTTAACTAATATGATAGTTTAAAAGCGAGCTTCAATAGTGCCACTCATGATCGCCTATAATGGCTAAACCTTATATTATTCAGCTAGATCAAGATATGAGTATATGTTCGAATGAACAGATTTGAAAGCTTCCCTGCTTTTTATTGCACGTCTATAGAGAATGAGATAAGGCAGTTAGAGATTAGAGACTCGATTAAACTTGATTTAGTGTTTCTACATTGTGCGATATATTCTATAGAGGTAGATCTTCAGGCTTTTGTAAGAAGTTGTAACGAGCTCGTTGTGGGAAAAACCCTTGTTTTAGGCCGAGTTAAGATTGGTCCTAGCCCTGTTCCTTAAGACACATTTGACGTCACAAAGGTGTCGTAATGCTAACAGCCAGGGACACCCTAAAATGTTCAATGTGTAAATTGTAGGCAAAGTAAAACAACACATTTATTATAACTAATTTTGATTTTTGCACCATCACTTGCATGCTCTTGCTGTTGGTCGTGATTTTTCAGTAATGTAATAGACGTCAGACGTAATATTTCAGAGTTGCTATTGATATTTTGAGGTGCGTGTGATCGAAGGGACAAAAAATCCCTCTCGCGTCTTCTCGCTAAATTGTAGGAACCGTCACACTGTTGGCTAACATGAGGAGGAATGTCTCTGAAGTGCTCTATAAAGTAGTGTCAGCCCAGTATGTAGTCATGCCTTATATTCGACTTTTGTGTATGAATCAGGCCCAGAGTCTCGACGTGTCACGCGATTCATAAACACTCACCGCCAGTGTTGGGTAGCGTTACTTTTAAAAGTAATGCGGTAGAAGTTTGTTTAGAGTTAGCATACTCTTGCGTTACCAATAATTAACATATTGTATAAACATATAGTGTCAGTCCTTGGTGGAGTTAGTGTGCTGAACACAGTAACATACGTAAATATTAAATATCAGCAAGCAAAGTAAATGCGTTTGACTGAGCTTTATTTATCTTTTATGTTAATAGATTACCAACAAGGACAGTCAATAGCTTCTGAGCACATATATATATTTGGTAGATAAGACGATGGTCCGTTCGCTATATGTCACACTCGCGAATGATGAGCACTCAGAGATAGTCAAAAGGGTCGCAGTGAATTGACAAGTGCACAGTGACTCTGCTCCTGAGGCAAAAGAAACACATTTGATTTGCAGATGTAGTAGTTTTTTAACTTGCTGCGTTCGGGCTAGATCGCATAAGATAGCCTACATTTACTCCATCAGATACAAACTAGTTATAAACGAAGGAGAAGGAGTTTTTCAAAGTGTGCATCTTGAAAGTTTATTTCCTGTTTGTCGTCACAAGAGTCACTAGTTGCCTAGTGCCTGGGGGGTCCACAGACCAGGTAGGCAGAGAGTGTTTATCGGGGGAAGGTTCCAAAAGCCATGGGCGTAATGCAGCAAGAGGTGAGATGGGGAAGCAGCGGAGGTACCAGCAGCGGACAGCTGTGTGGAGAGTTGAGTCGATTCTCTCTTACACTAGGTCCCGTAGTCGTGGCTTGAGAGTAGATGAGAGACCTTGAATCACATAGCACTAAAAAAGGTTCGAATATTCTCAATCAAACGTTATTACTTTGGAGCACAATTTTTACTTATTAACCAGCACAATATTGCAACGACATACTCTAACCATGAAACCAAATATTACAGCATTGTCAATGAAGACACAATCATTAGCAGGTATGAGGAAACGCTATAAATGCAAATATGACATCAAACACATGGTTAATTACAGATTTAAATCAACAAATGGGTGAAAAGGGTGATGACAGTCTAAATGAAAAATCTAAGCATAATTTAAGGACTTTTTTTTAAATAAATTCTCCATAGCTTGTTTTTGTTTTGTTTGTCACCCAGTGGTGCCAGTTTAATTTGAATGTGACCTTTGAACGATAAGGCAGCAGAGGTGATTGTCCTTGTGTGCTTTTACAGAGATGTTTGAGGGTCATATAGTGAGGAAAATAAGTATTTAAACACCTCTGTGATTTTTGCAAGTTTATCCCACTTTCGAAATTAATGGAGGGGGCTGAAACAGTTTAATCATAGGTCAATTTCAACTGTAAGAGACAAAATCTAAAAATTAAAATCTGCAAATCACATTGTATGATTTTGAAATACTTTACTTTTCTATGTTATTTTGCTGCTAAATAAGAGTATGTTGAACACCTGGGGAAATTAATGTGTAATACTTGGTACAGAAGTCTTTGTTTACAATCACACGAAGTCAAACATTTCCTGAAGATCTAGAACAGGTTTGCGACACACTGCCAGCAGGGATTTTGGCCCACTCCTCCCACACAGATCTTCTCTAGATTCTTCTAGCGTTTAGGGGCTATCCGAGTTTCAGCTCCTCCAAGATTTCTTTTGGATTTAGGAGGTCTTTAACCTGGCTAGGCCACTCCAGAACCTTGATATGCCTCTTACGAGCCACTCTGTGGTTTCTCCAGGGCTCTGCGCTTGCAGGTCATTGTTATGTGGGAAGACCCATTCACAACCCATCTTCAAATGCTCTGACTGAGGGAAAGGAGGTTAATTGCCCAACATCTTGCAATATAGTTGGCCTCCATTCTTCTGTCCTTAAATACAGTGCAGTCCATCCTGTCCCTGTGCAAAAAGCACCTTTAAAAGCATGATGTTGTCCACCTCCATGCTTCACAAGTAGGGATGGTAGACTGGGCACACGTAGCATGAATCAGGGCGGACGCAAATTTATTTGGTGTAGTGATCTCACAGCTAAGTAGCGAAGAACGAAGGGATCATAAATAGTGCTGATCGCACACAGAAGGGGTATCTGGAGTAAGGTGATGGGAGACATGGCAGAAATACAAAACAGACGCAAGGAACAGAGAGCGAATCTGACGGGACGGTGTTGAAGAAAAGCATTTCAGTCATCCATGCACAGCCAAACAAAACTTTTCATCTTAGAATTGAACAATGCCCAGAAGTCAAGGCCTGCTCACATCGCTTCTCGGTTCTAGATTTTAGTGCATAAAACTGAAACGCACATTTCCCCATGTCTTAATGAGGGTGTGCGCGTGACTCTGGCAAAGATCAGAGAGGCGTAGGCGTACCTACTGATGTGCTACAGAGTCCGAGATGGTTCATATGGCACTAACATGGTACCAGAGATGTTGCTACTTGTGCGGGTCAGTAGCACTCAGATGATAAGCAGAGCTGGCTTGTGAAGGTCTATTCGGGGACGCACAGAAGCGTATGTTGGAAGAGACGGTGTGAGCACCAGAGAATCACATGGCAGTGTGATCGTACTTCTTGTCTCTGTGCGCGCAGCTAGATGCAGCGTTCTGGATGTACTACAGCGCGCTGTCTAACAGCTGTTGCGCAGAGTGAAGTGTATGTGAAAGTTTGGCAGCTGTTACAGTAGTTTCGCTAGGTTCTCGCTAGTGTGGGTATGACGCAGCGTGGACATGAGAAGTCGTCCTGCTGCTCCAGGTCGGTTTAGACACTATACTTGACGTGGTGTCAAAATTCAAGTCTGGTCGATTATTATCCGCTTGAGTTCATTATCCGTAGGTTTTTGTGTAGGGTGCATCTCACGCAGTGAGACTCTGTGTAGAGGTGAATTGAGAGATTGCGTCTTCCTGTTGAAGGCAAGATCAATGATTTCAGCTCTTGTCTGAGTTTGAGTCTGCGAGAAAGCTCGTTTTGCACTCCACACAAGTGGCAGAGTGATTCGCACTCAGTCCATAGTTCAAAGGTCAGTGAAACATAGATCGTGAGTGCGTCTGCATAATTTTGATGGACACATTACGCTTTGGACTTCGGAGGTCAAGAACTTTGAGGGGGGACGCAGCGTCAGTGAGATATGGACTCTAGCGAAAACCCTCATCTGGGCTCATCTCGGATGGAGTCTGTTCTACAGGAGGTAAGTGGACTGGCTGGTGTCGCTGGTGCGGCAATAACAACCTGGAGTTCAACGCCTCAGAAGACAGTGAGATGATCGATTTGAGTAGTGCGAGGGCGAGGAGAAAGTCCAGCCCACCTGACGTAGCCCCCCCTCACCATGACAGACTCCCCAGTCACTACACCGTGGACTCCTTCCGCCTTCCTCGGCCACCACCATCACCAGGGACCTCAAGTGGGGTAGCCTCCATCAGCTCCTCATAAGAAGGCCCAGCAGAGGATGTACTGTCCTGCTGCAGGCTGATTGAAAGCCAAGCTTGCCAGTGCAGCTTAGTGCCTTCCTCATCACCGTGTGGTCGCTGGATGCAGCGCCAGGCGACAACAGAGACTACAGCGGCATTGTGCGTTCTGCTGAGCAGGTGAATCGGCTGAGACTTCCATCTCTGCAGGACCTGTACGTCGCGCTCACGCGCACGTGCTGGCACCGCAGGTAAACAGCTGACCCTTCTCACACCTGGACACGACTAATTTGGAGAGGCCCGTTCTCTCGTCCCAAGCTACACAAGAATAGTTTATTTATCCTCTGCAGTATGGACTCATGATGCCACGTTTCCTTCTGTAGCACCCTGCCACTTTAACTGCAACTATTCTAATCACTTTCTGCACCACAATGTAAATTTAACGGTAATTTTGTGTACATAGTAAATGCTATGTTTCTATTTTAATACTATAGTAATTTTTAAATTGTTTTCTTAATGCAGCCCTTTGGATTGAATATATATGTTAGTTTTTATTACTACACATAATCAGTGTCTTTTAATGTTGCACCTTAATTCAGACGACAAGTTCCTATGTTGTGAATTTTTGTTCATTGCAATGGAATTAAACCTTTTCTGATTCTAGATTCTGATTCAACTGACCTATACCGGCAGCATGTAGGGTTGAACAGAAGGGGGTGCATGTGGTCTGAGACACAGGTTACCAAGTTCTTCTATATTCCGATAGGACCTTGAACCAATTTATGCAGAGTCAGTGAGTGAAGATATAACCCAGACTCTAGGTCCTGTAGAAGGAGCCATGATCCAAAGCAGAGATCTCAGATCTAACAGAATAAAGAGACGCTGAGGCTTTGCCGCGCGGTACAGTGTTCAGGTGGATGTCATTGTCCCTCTTGACAAGATGCGGTCTCAGTGCTTCGTGAACTGAGGGTCTAAACCTGACTGGAAAACATCAAATGAGTTGTTTTTTATTAATGAGGAAATCAGTGAGTGTTTGTAAACAACTTTCGAGGACTTTGTGCCGCCACAAATGGCAGATTAGAGCTCAGTACTGGCGGCATCCAAGACGCTCTTTCTTTTAGGGAAGAGGCTTTATGACCGCAGTTTCAAAAGACATTGGGGAATTGTTCAGTATTGAAGCGACATGTTAACATATTTGAGTGGTTGGTGCTAACAACTGTTCAAGGACACTAGAACTTTAGCAATACTGGTTGGGGTAACACAGTCGGGCAGATGTAAGATGAATGCAGGCTGGTGATGACCTTCCTTGGACAGTTTTGTCAGTTACAAGGTGCAAAGTTAGAGAGTCAGCCTGGTGTGTAGTGTGGTACGTGGGTTTTAAGGGGTTAATTTGTTTGCATTGTGGGATTTATAGCGAGCATTTATGTTAATGTCTGAAACTTTGTCGTTAAAGAATAATGCAAACTCATTACACTCAGCTGAGCTGGAAGGGTTTGGGTTAATCTGTTTGCTAGTGACAAACAAGAACCACAGCGAGTTTGTTATTGGCTTGTTTGGTTTATATAAAGTGACCATTTACTTGCGCCATTTCCGTTGGCCGCGGGGCACTCTCTTTTCTGTGCCCTGACTAATCATACATTTCTCATCATCATCATTCATTGGCTGCACCGCATTAAAAGCAACACAACACGAACCAATCACAACACCAACCAACAACAACAAAAAACACAAGGGCAACGACACTCTTCAGGTCTTGACAGCTCCTGTCATGTATCCTGAACTGATTTCTCAACTTTTTATTATCATTGATACCCCACCGAAGTGAACTTGGCGTAGAGCCCCAGTCAAAAGGGGACTGACGGAAACATCTTAAGCCTCTTCCATTTCTAACAATTGATCCAACATAGAGTATGTTTTCAACCTAGCTCTTGCAATTGCCCCCTAAGCCCTTTCTGCTATTTTGGCTTCTGTTGACAAGCTCTTTGGCCTGCGGCCTTCGGTAGTAGATAGCGAGTCTGACTGTTGTGGGTGGACAGATGTTTATTTGAGTAACATTCCGTTCTGAACGTCTGGCTTTTGTTCCCTATATGCGATGTGAAGCATCACCATTGTTTTGAATTATCCTCCAATAATGCCTTTTAAAAGAGTTTGGGACATACAAATTGAACCAAGGAGTCACGCTCTTAATAATACACGCATGAAGAAGGCACACAACAGATTTTTTTCCTCACTGTCAAAGCATTGAATCAAAATAAACCTTTCCGTCTTAGATCTGTTCTCATTTTTTTTTTTTTTTATGGTTATCGATGCCATAGTACCAAGAATAATTATGATATAGATTCTTAATAAATTATCTCAGCTCAGAAGTTTTAAAATTGACTAAAAGACTATATCTTCAAAACAAAATGGGAATGTTGTTGGTTGCTTCTGAATTGTTTAATTGACAACATTTGAACACACCTGTGGATTTTTTTTAACGCACACACTGAAACACTGCTTCTTTGTGTAAACAAAATGGGAAAGTCTAAAGAAAATTAGCCAGGATACTCAAGAAATAGAATTGTGGACTTCATCCTTGGGGTGCAATTTTCTAAATGCTGAAGGTGCACGATCATTCGGTTCAACAGTTATACGACAAAGTATAAACACATGAAATGGTCCAGCCAAACTACGCACAGGAAGGAGCGGCTTTTGGGTCCAAGAATGAACGGTGCTTGGACCGACGTGTAACGTTTTGAACCCAAGAACGAAAGCAAAACAAGCATCTCGGTGAGTGATAGTGTGCTTGACAGGTATCTTGTGATAGCTCAAAACGCTTGTCAAGACAAAGTGGGATCGACTAAATCTGTTTATTTACATGAAAACAACAACTAACAATTAATTTAGTTTTACTTTGAGACGTTTTTTTTATACATTAGCATAAAAAGAGACTGAAGGCTCATAGAGGGAGAATAATTACAAATAAAGAGTATTATTGTTGAAAATCTGTTTTTCTTGTGTTGCAAATATACATATACATAATTGTGTGTTTTAATGCGAATATGTGTTTTACCATATTGACTAGCCTTTTAGCTAAATCAGGTACATTAACATTGTTTATTAATGTTCACTGTCTCACTGATAAATTAATCAGACAAAAGTAAAGTTAGTATGATAAACAGCCACATTAAAAGCACTTTACATTTACGTTTTCGTAGTACTGATTGAATTTAAATTACTTTTACTTCTAAACTTGTGTGATTTGAATAATCTATAATACTTCTTTTATGGTGTCTTGGCCTCCTCCTGAGCGCACTAGTAGGAGGACCTGCCCCTGAACAAGCTACACTGCCTCTGCCCATAAAAATGTCAGCACCTGATTAACAAAGTAAATAGTTGAGAAGTGCATTGGAGAAGAAATGTAGGTTTTAGCAACTGGCGACAAAAATACACTGAATGTCATTCCATCAACGTGTTCGGTCTTCAAAGTAACAATGCCGTGGTCAATCCTGTGTGTGAAGCAGTTTTTCACAAAGCATAACACGTTTTCACACACAAGGAATGGTTTAAACTTTGACCCCCACATTTGACATCACATTCTGTTAGATTTGTACATTCAACTCTATTGGAAACTGTCCAATGAAACTAATATTACAATTCATACTTCTTAAGTAAGAAGTTTGTTCTTCCACCTTTAGCTGATGTCATTTTGTTATTACAGGTCCTGTTCTGCAGCTGGTTCTCATCGCATCGTACGAGCAGAACTTTGTTTTTTCAGAACTGTCAGAACTGTCACAACTGCACTGCGATTGGTTAGATTTTCAAAGTAGCAGTGGGTAATTGTAAATATATTTATTTTTTGTGAAATCAATTTAAAAAATATACCATTTCAGCCATTTTGATGAACTTATAACAGTTATCAAAACACTGTTGCCACTGAACTGTTTTGGTAATCTCCATAGCAACACCATGGCAACAGTTTTTTGAATTCACAGGGGGCGGGGCTTAGGCAGCAGAACTTCTAATGAATACGAAATGTCTGAGCCCATAAGAAAGAAAGACATTTCTTCTTGTTCTTTACAGCTCCAGGTGCGAGAACAAAACCTTTTCCTTCTCATGAAGTATGAATCTGCCTTTATTCTGTACTGATGGTTCCTGTTATCATGATGTTTTCTATTTGATCAATATTGCCCAACCCTTCTTGCCGCTGTAGCCGATAACACAAATAAACTACGATTTAAAAGTCCATAGCAAGGGCCACAAATATATGTTAAGTAATGCTAAAGTTCACTCTTGTAAAAGCCTAATTGCTCTTATATTATGATGTGGAGCTCTGTAGTAACACATGTGAGTTTACAGTTATTACATTTGTAGGGATGTAAATATGTGCAAACCACATAAACCAAATGACACGATATGATCACGATAATCATTTCACATTTCACTCTTCATTTTGAAGAGGCAGAATTGTAGAGATCCCTTTT
Source organism: Chaenogobius annularis (assembly GCA_015082035.1). Taxonomy (NCBI): domain Eukaryota; kingdom Metazoa; phylum Chordata; class Actinopteri; order Gobiiformes; family Gobiidae; genus Chaenogobius; species Chaenogobius annularis. The sequence continues at coordinate 1,679,998 of BJKM01000075.1, read as the reverse complement.
CAAGGGATTTCCTTTTGAAAATCCCTTGAAAAGAATTAAGCATAAAAAGCGCATAATAAAATATATTTTCTTTGTGTTGTCTGTGGTAAATGGCACAAAGGATCATTGTTCCCTCAATTTTTGTCACTGTTTCTGCAACAAAACAATACATTCAAGCAAATATCGATACTATTTTTATTTTTTATGTCCAAAATTGTCTTCCTATAAAATGCTCAAATAACGTAAATGATTGAATGAAAAAAATAAAAAATAAAATAGTATAGTATTAGGACAAAATTTGACCTTTAGTTTTAAGTTGTTTTTTTTTCTTCTTTTGATTTTATTTTATAGAAACAGATAACGGAAACATAGATAAACATGTAGTAATCTTGGGCAAGTAGCACAGTGTTTCTTTAGCCTTTCACAATACCAGTCCCAGGGGGCTTTTAACTGACCAGATTTTGAACTAAATACAATAATAATAAGTTAAACAACTATTAAAAAAAGCAGTAATCACAGTGAATATGTGAAGAAGACCAAATAAAGTATAAGAATATGAGCTTAAGTTTCATCAACTGGTATAATAAGTCAGAACTATTATATTGGGCTAAAAATTGAATTCATAAATAAAGATTATTATCATCGAAATGGGTATTGAGTATTGAGCCTTTTAGTAATAAAATCGAGTTTGAAATTGCGGTATCGGGACAACACCAGTATCGGCATCGGCCATGAAAAACAACCAAACATACAGTATTAGTCAATATTTCACCGGTACTGATACTGGATTTGCAACATCGTTCATCCCAAAATAATTTCTAACCCATAATAAAGGGGACGTATTATGCTAATTCCACTTTGTGTTTCCTTCTTATCAGTTAGGACTGCAAGATTAATTACAACCAAATTGAAATTGGGAATTTGAACTGGCGCAATTAGAAAAACGCAAAGGCTACGGTTATTTGAAGTACCATAATTTCCTTCACAACCAACTAAATGTCAGGTCTTATTTTGCATAAAAACTGCTAAGACTTAAGTTTAGATCTGAATAAACATCTGAACTACATCTGAAACACTTTTATTAGTTTGTCAGTTCATTGTCTAATTTCAGTTTGTATTTTTTGGGGGGGTGGTAAATTCTCCTGGATATGTTAAGATTAGATTTAGACTAGTCTTTATTGTCCTCTGCATTTGACCCATCCTTCGTAATATGTCTCCTTTAAGTTGCATATGACAATATCTGATGTGTCTAGCGTTCCCCTCGGCACCTGAACGCCTCACCCTGGATGAATCTGACAGCAGAGTCTTTTCTCTGTGTGGCAGATGTTCCCGGCACAGTCTGCGGATACAGCAGGCTGCGGCAGAATCCACTCCAACTGCTTCTGCTTCAGCGTGGAGCCACCGCAAATCCCTCTACATTATTCACACAGGCTAATGCTATACATTAGACTTAAGTTTTGAATAATGAGCTGGCTCACAATGACATGCCAGATTTACATTCCTAACACATTATAAAGTGTTCAAATGGAAGCTGTTTCCAAATGTTCTAATCAAGTGATTTTTCAAAACATTATAAAGTGGTTGAGTATGTAAAGGGAATAGGACAATCATTTGATTTAAGTTAAAAATCTATGGCTATCTATTTTGTCATTTAAAATTGATCTTTAATTTTTATAAAACTTGATTACTTTTAATAGTATGCGGCAGGTACAAAGATTAAAATGTGTGATTAAATTTTCAAAAGATTTTCTATGGAAAAACAACTCCTTTTAATGAATCTTCTTTCATCTTGTAGTTTTATTACTAACACGACTACATTATGCAGTAACTTGTAAGCTAAACTGAATTGTCAAGCTATTCGTTTAAACAACAATCATGATTATTTATGTCACAATATAGTCCTAAAAACAAAAAAATAACATTTGCAACTATTTTAGAAGTAACATCAATTATTTTTATTTCAATCTGGTTTTCATAAAAATACATCAAAAGGTAAAGAATTTTTTTATCTGGCTGTTTTTGTCACATTTACTTTATTTTCTCATTCAGAAAGTTTGATTTCATAAAGCCGGTTATAAACCTGAAGAATAGTAATTCATTAGACAATAGGAATGAAAGAAATGAGAGATTTCTGTTTGGTCACTTCGGTAAATTATGATTAAGGCTGCAAAGATAAATCGAATAATTGTAGTCAACTATGAACCGCAATTGTATTTTAATAATTATCTGGACTTATATATATATATATATATATATATGTATATGTATATTTATGTATATATGTATTATATATTTATAACAAAGCCAGCAGCATTAATGATTGACTAAATCAATACTACAGTTTATTAATAAATATTCTCAAAATAGAAGCCTCCAGTCACTATAGTTCACCTTTAATGCACTTAAAAAGTCTTAATGTAAAATAGAAATAATCTCTCTTTGGCGTATACAATCTCACAGGAAGGACTTTTCTTAGCCCTTTTGCTTTTTTTTCTTTCCCTGTGCCTCACCTGTCCAAATCCTGCCATGGTTTCCTGCGCATCCTGGTGCTCTGCGTCCCTCCTGCCGTCCTCCAGCGCGTACACCGAGCCGTCAGCGTCCTGCACCCCTTCATCTTTCACCACCACGCCTTCTCCCCCCAGCACCTGCCGCACACACGCAACCAAAAAAGTAGGAGTTCAGAGAAAAGGAAAATAATACACAAAAATATGGCACACACATTTGAAGAAGCAGCAGCAGCAGCAGCAGCAGCAGCAGCAGCAGCAGCAGCAGCAGCAGAAGCAGCAGAAGCAGCGAGAGCAACAAAGAGCTAAAGAAAGAAGCGGTTGTGGTTGGTCTTTTTTTAATCTGCAAGCAGCGGGTGCTAACAAGTTTAACGACCTACAGTAAATATGCAGAAGTCCATAGAAAAACAAGGCAAAAGGTGCTGAAGTTGGGATGAGCGCTCGCCTCCGAATGTGCAAAGTGCCGAAACATCTCTATACGCGCTCTATACGCCAATGCAGTGAGAGAAGAGGGAAGAGGGAAAGCCAGCAGATACAGAAAAAGGAAAAAGCGGCGCGTTGCAGCTCTGCATGCCTGAAAGCTGTAACCATGGCAACCTCCCCCCTCCTTTTCCTCCCTTCCTTTCCGTCTTTTACAGAGTAAAGTGAATCTGCAGACCCGGAGGCTGCACGCTTAAGGACTGCACCGAGATGTCCAGCACTCAGATGACTTCTCCTGTGGTTCTCCTTCCTTGGTCTGGCTAGAGCAGTGAGCTACTTCCTGTCCAAATCTATCTCCAAGGGGTTTTTGTCAAGTCATGCTAGAATGTATAAATACCTAAATGTAAATTATTTAAAAAACAACGTATGAAAATTTACAGTAGACTCCCTATTTTTATTCATAGATTACTTGTTATTTCAATTCGTTTTTGTTTTTTTTATATTAACAAAGCCTATATAATTTATCCGTCTAGGGACAGCAGATGGAAAATAGGCATTTAGGCCAATTCTGGCACATTTACATAAATTGTTATGCATGTACATAATCTTGTTTAAATCAACTAATATTTTATTTTATTTTCTTTTTTTTTTAAAGGAGCTCAGGGACCGGCCTGCTGCTGGTGCCCAGAGTCAGGACTAAACGATCTGGACTATCGTATATACATCTCAATTATGTCCAAAACAATGGAACAAATACTCCCAAATTTAATTCACAATGATCAGGATTTATTAAACGACAAACTAAGGACAACATCAAATGATCTATAGACATAATGAATCATTTGAAAAACCAGTAGAACTGACCGGTATTGATGCTGAGAAAGCTTTTTCTTCTGTTAGCTGGCCTTATTTGTTTAAAGTGCTTAAAAGTTTAAAATAGACGACAAAATATTGGGGCTCTTTATTATTGTCCAACGTCAATAATTAAAATCATTGATCACCTGAGAGACCTGCTGACTCTGGAAAGAGAGGTGAGTCAGGGCTGTGCCTGGTCACCTCTCCTGTTTGCTTTGTACTTGGAACTATTGGCCTATTATATTAGACAATAATTTATATACAATATATCAAAAACAATTCATGGTGTCAGAATATGCTACTATGCTAGATTACATTCTATCATTTTGGACCAAACCAGAAATGTCCATATCAAATTTGTCCAATATCTGGATACAAATTAACTGTACAAAATAAAATTCTCGCTTTCCTTCGACCTTTAGAAAGATGTATCCATTTGAATGGGAAAAGGAATCTTTTAAATACATAGGTGTCCATACAATTAAATTTTTTTCCATACCAAAGTCTAAGTCAAAGGATAGAACTTATAAGAAACTAATGTTGTGCCCAAGATATCTCCATATATTCCAGGCTCTCCCAGATTTCCTTCCCCAACGCTGTTGACAAGTGGAATGAAATAATTTCCAGATTTCTATGGCAAGGTTATAAACCTTGTTTACTTGTAAACTCTACAACTATCAAAAGAAAAAAGGTAGTTTGGGTTTAGCTTGTCTGAAAATTACTTTAGTTCAGGTCAAATCAGAGCTGGTGTGACCCAGAATATGAAACTCAATGGAAAAATATTGAGTGTAATGTGATGCTGGAGGTTCCTGTACAGGCCTTATTGGCAAATGACAAATGGGTCAAATGAAGGAACTAGGAATCCCTGGGTGTTTATTACCTCGAAAGAGCTAATAAAAACATCCAAACTAAACAAAGATGATAATTACAATCTATTTATATAGCGCTTTTCCACTTTCAAGTCACTCAAAGCACTGGGCAATGTGGGTGAAGTGTCTTGCCTAAGGACACAACAACATTTCCTCAAGCGCCCCACTGTGGCACCTGGTGTTCCAGTGGTCTCCCATCCAAGTACGAACCAGGCCCTGCCCTGCTTAGCTTTCGAGACAGGTATGACCACAATCGTCAAATTTATCTGTTGGCTTATGACCAAAGTATGAGCAAACAGCAACGACCGATATTTAAGGTCTGGATAACATAAGGTAGGGAGAAACACTCTTTTTCTTGAGTACCCTATCAGATATAAAATACAAACGAAACAAACAAACACAGAATATCCAGATAAAATGTCAATAATACATTAAATAAAACAAATACCCCAAGAACTATATATTTGGGCCTCAAAACTCCTGCCATGGACACAATAAATAAGATACCTTTGGAACATACTTTTGGCAGCAGGAAAAAAGGCCATCACAAAGCAGAGATGGGAGTAAGTCACCAATGTCCAAGTCACAAGTAAGTCTCAAGTCTTAATGTCCAAGTCACAAATAAAACAGTCACCTGTTCACGAGAGTCAAGTCGAGGCATAGCACTTTGTCAAGTAAATCAAGTCAAGCCCTCAAGTCGTCTTTTAGTCCCCTCAAATCATCATGCGTGTGAGTGTTGCCTAATCTATCTAAACTATTTATGTTCAGCCCCACACAGAGCATTCTACTTATAAAAGCAAATAAACTGAAGAAAAATCTCTTAGTGATCTTGGATCTTAGTGAATCCATTTACACTGTAGTAGCAGGAATTTATGTTTTGAGAGTGACATCAATAAAAAATTGCCAATTTAGTAAATTTGTAAATAATAAAATTCACATAAATCAATATGCAAAGATAATTTTATTATTTGTGTGTATTTAATTCAAATGTAACTGGTCATAAAAGTGCTTTTCTATTTAAGGGCATTTTACATAGCTAATTTGGTATTATGACCTTGTATTAAAATGAAAAAGTTCATTGTTACACAGATTTTAATGCATTTTTAATGAGCCAATGTTCTCCAATGCCAATGAAATCTTTAAAAACAAGAATATACTAGTAACTAGAACTATGTTACTGTTGATCAAAATTAAATGATTTAAATCTGAATACAACATAATACCGTTAGTGTCCCTAGAGCTTGCTTGGACATCACAGAAGTGTGTTCTAACGTGGCCCCTAAACATCACAGGCTTCACAGACTTGTATCAAGACTGTTGGGCTCATGTTTTGTGTAACTTTAGAGGACAGTGGCCTTTGCTCTTTTGCTGAAAACACATCAGAAATACGCAGTGGTAAACACTTTGATGGGGCTGAATGAAAACGTGCACGCAAAGATGCACACATTCACCCCATCATCCCCTGAAGTGATTTGAAGTGCTGCAGTTGTGAAACCGAAAGTATAAGGCACATGGCTCATGTAAGCACAAATGCTTTTACGGGAATTATAGTTCTTTAGAAACATAATGACCCTGTAAAACTCAAGTCATTCCAAGTCATTAGGTTCAAGTCAAAGTCAAGTTTCAAGTCACAGAGCAAGTCCTAAGTCAAGTCAAGTATTTGAGGTACATTAATCAAGTAAGTCTCAAGACGTGAAAATTGCGACTCGAGTCTGACTCTAGTCAAGTCATGTGACTTGAGTCTCCCACATCTGTCACAAAGAAATGGATGACACAAGCCACACCAACGACCAAAGACTGGACTGACACAAGTAACAGACATCAGACAAAAGGGAAAAATGACATTCATCTGAACATGGACAAATTAGAAAAATGTTGGACTAAATGGGATTTTTTTTGAGCCGTAGCTTTTTTGGACGTCACTCGTTTTCACTATCTCCTTTTCATCCTCTCTCTGTGTCGAGTTCTATGTATTTTTTGTTCCGTCCATATACCTTTTAAAAACTGAAATTTCTGATTCATTATATTGCTTGTACCTGGAGTCGGAGCGGCTGCCTCTGCTTGCGGCTGTGCCCGGCCCCCCGGTTGTCCCCCCGGCGCTCGCGGTCCAGCAGCTCCTCCTCCTCGCTGTAGCGGTCCATGCCCACCAGGTCGTCGGAGAGGTCGTTGCCGCGGAGACTGTCCCGGCTGATGCTGTCCACGCTGCCCACCCCGGAGCTGCAGCCGCCCGAGAGGTTCCCCGTGCTGCCCCCGCTGGCGCCGTTAGCTGTCTGCGCCAACAGGTCACGCAGCTTGTACCTGTGAGGGCAACAAACGCACAAGGTCTGAGGGTCGTTTGTCTGACCGGACTGGGACAAAAAAAAAGTATTAGGATTAGGTTTCGTGCAGTTTGCAGTGTGTATTCACGCTTGAGGAGACAAATAAGTCACTGGCGCTGGTCCATCTGGGCTTTTTAAATTTATTTTTACAAAAGTAGAATTGATTTGTTTTGTTATAGTTCACCCAGATGTGCCGTGTAGAGGGAAGTGTAGTAGTTTTAAGAAAAGAAAAAAGAAAATTAAAAAAAATTGTGGGTGAGGATTTTTTTTTTTTTTACATTAACAGCCAGCTTTAGTTACAATTAGACAAGAAGGCAATTTGAAGTGACATCATTTCCTTTGCCAACAATAACAAAATATACCATCTTATTATGTATAAAACCTGTAGTTTAGAGGGAAGGTAGGTTTAACTTCTGGGCTGAAACATGTACCGTTTGCACATTTCTCCTTAATTACAACATTTGAACTACGCCGTAAACAAGTCCTAAAACATGACTAAAATACATCTAAACCTGCACTAAATTGTTTATTTTATTCACTTTTATTTAACCAAGCGAGAACCAATAGAGATCGAGACCTCTTTTACAAGGGTGATTGTACAAACTGTGCAAAAACGAGACACCACACATAACGCATTTAACACACATTTAAAGCAGGGTTAAAGCGGAATCAAATTTCAATTAATAAAGAAGACATTTAACTATGTAATACTAAATCAATTAGGGAACTGTTTGTCTTTCATTGTTACAACTGAAGTCAACATAAAATAATTAGTTCTTACACTTTCATCCATTTACCGCTGTAATGAGGGACAACCCCTTTCTCAAAAGCATCGTCTGAGCTCAATGAGCAAAACCTGGCATGTCTTTTGATCTGACCAGCCAGACTTGCACGGCGTTCTATGAAATAGCTACATAAATTACTTGCATTAATTTATTTCGGGCACAGGTATTTGAATATTATTCCAGAAACGAATGTTGTCACGATATTAAGGAATAAACACGATTCTCGATATTGATTTTGATACCACAAAAAATATTAAGAATGTTCAAGGTTTTCAACAATATACTGAAAGTTTCAACACAAAACAAAGTCATTTCTTTATTAAATATTGTTAACTGTTCGGGAAAGGTCAGATTTTGTCCTGTTAAAGGAATTTTCAAGTTAATCAATTAATCGCAACTAATCGATTATTTAAATGGTCCAAAACATGCCATGAGCTGAGAAAATAAGTTTTATGACTCAAAATTGAGCCGCAATTACATGAAAATGTAAAATGTGTATATTGAGTGAATTTGATGAAAACACTGTATAAATGTGCTCCACGAGGATCCTCACTGTCATATATAAATTTGTATGAAACAATTCAGGGTTTGTAAAAAGCAAAAGGAAACTGTACAGAAATAAATGCAAAGTACAATATTAACACAAACTAAGACTCATTCAAACATACATTTTACATTTAAACTCCTTTTCAGAGTACCCGTATTTTTGCGGACTATTAGCCGCTACTTTTGTCAGATGTTTTGAGCCATGCGGCTTATTTAGAGGCTGCGGCTTTTCTGTGGTTTTTTTTTCACCGCTAGGGGCGAACTAACCGGAATTAGAATCAAAACTACAGAAAAGTTAAGCAAAGAAGCAGATGTTGCTTTTTTTAATTCAGCTAGCAAATAGAACACGGACGACAAATTACCAACTATAAATTATTTTCAAATTCTTGCCCCATCATTATGGAACCCAAACGAAGAAGTTCGTATGAAGCAAGTTTTAAGCTGAAGGCCATCGATCTTGCTAGGAACCGCGCGGCTGCACGCAAGCTTAACATCAATGAATGTACGGTGAGAGCTGGAGGGACGGAGGGACAGCGGGGAGAGCTCATGCGATGCCAAAAGTCAAGGAAAGAGTTCTGCGGCCTATACAAAAGGTGCGGCCTATTATTGTTTAATTATCGTTTCTTAAAAAATAGAGCAAATGTGGCTTATATAGGGGAGCGGCTAAAAGTCCGGAAAATACGGTATATTAACCAAGATGGCGCCGCCGATGGATGCCGTGGTCTTTAGGTGCCCTGGAGTCATGCCACGTCCCAGCCTGCTTCAAGTTGTCCATCATTGTCCCTGTCGCCAAGATGCCCCGGATCACTGGACTTAATAACTACAGGCCTGTGGCGCTGACGTCTGTAGTCATGAAGTCATTTGAACACCTGGTCTTGCCCTACCTCAAGTCCTTCACCTCCTCCCTGCTGGACCCCCTGCAGTTCACCTACAGAGCCAACAGGTCTGTAGACGACACCATCAACCTGGCACTCCACTTCATCCTGCAGCATCTGGACTCCCGGGAACCTACGCCAGGATCCTGTTTGTGGACTTCAGCTCTGCTTTCAACACCATCCTCCCTGCTCTGCTCCAGGACAAGCTCTGCCAGCTCAATGTGCCCGACTCCACCTGCAGGTGGATCACTGACTTCCTGACGGATCGGAGACAGTGCGTGTGGCTGGGGAAGAACATCTCAGAAACTCGGACTATCAGCACAGGAGCTCCACAGGGCTGTGTACTTTCTCCTCTGCTCTTCTCCCTGTACACAAACTGCTGCACCTCCAGGCACGACTCCGTAAAAGTGATCAAGTTTGCGGACGACACCACCCTCATTGGTCTCATCTCGGACGGGGATGAGTCTGACTACAGGAGGGAGGTGGACCGCCTGGTGTCCTGGTGCAGCGGTAACAACCTGGATTTCAACGCCCAGAAGAGAGTGGAGATGATCGTGAAGCCCCACAGCCCCCAGCCCCCCTCATCATAAACGGACTCCCCCATCACCACCGTGGACTCCTTTCGCTTCCTCGCTACCACCATCACCCAGGACCTCAAGTGGGAGCCCTTCATCAGCTCCCTCATCAAGAAGGCCCAGCAGAGGATGTACTTCCTGCGGCAGCTGAGGAAAGCCAAGCTGCCAGCGCAGATGATGGTGCAGTTCTACACGGCCATCATTGAGTCCATCCTCACCTCCTCCATCACCGTGTGGTACGCTGGAGCCACAGCCAGGGACAAACAGAGACTACAGCGCATTGTGCTTTCTGCTGAGAAGGTGATCGGCTGCCACAAGAACAGTTTCTTTCCCTCTGCCGTTGGACTCATGAACACTTCTTAAACACCTGTCACTTTAACTACAATTTAATCAATCACTCACTTTCTCCACTGTAGCCCCTCGAAGCAACTACTGTTGTGATTTTGGGCGTTACAAAATTAAATTTAATTGAATTGAACTCACAACTGTAAATTTAACTGAAAATTATTTTGTACATAGTAAGCCTATTTTTATTTTACACTATAGTCATTTGAAAGTGTTTCTTTAATGCATGCCCTTTTGATTTCATATATGTTGTTTTTATTATTGCTCAGTGTTCTATGTTGCACCTTAATGCCGAGACAAGTTCCTATGCTTGTGAATTCTGTTCATTGACAATGGCAATAAACCTTTTCTGATTCTAATTCTGAAATGGAAGACAGTGGTACTTTTTTGTTCCAAATGTCTTTTTTATTTTTTTTACCCTATAGAAATGCTAACAAGTATTTGGCACAAGTGATATCTACACAGTGTTCCTCCAAGTTTGTCTATAGCTACATTTAACTCTGTAGAAGATGCTGTTTATGAGTCATTTGCTGCAGTGCACACGAGCAGCAGCAGAGGTGAGCTACTGTGCAAAATCTGAAACATCTAACACAAAGTGCACGCAATAACACCAGGTAAGTAAGGCTGCATTATTTACACTTATTTTAATTTAGGCGAGTCTTCTGCAGAGAACTAAATATCCAAGTTTCTCCCTAACCTGCAAAGCCTGTAGTTTAGAGTTCTACAAACATTTTAGCAGTGTTTTCTCTCCTGTCAAACTCTACTGGAAAAGTTTAAAGGACAAATATTATGCATTATTTGTTTTGTTATTGACCTTTAAATATGCTCTTGAGTACCTTGAGTTTGGCATCTCAAAAAAAAAAAAAAAAAGTTTAATAAAAAAACAAAGAAGCCCATGTCTCTGTCTTTACATGAACTGTGTTTAGGGCGCCTTCTACTGGCAGCAGAGGGAATTACATATTTGAGGAAAGAAATATTGGTTTTCCGTCTTGCTAATAAAGCTATGCAGTACTAATGATTGTGTTTTGGTAGCAGAAATGCTCAGAATGAGTCTGGCGATGGTTTATGGACTTAAAAACAGAGAAGAAGGTCTCGGTAGCCACATCACAGATCGAGAAAACATCACACATCGGGAACTTCAGAATGGAGTGTTTTTGATGCCGGAAGGGAGAGGACTTTCTAACCAGGATTCATCAAACTAGTGTGAATGAAACAAATTCTACTCCCGGTGTGTTTTTGATGAGGGAACTATGTTAGAACAATGAACAAAGCTCAAAAAGTCAATATAGCATAATATGTGACCTTTAACAGGGCTCAAAATATTTGTTTTTACTTTGAAGCACATGCGCTTCCAAATTTCCAAAGTTAGGACAAAAATGTAAGAGCACAAAACCAAACTTAAAAGAAACCTAATTAATTATATTGTTACAGTAAAAACAAGACCATTCTAAACATCCGTTAAGTCACATTTAGATAATCTAGATCACCTCTGTCTCACTGTGCATCACAACATAAGCCACCCCCAGACTTATCACAGAAGACGCTTATTTATTTATTCTTTACTTAAAAAAAATATACCTGTTTTAACGACCATAGATGTAGCAAAGGTTTTGACTAAAGTCCAGTATGGCCCCTCTCCTTCTCCTGCAGCTGCAGCTCATCTTCTCCTCTTCTCTACCCTTACTTGGGTACTTTTTGAAGGGGACTGTTATTTATCTCTGCTAAATAACTGTAGGAGGGCTTCTTAAAATATTACTTTGACTAAATCCTTGCTGTGTGTGTGCGCTCTCCGTTGAATTTGAGCCACATTTTGCATTGCCTAGTGTTTTTAACTCACACCACCACACTACATCCACCACATTTTAGAAAAAAAAGATTTTGTGCCCAGGACAGGACAAGAAAGTAGTGTGAAATGGGGGATGGGAGAGAAGGGAGGACATGCAGTAAATTGTCAGAGTCGGGAATCGAACTCACGACCTTGCATACGTGTGCTGTGACCACCGGGCAGCACCACGGCAGCACACCGGGCAGCACACCGGGCAGCACCACCGGCAGCACACCGGGGCACCACCGGGCAGCACCAGCGGGCAGCACCAGCGGCAGCACCACGGGCAGCACCACCGGGCAGCACCATCATCCACTACATCCACCTGCTTTTTTTTTTTTTTTTTTTTAAAGACGCCAAGCACGAACAAGCAAAGAATTGCCAGCACTACTTGAAAACAGAAGCACTGCTGCGCTGATGTCACTGAGTCATGAATGTTATGAAAACTGTGGGACTGTCACTGGTTTGGATGATTTAATCTGGTCACAAAACTGAGCGTATGCTTTGCAATGGGTTTTCAGCTCTGTGGCAAAGTAAGTTCTCCACTGCTGCTCACTGCTCTCTTCATTTTGACAATTACTTTCTGTCGCCACCAAATATTTTTCTTCCATTGCAATTACCTAATTTTAGGCACATTTGTGACCAAAACGGTCACAATTTCGAGCCCTATTTAAAATGTGTACTGTGAACACAATTTACAAATTACAATATAGATATTCTTTGTAAAATCATTCAGCCTCATTGTACATAGGCCAATATTGATGAATGAAAGAAATAATTAGTATAACTTGTATGACTCATTAAAAGGTACAAACTAACAACTAAATTGTTTAATTTACCATTTAGCATTTATTGCAGTTTTTATTGCATGTGTTTTTAACAGTATTGTACATTTGGAATAGTTTTTGGGAAAGATTATCTTGATTATTTATTTCTATTGTTTATTGGTTGTTTTTTTTCAAACCTCAAAGTGTGTTATTGTACCAGTGTGCCGACAGTAAATGTGAAGGAGAAACCACTGTATTAATTAGTGGCGCACCGATTTTAGGCCGATCCGATACTGATGTTATGGCAAAAGCTTGGGCCGATAACCGAAATTAGGCTGATATTGTTTATACATTGCTTGGCTATTTCAAACTCCAGAATTTAAAATAAACAAAAAATAAAGCTATAAACAAATTTCTTTTTTATTTTAAAATAAGGCTCAAATCTATTGTACAATGTATAGAACCAGTGAGCAAACAAACGTTTTTAGGTAAGCTATGATTATATTTTATTAGAGTAAAATTAGCCTTCACACTATTTCTCAGATTTGAGTGTCTCTCTGAACCTCTGCCTCCCCCCGTAACAGCAGCAGCGACAGTCTCTCCTCCTCAGACTCTGTGTCTGATCACACACTCAGTCTCATTGCATTTATTATGGGTCGCGAGTGACTTTGTCGGGCTTATATTTAATGATACGTTTGTAAAAAGTCTGTAATTTTTGTCATTTCTGTGTCTTTTGACTCAGAATAAAGACTGGATTACAGTTTACAGTCTGTTCTGTTAGAATTGAGCCACTGTCGACTGAGCTGTTGTTTTCTTCCTGTTTCTGAAGGGGCAGCAGAGTTAACTCTTTCACTACCAAGACATAACATCACTTGTGGTTCTGGACTGAAACCACTATTACTCAATGACCTAAATATCGTCCGATACCGGGCCGATATATCGGTGCACCCCTAGTATTAATGTGAGAAAATATAAGATCTTGAATTTTTGTGTCCATAAATTAACAGTTTTACACTTTTGTTACATTATTAAAATACTGCACTGAAAAGGCAAAGCTGATGGGAAAGTAGCCTTTATGTTAAAAAAATAAAAATAACAATGGTGAGTAAAATGGGACAAATGTGTTCAATATCACACTTACCGGACGTCCTGAGTGCAGGTGGGGCTCTGCTTCATGAGCATCTGTCCTGACCCGAGTCCGTCTCCTCCGCACATGGCCCCGGGGCCCATGTCTCCGAGCCCCATCAGACTCACTGCATTCTGCTGCTCCATGCCTCCACTCTCCGCCACGTTCACGCCGTTCCCCAGCCCCGACATGTTACTTGCGCAGTCGGCCATGAAGTTAGAGAAGTTTGGATACGCGCCCGGATTTCCAGAACAACTCCCGCTGCTGTCCCGGCCCTTTCCCCCTCCGCGGTCTTCCTGTTTGGGCAGAATACCTCCGAGCATGGCGCCTCCGCTTGCTGCAGCTGCCGCCGCTGCCGCTGCTGCCCCCTGCCGCCGCTTTCCTCTGCGAAATGATCTGCGTGCACTCGTCAATCACCGTTTTGATTTGCAAGATGCTGGCAGCGGTGAGGATGCACAGAGCCTGAGATTGGAGCACGACCAAGGAACCGCTGTACATAAAATCCACCAGCTGCTTGACCGTTTCGGCGGGCACTAGCGGTGGCACGGAGATCTCGGAGTGACCCAGGAGCAGCTTGTCTTGGAAAAACGGGCTCCCGGCGGCTAAAACGCAGGCGTGGGCTCGGAGCGAGGAGTCGTGGATGCGCACGGTAACGTCGCAGAACAGGCCCTCTCGTCTCTGGGTGCGCAGCGCTTCCAAAACAGACTGGCTGGAGTTGTGTAAGTGGATGTAGTGCACCGTCTCCGTGCCAGGGGCCATAGCAGCAGGAGCGTGAGGCGTGTGCGGAGGCGGGGAGTTGCTGGGGACCGGGTGGGAGATGGGGTGGGGAAGGGGAGGGAGGTGCCTGGGGTTCTGCGTCAGCTTGAGGGAGCAGGAGGACAGGGAGGGAAACGGGTCCAACGCATGGGCCACGGTGAGCCCCGTCTGGTCACACAGCCATGAGGCGTGAGGAAAGGGAGAAGTCTGCGGACGCGAGGGGCAGCGGGCGTCGTCCTGAGAGAGAGAGAGCACAGCTTCAGTTGCCTGTGGACACAAGGTTACAAACTGATTAGTGCTTGGATTTGAAGTTTGAAATGCTCAGCAAATTACCAGTTTTTTGTCTGTGTTTACAGCATGAGAGACATCACGTGTCAGTTAATCAAAGGATTTTTTTTAGTAACATCTATTTGTAAGACAAAGTACAACATTTTTTTTAAATAACTCTTTCCATCTTTTAATTTTTGGTTTTGCCACATTCGTTTTTTGCATAATTTTCACTGCATAGGTACATGGCAATTCAATAATGTGATAATTTCAGAAATCCGATAATGACCAGATGTTCGGTGTTAATGTGAGCATAGCTAGTGTCTGCTCTGCCTTCTAAACCAGTTGTTGAATTGTTATACCGCTGTATTAAAGTGGGGTGGGTTCCATTTAGTCTGTTCTTTTAAGAGGTGTAAGCAGCATGATAAGTAGACTATGTTACACTTTGATTGCAATTGACAGCATGATAATGACATGATGATTACTTAATTAGCATTTGATTAGTCTAGGAGACTCCAGCATTGCTGCAGTTAACTTGGTTCCATGACAATTATCAATGTGATTTTAATGTAGGGTAACCACTTTAAATAGTAATAAAAGTTGTGCAATGCGGTGGGACAGATATGATTAAATTAGGCTTAAAGACTGATGTTTTCAATGTTTAGCCATTAAACCACGGTAAGAGTTTGAAATAGCAATAGATCTCATCATATCAAAATCCAGAAACACAGGACCCACAACATTTCCATGTAAATATCAGAGCTGCAAATAACAATTATTTTAGCAGTCGACTAATTTAATTTAAAACTACTCGATGCATTTTTCGCTTAGTCGACTTATCTGTATTATAGCATACATTGAGACTTTCAAAATAATAACTAAACTTAATATGCTTAATATGGGATCTGAAAGCTTCTCGATAGATAATATTAACGAATCAAGTGTATTATTGATGAAGATCACAAATTGTTCATTCGTTTTTGACATTTTGATTTAATAATGCAGCTGTCTTTGTTATAAACATTTATTTTCGTGTGTGTGTTTTTGAGTCTGTATTGTTCAGATAACGATTACGATCATCAAAATACGACAACAATCTAGAGAGACGACTTGAGAGACAGGCGGTCACTCTGTTTGCATGTGTTTTAAATATGTGCTCCTGTGGCAGTACTCGAGCAACGTTTGTTGGCAAAATGACAATAAAAACGCGCATCAGGCCTGAAAAACCCCGCGTGAATAATGATGCACTGGAACATTTCGATACAAACAGATAAAGAGTTGCCCACGCGGCGCACGGAGACGTCTCTGTGCGTCACCTGACTTACCTGTGTGACAGCACGTGCCGCCGCGGGTCAGTTTATTGGGTGCTCTGTGGGTGGCCCCTAATGCACCGCAAATGACACTGCTCCGTTACGAACCTGACAACCACAGGCGAAGGTAAAACACGAATAAAACCGCCGCGCTGTGTCGTCGATACACGCTGTTCTCTCCGGTTTAACGCACAAACGACAAGAACAAACTGGCGAAGCGCTGATGCTAACTGTGGCTAGCGTTAGCTGTTGACATTAGCGCCGCAGCTCTCGCGCAGAAATCTGCAAAAAGCATCTGGGTTTACTCATGCAAACGACAAACATTTACCAAACAGGTCGTTACGGGGACACACTTGACATGTTGACCGAGCTGGCACGTTGCATAGCCTTTTATTTATTCGAGTTCAGCCCATTCCACGAAGCTTTGCTAACGCAGCTACCAATATTGTATAATAAAGGCTAGAGATGTCATGTTTCTGTTGCCGTGGCAAATTGGGCGGCCATCTTGTGGGTGGAGGAAGATTAAAATTCTAATGGATTAAAAAATAAAAATAAAATAGGATATAAATATTCCATGAAGGAAATATACATTTGCTGTTGTAATAGTGTAGGCACTCGACCTTTAATTGTCAAGAAATGTTTTCCTATGAATTATGAAAATTAATCTTTGCACAAAAACATTTCCCCCTCCATAGTTTATGCAGGATTACTATGATATTATAATTTCAGAATATAAAATGACTTTATCCATCCCCGACGGGAAACTCTTATAATTTAAGACATGCAGCCAACCAGCCGAAGAATCAAAATAAGAAACAAAAATGAAATGGCAGTATCAATACTATAAATCTGTTTTGTTTTTTAATCAGCTAAAAACTTTAGAAATTTACATTTCAAGTTAATTTATAAAACTAGTACCCTCAACATATTTGCATGTTCATATACAATCAATCAAGTGAAAGGAATAAATATTACCCTATTACACATAGGGGTTTTACAGTGCAGTATAGCCTAAAATATTTGTTATTATGTATAATCTCTTTACATTAGTTTGGTAGAACATGGACATTAGATAAAGTAAAAATATGAAAATTCAATTATCAACGTATTTGAGAGGAAATTGCCTTTACAAAGTCCAGCTCCCCGTTTCCCCTCACAACATGGCTTCTGGAACTGGGCGCTGTTTTCTGCAGGTTACCATGGCGATCGTCCCTCTAGCCTTTATTACACCCACCTTGGCGGCTACAACGCTGCCTAGCCTCCGCTGTCTGCCAACACTCGTATCAAAGTTAGCATGCCGCCAGTTCTTTATGTTCCGAGCACGTATCGCCACATGTACCGCGCTCGTCGTCCGCACGGCGTTATTTGCGTGTTCTGTGCGGTACTTACCCGCAGTGTCAGCCCGCTGTTCGTGCGTTCGGAGGCAGATTGATGCCGCAGGAAGCCTTCAGTGATCCGACCTGAGCTGCAGACAAACGCCAGACTGAGACGGAGACAGACAGCCCGACCCACGCGTGTATCATGAGGCGCCGCTGCTGTGGATCGCCGTCGCACCCGTCCACAGCCGTGCGTAAATGCGGCCAGGCGGGTTCCGTGTGCTCCTGTTGCAGCTCCAGATCACACCCAAAGTAAACTAGGACAAATACCTGTCTGCAGCAGCACCGTGCCAGCTCATGGCTGCATGCAAACAATCTCTGCAACAGCAGCAACACCCACACTTTCCAGGCACCTCAACAAAGAAACACAGGGAAAGTCTACTGTTGAGCTCTCATTTGCATTACAGTAAAATTAGGGCTGCAACTAAGATTATTTCAGTAACCGACGAGTGAAAAAGGATTTCTATTGTACATTGAGACTAAGGATGTCAAGATTATTCGATTGTGATTATTAGGTCCAAATATAAGTGTAAAAACTAAAGAATAATTGTGACTATTTTAGAAGCAAAGTTAATTGGTTTTAATTCAATCAATGGTTAAAAAAATAAGTATTTGTCTGGCTTTTTTTCGGTCACATTTACTTTATTTATTTTACATTCAGAATCAGAATCAGAGTTTATTGCCATTGTTAATGAACAAAATTCACAAACATAGGAACTTGTCTCGGCCATTAAGGTGCAACATAAAACACTGAGCGATAATAAAACAACATATATTCAATCAAAAAAGGGCATGCACTTAAATTTCATAAAGCTGGTCGCAAACTTAAGAAATAGCAATGTGTTAGATGAGATTTCGCACAGGCGCCGTAATAATCGCGAATAATCGTTAAACCGTGATTAATTTAGTCGTAACACTAAAGTTTGACATCGTGACATCCTTAATTGAGACTTTTTAAATACATAATCAACCAAATGAAGGTCGAAATGTAGTGACCGAACAATAAACTGATATTGATCAAAATCCTAAATTGTTTGTTCTATTTTGACATTTGAATGATGTTAATGACGACGTCTTTGTTATAAAAGCTAATTTTTTGCGTGTTCGTATATGTATTTTAGTGTCAGTTCAGTCCAGATAACAATTACAATGAGCAAAAAATATATTCGAGTAAAAAGACAATTAGACCTACATAATGAGTAACCTGTACACACACATTTGTTTCGCTGACAGTAAAAGAGATTCTCTCCATCTTAAATACGTCAATATCAAACCAAACAATTGCGACTTAGTCCTTTTTTGATACATCTAACACCGCTACGTGACATACACAAGGAAGGACCAGTGGCTTGTTTTAGATAATGCATCTAAATGTTGTAAAATGCAATAACAGCAAAGCATTTTTTTCAATTCCATCAAAGAGCGAACAAGATTGTTTGAGACTTTGACCTCTATTGCAAGGAATTGTGCTCATTTTCATTGTTAATTCGCCTTCATTACACATGTCTTAACTTACAGCATGGCCAGAGTTGGGGTGTAATTATTGTGCCACATGTTTCAAGTTGCTTCTATTAAAACATTTATTATTCAAAAATGGCAATTATATTGCGACATCTATAAGCATCACTGGAAGCAAACGCAAGACGGTTTTAAGTTATAACAAGACATCATTCTCTTTTCGTGAATCAAAGTGCTCCATATATGTTTTGTTTGTTTTAAGGAATATTTTTGATGAATTTGGGCCTTTATTTTATTTTAAATGAGGTATGTCCAGTTGTTTAAAGAGAAACACTTCAACACGAGCCTGCATTCACACAGTTTACACCATTGAATAGGTTTTAAATGAGATACATTTGTGTAAAACGATTTAATAATAACGGAACATGGCCATGGTTTTTTGCAGGCCCTTGATCAATGCTTAAGACCTGAATCTGTTCACCTGCTGAAGAACGCCAATGTCAAAGGTAAAAGCTGCAATTATCTCTGAAGGCTGTGTTCGGGTTGGAATTCTTGTATTAAAAGAAAGACATCCATTAAAAATAACAGTTTTGACCAACCTTGCCTTAGAAATCACTACATAATAGAAGAATATTTCAACATTTTTCTGGCAAAAACGTTAATGTTGACATTTTTAAAATTACACAATTTAGTACATAATTTACAATGACTTGCTATACGTAAACTGTAACATATATTTACAGGCCTGGCCCTCCTGTTTTTCTGTATTAATAAAGGCCATAATTTATCAAACGAATCACCTCAATTTATAGAAAAAATGAATTGTAAACAAACTGTATTTAAGACATGGCCCTGTGGAGGACAATATTATTATTATTGGCCAAAAAGTATTTATTTCAGATGCTCAGCACACCATTTTTTTTTCACAGGTTTTAGACAAAAACACTAATATACTAAGCAAATATTAAATTTTATATTCTTATCCACACCCGGCATTTAAAAGTGTTGAGACTGCTCCACCTCCGTCGAACACATGTGTTCAACTTCATTTTAACAGTTTGTACTTCTCAAACTAAAAGACGGTGTCATCCCCAAAAGATGCTCTGCCTTTTCTCACGCTGCTTCTCTTTTGAAACCATCGAACAGGAAGCAGCTCCCACGTCTGAACTGTCCACAGATCTGCAGGTTACACTTTCTTGATAATCAGCGGCAGCTGCAGCTTCAGCCCAGCCTCCTACAGTTGTTCACATTGTTAAATAGTAGAGCACTTGTAAATATTGAAACGTTTACTTTACTTCACTATGATTGTTTATAGAATTGTTTACTATTTGTAATGCTTTACTTTTCATGGGACCTGCTCAGGGATGATAGACAGTCGCTCTAAATCGCTGCTAAATCTGGTTATATAAGAGTAATCTGTTTTACACAGTTCCTGACAAATATTATATAATTATAAACTAAACTAAGTAAATCATTTTAAACAAAATGCTTTTTGATCTTGAATTATTTTTTTTTGTTCAGACAGATTTGTTGGAGAAAAAAGGGTTTGCAGGCCTCGAGTTAACAAAAGGCCCTCACTTTTTCTCAGACATGTTTATTATAAGATTCCTGGACACTTCAGAAACCAAATCTCCACATCTGAACTGCAATAATAATAATAATTATTCATAAGTATGATATTATAAATAATATCCTTATTTCTGTTTGATAATGAATAAGCTCTTTTTTTCCCCCTCTGTGCTCCAGGAGGACGTGCTCTGATAATGTCTGTATTGTTTCCCTGTCGTACCTGAACATATCTAATGTTTGAATGGCTCTTCGGCTAATTCCTTTATGACACAGCGTGCTGACAATATATGATGTAAAATCCATCATCAGTGCGTTCATAGGAAAGGCAGCGTATTGTTTATTTATTCTGGGAAGAGCTAAGAGATGTTACAGGATCGTACTTTTGTAATAGAATAAGAAATCACAGTTTCTTGAGCTGCAACTACTAATCAACTAATCTTGACTAGTCGACCATAAAAAATAATCATAGTTTTATTTTTGATCATTGTAATCTGGACTAAACAGACTCTAAAACACATACGAAAAGACCATTAATAACAAAGACAATGGCTTTATTAAATCAAAATGTCAATAATATAATTTATTGTAATAATTTTCTATCTAGCCTTCAGTCACCATATTTACACCTTTATCTGGTTAGAAGGGTACACCGAGACTTGGTAATACACAACAGAAATAATAGTTTGACTCGTCGACTAATCGAAAGGTAATCACTGACAGGTGGACTACTGAAACAATGGTCCGTTTCATCCCAACCTTCGAGCCAGTTTCACTGCTCGTGTCATTGACCTGCACCATCCTGACCAAATAAACCTATAATAATAAAACATTAGCAAAGCCTGCCATTTCTGTATTTTAAAATGCTATGCACTTACATTTCCCTTCTTGTCAAATGTATCATTCAATTTAATCCAATTCTTTTGATACAATTAATTATTTTTAGACAATTAAACAAACCAAATTGTAGAGTTGGGACATTTATTTAATTAAATAAAATGTATTGTACAATCTGACATAATCTTGTTCAGTCTAAGAGTGTAAAGTTTGTAGGTGCTACTTCAGGGCTGATCTTTATGTCTCTGTGGGATAAAATGCATTTGGAGAAAACAGCCTTTGAAGGCAAATCTATGGATTCAAGTGGATTAAGTGAAATACTAAAACCTCTTAAGGAGGCGATTCGACAGTTTGGTTGTTTCCATCTGAAAAGTGACCAAAAAATTCAGTTTTGCCTTAGCGTCACGCCTTTAATCTAAAAATAAGATACCAATTTACTTACTCCTTCTCTTAAGAAAAAGACACACATTCTACTCCACGACAAAATAATTTAATGAGTACACATTTTGTCCGTCACAAATCTAGACTAATGATTTAAAAAAAAAAAAAAAAAAAAAAAAAAAAAAAAAAGGTTAAATTTGACGAGCCATCACTCCCCTTCGTCTTAATGTAAGGCATGCATTCTCCACAGAGCTCTGGACATTTAAAAGCTACAGGTTTTGTCACAGGATAAAACACACTCGGCCACAAAAAAACACACAACGAAAGCGCTCGGATTCCCACTCAACACTGGGGCCCTATGGACATTTATTCTTTTACACACGTTTACAATGAGGAGGAGGAAGAAGAAGAAGAAGAAGCGGCAGACGTCATCACAACATCAAAAATTCACAAATAGCAACAGGTTCATAATAATAATAATAATAATAATTAATAAATAATAATAATAATAATACGCTAGATAACCTTCGCTATGGGGCCTTTTTGTTCTACTTCTCCATAAATGGGTGAAGCATTATGAAGAGCGGCGCGGACAGAGGGAGATGGCAAAGAGTAAAAAATAATAATGTGTACTTTTAAGAGAGAACACATTATTCTTACTTGAGTACAATTCTTTAAACAGTTTGATGACATTTTTTTGTTTCTAGTTAGGATTTACGTTGCGTCACTACGTTGAGCAACTACATAACTTCTTAGTTTATCACAATAATACACGTTTGAAACTCTATTTAAGTAGTTATTATTTTGCAGTATTTGTTATTGGCTATTCGTTTATCGGCGTAATCTTTTTTTCATCCATAACAATAATAGTTTTGTTTGTGGTACATTTTGTATAATCATCTACATCACTAGATTCTGCAAAAAAAAAGAACAACCACTACTTATTCTTGATGATCGTGTTGTTTTCATTTATAATAAAGTATAATACTATAATAATTTGTTAAACTTGAAATTAGAAAGATTAATATCCATAAAACAGTTTAAACCATCAGTTAAAAAAAATAAAAATTAACCGCATTTATGTCGACCATGATAATTGTGACACAAAATGTCAAATGTGTCGCACGCTAACATAGAACTTTTTTTAAATGATGTACACTGTGAAAAAAGTGATTCTAAATGAATAAATTCCTTTTTTTTTTAGTACTTTCTTGAATGATTAATGATTTGGTACAATTGGTAATAATGTCATCACAATCCAAATATTTAAAACTCTTAACTAACCAGAATCAGGACAGAGCGTTGTTTTTCTCTCTTTCACATTCTGACCACTTGTACTTCTAAGCGAGTGATATTTCCTCTCCTCTACCTTCCTCTGTCGTCGCATTCAGTCGTGAAAGTTACAGTGACGGTTGCACAAAGAGACGTCGGCGGCTTTAGCGGATCGCTTGAGGATGTCGTTTACGAACAATGAATTTTATCAGCCGTGACTCGACTTTTCAAGACCCTTTTCGAACTAGAATACATTAAAATGCTGCTTGGCCTAAAGTTCCTGTATATATAAAAGTGACCTGTTCTAAAAGTCAATAAAATGCATTGGTGAGATATAGGCTGTCTCTATACATGTGTTGCAGTTGTTGTTCACCCATGATAAATAAATAGAAATCATTGTTTTTTTCCCCACTATTTGAAAACCACATCTCTACAGAATTCAAAGTGGCCTCAGCTGTACTGTATAAATACATTTATAGTATATTTATCTGGCTCCATATAAAAATAAAATTAGCAGTACACACATATATTGCACACCTACGGCCATGTGATTATCAACAAGCCCGGTGAAGGAAATGTACAAACAAGATAATAAAGGTGCAATAAATAAATAGTGACGTTGATTACAGTGGTGTAGAAGTACTTCCCTTTGTGGATTTCTTATGTTATTTTTTTTTTTCAAATTTGTGTCGTTGTAGGCCTTTAGTCCTCTAATCGTCACTGGAGTCTTTGTCGATGAAGATTTTATGAGTTGAATCATTTTTTTATTGGGATTATAAAGGTTTTGAATGGACCACAGGAGAAAGGTGAACGCATGGAGGGAGTTTGCTGGGGTTTTTGGAGTGAATTGGCAGTTTAATCTAATTTTTTACATGAAAACGTTGTTCAAAAGTACTTCTCTGTATTGTATGCACCTATACTCACATAGTGTAAGTATACTTTGGTCGGGAAACATGGTGAAGAGCATAGATTTTTCTTTATTCGACTACGTATTTGTCAAGCTTTCATGAAATAGATACAGTTGGCATCTGAGGGAATGCAATGTAGAAGAGCTGCTCTGTCGTCCAATGTTCAACTACCACTAGAGCAAACACGGATGTTAGGAGTTATGTTGGACCAAATACAGACACAAAGAAATGTTGTGTCAAATACAGACACTGAGAAATGGTCCAACCGCACAAAATTGTATAAATATCAAAGGACGCTAATGTTAGATGCGGGCTAAACGCTACCACGATGCTAGCTCTGCCGTCTGTATTTTAACATCTACAGAACAATCCGTTTACTTGTCCGAGGTAATGCCGTAAAGACTCAATTGTGACATGACTTGAATTAGTAACGCTAAAATACAAAGAATTGGCCAGGTAACAAGAAGGTCCCAGATTCAATTCTCTGGTCTCTTGTAAGGGATTTGCATGTTCTCCCTGTCTAGTTACCCTCATTGACCTAAAATATCCACAACAATAGACAAATCCCCCAGATAGGTTCTCCCTCTCTCCAAAAACCTGTCTCTAATCTGGTCCACTGCTCCTGATAGCTTTAACGCTTTGCATTGAAGGAGTATTCAACAAAACAAAAATCCCTATATTTCTAAAACGTTTACAATTGAATTCACTATATCAAACCTTATTTTGGTAGATGTAACAAAGATTTTGCATATTACTTTTACTAGAATTGCAGAGCTTTCCCCCGTTTTGCAGTATCGACACAACGCGATTTAAACTTTTTAGTGTGACAAATTTGCAAAATGCATAATGAATCCACAAGAGGGCGTAAACTTAAGATCGTCACTGTCAACCGAATACTATTGTATAAAGCAGCATGTCTCTGGGCAGGGCGCGGAGTCACGGCCGCGATGGATCATGTGCGCATGGAAGAAACACAGCAGCAGCAGGTGAAGGCGGAAATACGGCTGCACAATACTACAACAGCAATAATCAACGTATTGTGTCAATGTGATGATTTTAAGATGACACTGATTTCAACTGCAGATTTAGTGGCAAGTTACCCATTTTTGTTTACAATTTTGGTTCTGTTTCAGATCTAGTTTAGACCTGGTTTACCAATTCTACTTTGTCCTTGTTTAGTCCTGGTTTAATCCTAGTTTAATCCTTGGCTTTGATAAAGTTTTTGCCTTGTTTTTGTCCAGGTTTAAGCATTTGAATATTGACAATATTTGTACAGCTATTCCAAAGAGAAACACTCCTAGTTTCACTCAGTTGATCTTAAAAAGGCGTGTCACAAATGGTCAATCACACATTTCTAACATAATTATTGCCGATGCGATGTGTTTTGTTAAATTGTGCAGCCTTGGCGGGACAGGTGATGGCAGTTGTTGGTGAAGGTCCTATTGGGAGACATTGGGGCAGTAGTAGTAGCAGTAGCAGTAGTAGTAGTAGTAGTAGTAGTAATAGTAATAGTAGTAGTAGTAGTAGTAGTTGTAGTAGTGTGTGTTAAAGTTGTCAATGCTGCTGCGCCTCCAGCTCTCTCTGACGACAGCCCACTGCAGTGATCAGAGCCGCGCCTTTCCCGCTCCCGTCCTCCGAAAGCAAGAACGTCACGTCACATTTGGGGGCCAACTCCTTCACTGTTTGAAGGAAGATCCGCGAGAAACTGTAGGAGAGAGAGGAGGGAAGAAAAGAAACGTAAATGAGGGCTGAAGAGAGTCCAGACTTCCTTATCTGAGGGGGGAAAAACTTGTTTTCTATACAGCTATGAATCTGTGCATTATTATTTGTTTTGTCTGTCCAATTACATTAACTCAAGTCATAAATCACCAACTGTCACTCAAGTTGTACTTTCTCTAAATACTTTTTTAAATATCGAGGTCAATACTTTTTACTTAATAATAGAATAATATAATAGAATAATATTTCTCTTATTTGGGTAAAAATGTACCCACCTATGTTTATATATCGTATTTGTCAATTGAATTATTCCTATTGTACATTCACACTTTGAGACAAATAAAGGTTGAAATATGGCAACTACAGGCTTCTAGAGAGAATATTTACGAATAAAATGTATTGTTGATGAATGAATAAATAAATGAATGGATTTAATAATGCCACTCTTTGTTAGAAAAGGTTTTAGAGTCTGTTTAGTCCAGAGAACAACAGTAGTTGTCCAATAAATACAACTATGATTATTTTTATAGTCTATTAGTCACAATTTGTCGATTAATCTTTGGAGCTTTAATATTTATGTTAAATTAAAGTTGCTGTAGTTGATTTTTAAAAACTTAAAAAACAGAACTAGTTCATTTTAAGCTGTTTGCAGCATTATTCCTCACTTTCTCAACACATCCCAGCAGTTTAGAAGTGCTTTTCACAACTTTCAGAGACTAGTTTTGTCATCATGGTAAAGTTAACAACTAACATGGTTCTGGGATGATAAAACACCGCACACAGCGGTCTCATTTTGACCCTAAGAGCTTACATCTGAATTGGGGGGGAAATAAACTTGCCTCACATGAACAAAACTTAGGTACAATAAAATAAATGTCCTCTGCCACATGGATACATTTAAACAACATGAACCGTGTCTTACTGTGGGTGCAGTTTGTAAAGCGTCCCGTCCACTCCCACTG
Organism: Chaenogobius annularis; assembly: GCA_015082035.1. NCBI lineage: Eukaryota > Metazoa > Chordata > Actinopteri > Gobiiformes > Gobiidae > Chaenogobius > Chaenogobius annularis. The sequence goes on along the minus strand of BJKM01000075.1, from coordinate 1,653,397 downwards.
TGATGTCGAGGTGCTCCAGGCCCCGGTTTTCTCGGATCTTGTCGACGACGGCGGCCATCCCGGCTCCGCAGATCTGCGCGGCTCGGCGGGACACGGTGCCGCACACCTCCTTCACTATGATACTGTCGTCACACGTGCTGTCGAGCCCGAGCTGCTGCAGGATTGCTCGGACCTGGAGCAGAGCCAGCCGGTCACTGAGGACAGACACGAGGTTAGAGCAGGCTGGATTAAAGGGCGCTCATGCTTTTATGTAACCACGAAGAGACACGTGACGATGCTAGGATAATAGAATCAAGTTGTAATATATGGTATGATTCACAGTGTTAGGAAGCTACTGGATAGTTGAATTAAAATATAGGTTTGAATGTATTCAGTTACATGGTCCGATCAAAGGATTTCTGAAACGTCTCTCTGAGTGGCATTATGTTATAAAGTAAAAAGTGACATAGGATGAAAACAACTTAATGTTGCTGCACCGTTTGTTCTTTTAATTATGACTAATTAGAGAACACACGCACTCACAACAAGAGCTGTGTTTTCTGTTCTTTTGCCCTAATGTTGCACAGTTTGAAGCCTAAATTGGGTCGTAAAGTTGCATCATATTCTTTAGATTTTTGAGAAAGTAACTGCATTCTGAACACCAAAGGAAAAAGTACCAGAATATACTTGCTCTAAATGAGTATATTTGGTTTGTATTTGGTTACTTGCCAGCACTATGTATTCCTACAACTACCAGTATACTGATGATGACATTTTTAGGCACACTTTTACGTCTAATACGGAAGTCTAAGTCTCTCTTTTTTTTTTTTTTTTCAACTATACATTTTGTATCAATTATTTAAGATTTGTGATAACAATATATATATTGACCATTCAACTGACACTAGACAAAATACTTCAAAAATGCAAAATTCTATTGATGCAAATTCAAATAAGGAACAATTTAATTTATCAATTTAACAACAAGCTCTTTCTGATATACATTAAAGGTATCATTTTATACCAATAGTGCAGAAGTTTATAAGACAAACAAATTATTTGCTGCTTTTAAATGAAAAAATCTAACGATGGCCGGTCAGATTAACGTTTCATCAAGACCTACATTCATTTTGCTTGCCATATGTTAAGTAATTTTGTGAGAGTCCTTATCATCAATTTTGTTATTATCAAGGTTTTAAATAGTACACTTTTTAGTTAAGTCTTTTACTATGCTTCATAAAGCTAAAACGATTGATCGACCAATCGTGACTAATCGACTATTAAAAAGAATTGTAGTTGTATTTTGATAATTGTAACCATTATCTGGACTAAACAGAATCTAAAACACATACACGAAAAGACCTTTTATAACAAAGACGTCTAGAAGCCTTCATTCGTCATATTTGGTTGAAAATGTAAGTATAATAGAAATAATAGTTTGACTAGTTGACTGAGCTCTAATACTTAATACAATATTAGTTTGCTGATATAAATATAATGCGTCTGGAAGGTTTGTTTGGATTGTTTTAGCCAAAGTCTCACCTCTCGATCTGTGACAGGAACTTGGTCTCAAAGATGCCTCTGGTCTTCAGCGTCTCTGAGATCTGTCCTCTGAACAGGAATCCTCGTTTGGTCAAATCGATCAGAATCTGCCGGACGATCTCTCCCAGGTACATACCGCTGCACATCTTCTCATACCTGAACCACAGACGAGACGAGGCTTTAGTTATCACATAAATGATTAGTGCAAACTTCAATTGACGCTGGAATAAGCACAAACATGATGCTGCTACAGCGACAGAAATGCTTTTCAGAATCAGAATCATAAAGGGGTTCATTGCCATTGTCAGTGAACAGAATTCTCCAAATAGGAATTTGCTTCCGTGTTAAGGTGCAACATACAACAATGAAAAATATATCAAATAAGGCAAGCAGAAAAGGTTAAATGTATTAATAAAATGAAAATAGACTTGGTCTGAATATATACACAATTTACATTTAGTCAGAAATAGTGTAAAAAGCTTAACAAGAATGAAACCAGGACTATTGGGTGCAAACGTCTAAACTAGAACTAGTACGTTTGGTCTTAACACATACTAGAACCAGAAATAAAATTGGTTTTCAATAATACCGTCATTGAAAAAAAAAAAGAAGGCATATTGAATTTGTTACACACATAATCAAAACATGTTATTTATTATTTGATACTCCAATTTTTGCGTTATTACTTCACATAACTTTCTATATGTTTCTAAATGTCTTTTTAACACAAGAACACTCAAATGTCCTGCGTTTGGGCCACTTTTCTTCAAACATTTCTAGGAGTCACTTGTGTCAGAGTGTTAATAAAGAGAAAAATGTAAATATTGCTTCTTTTAATAGAAAAGGTTTATAAGAAACGTAATGCTGTAATCCAAAGTGTGTCCTGTGGTGTGACAGGAACAATCACATATTTGTCAGTGGTGTGATCAAAAAATACAATTCTAATTGTTAACAAAAAACAATCATCCCTTTGGATGGGACAGTTACATAATCACACTATGAACATACAGTGAGGAAAGTAAGTATTTGAACGACCTGTGATTTTACAAATTCTCCCACTTAGAAATGATCGAGTTGGTCTGAAATTTTCCCCGTAGGCGCTTTGCCACTGTGAGAGACAGAATCTTTTAATCCTGTATGTTTATTTATTGTTTTAGCCGTAATCAGGAGCTAAACCAGGACTAAGTTTACTTGAAAAATACTGATGTAAAGCAGTGGAACATTGTCTCCTTCTCACCTCTGCTTGCCCTCGTTGAGTGAGTTCTCATCCACAGCCTGATCGTAGATGGTCCGGATGTCGTCCAAACAGCCGTTGTCTCCAAACGCGCCCCACTCCATGTTCACACACATCCGGCCCTCGTTTCCCTCCACAGTCTCGATGTTCCTCATCTCCTCCATGTAGCATGCGTTACTGCCCGTGCCTGAACAGCACAACAACAACTGATGAGCTTTTCACCCTGGTAACGGTTAGATTTGTGCAGAAATATCAAGTTATTAGGGCTGTAGCTATTGTTAGTCGACTCAAAGTAAGTGTGATGTGACAGTGGCAAATGTTCTTAAAACTAAGAAGTATCCACAAACTGAAGGGAATCAATGAAAAACCAGCCACTAAACAGCTAATTTCTTTGTAAAAAAAAAAGCATAATTTCCTCTCAAAATTTCAGTGAATTCACTTCATGCCTTCTCCTTTTTGCTGTCCATATAAACCATTAATATCAACAGTATAATTAGTCAACATTAGTCGACAAAGACACCATTGACTAAGACACCATTGACTAAACTAAAAGTGTTCATACCATGCACCACTTTAGAAAGTTCATCACTTTCAGAACATGCAACTAACTTTTTTACTACATTTAATTTTTAGATTAGTCAACCATCAAACAATTTTTTCTACATTTAACTTCATTTGTCTAAATATAAACTTCACAAATACAGAAAAAGTCTTTGTAAAACTGACCTGCGATGAGTCCAATTTCACACGTCGGCTCTTCATAGGCACACGTCATCATCGTCCCCACTGTGTCGTTCACTATGGCCACTACATCCAGCTCAAACTCCTGAAAAAAACAACTCAATGACTTATTTATTCACTTAACTCAATTTAATTATTCACTGTGGCAATAGATGTTTTTGTTTCCAGATGTTTTTGGGTGTGAATACATGGGAAGAAGGATGCTGAGGTTAAAGCTGTCAGGAAACCGGAGGCCTAGAGGGAGACCTTAGAGGACCTTGTTTAGAGTGTGGTATTGAATGCAAATCCGAAAAGCAACAAAAATCTGCACATATTTGTTTTGGAGTAGTTCAAAACGTCCATGGAGATACATTAGCCGAAACAATATTAAAAAGTAAAGGCAAGCAACCCGACAAACTACATTTGTTACTCTGTAGTGTCACGTCTCGCTCCAAGTGTACACGGCGCTGTTGGAGCGGTGGATAGTTCAAATGAAGTCTGGAGCTCTGCGGTGCTGTTGCTGTCACAGGCTTTGATCACAGCATAAGATCATGTGCTCACACAATGACTAATCATTAATAATCCTCTGGCACCACTGCACGGCACAGCGTAGTGTGAAGTCTGAGCCCTCTCGTTATCGATGCCTGCGGCCTCTTCACCGGAGCTCCACCGTGTGCAGTGTAAGAGAACGGTCAGAATACTTATGAATAAACACATTAATGGATGGTTCCAGACAACTAGAAACTACAATTATCCCCACCTCCAAATTATACATGCGAGATCAAATGTAACGTGTTCCATCAATGATAATCACTACAAAAGCTGGATCTGAGTGGTTAACCGCCACATAAACAATGTCAACATTTATTACAGGTAAATTTTGGCAATATTCTGTTCATTCAATTAATTCATTGACATTCAATTAACGTTTACATTTCTTTAGCGTCCGGTTAAAGGTTAAAGAAATGCCTTTAGCATAAGTCATCTTGTTTATATGAGTTATTTCAGGTGAAGAAATGTTCTGAGGTTGGAATTCTTCACATTCAAGTGAGAAACAACCAATCTCCCAGTTTACTGGAACACAGCTTTATATATTCAGCACAGTGGTTCTCAAACTGTGGTACGCGTACCTCCAGTGGTACCACCCATCATGTGGTACGTTGAGTCCCCTGCACTTCGAGTATTTCCTGAAGATAAAGTTAATTTAAATAACATTTGTGTCTTTGTTTAGAACTTGTAAATAGTCTGATTTTAGACCTCTTTTAGCCAAAGTTTAGACCTAAAACTGTCCTGTTTTAGACCCAGTTTAGAGCTGGTGGTACTCGGAGAGACATGCATTTCTTAGGTGGTACTTTGTGTGAAAAGTTGGAGAACCACTGATTTAGCATCTTAAATCTCCATTGGTTTAACATTAGACTAACTGAAAATGCCATGACAATTCACACTATCCTGAGCTTTATATAAAACATGTTAACAAAGATGTTAATTCTTCTGCTCATTTTCATTCAGAAAATAAATTAAAATTTTAAATTAAGATGAGATGTTCTTCTTCTGCTCTTTCGCTGACCCAAACTGGGAACACAACGATTAACATTTGTCAAGCACCAAGTTTCTGTGTAAATCTAATAATACACTCTAACAGTAACACTAACAGTATAAACAGACGATATCCACATTATGATCAGCATCCAAAATGTTAAACAATGTCACACAGAGCGCCTGAAGACAATGGTTGGTTAGACGAGTTGATGATGGTACAACATGATGTAAAAATTGGCAGGCGATGCGCTGTAGTTTCAAAACAGGACAAGGTAGTTAAAGTTATGGATAATGAATGAGAACACGTCAGTAATGTTACGCTGCAAAACCACATTAATGCAACCCGTCAATCTCAAGTTCCCCACGTATTTTGACATAAGATTAATAACAAACTCCAAACCCAACGCAGTGCAGTCACCGATACAGAAACGCGCATTACTTTAGATGAGAAAGATATTTAGAGGTTTCAAAATTACATTCGTTCGTGTTATCACATGCGGTTTTCTTGTACAACTGTCCACACAAGTTTTGTCTAGCTTGGTTTACCTGGCGTTAATGATTTACAGCCATTTGTACTTACAGCGTTCTCCATCTACAATGATAAAATCTGGATTCAATATTGTGACGTAACATAATAGTAACAGGTAAATGGATACGATTAGTCAGGTGCAAAGAAGCTAAAGTTTACAATGCATTTTTGCTCTAGTCTTATTCCCTAGTTGTCCTAGTTTAGACCTGGTATATACCCCATAAATCTGTTAAAACTTAGACCTGGTTTGCTCTGGGCACAGAGGTTGGAACTTGGAGTGACTTTTTCTCACCGTTCTGTGTTCCAAATTAATAAGCGGTAGCCAACATTACAGTTTGTACACTCACGACTCAAATCATATCATAAAAACTAGGAAAAGTGCTCAAATCAGCCAAAATGTGGATCCAGTTGTTATTTATCATCCATTGTTATAGCGTTTGTAAGTTTGTGAGTGAAACTGCTTTTGTTGCTTTTAGCTCTGCGTAGACGTTAGCGACATTAGCATAACAGAGCATTTATAACTCCAGAGACTATTAATATTTGAACTGTCTGATCTTAAATGCAGGGCACAAACATGTTGGGTTGTCTAACTAGGGAAAAAAACCGACCACCGAGGACAGCAGGAATTAGCCTCGTCCTAATTCTTCTTGGAAAGCCATTTTTTGAGAACCACTTAACATTTTTCCTTACTACGATTCAAAATATTGGCCAATAATGACTGACTTTTCACAACAGTATTTTGAAATGTCATTTGTCCCTGAGACTGGAAATCATAAAGCACCAAGTTGCTCTTAATGTTGGAATAATGCATTTTCAAAGAGTAGAAATAATTGTGGAAAAAATACAGACCAGGTCCATTGAGTTTAAAACAAGATTTTGCCTTGAGTGTTAAAAATACATCTGTGTACAGACATGATTTAATGTTCCTTCAGTTCAGGCTTATAGTGGGAAATGCAGTAGATGCAGCTTTGGCAGTGTGTTACTGTTAAATAATTGGGACAATGGCTTTTTTGCAAATTTATATTTCGATGAGATGATATTTATATTATATGATATTGGTTAGCTCTAACAATTTATAGAAATTGGTGATGTTTTATTTATTTTTGAGTACTTCATTCTCTGTTATGTGCAGTCCTATAGTTCGGAAATCTTCATGGAGTCCAGAGGATTCATGAGTAACAATAAAACAATAAAAAGAGCAGGTAATTAAGTACACTATTATGCACTTGGTCAATTCATGGCTCATTCGCATCTCTTTCGCAACTCTTTTTTGTGTTGTAGGAATTCTCAAGCACGTTTTTCTCTATTTTGGCTAAAGAATCAACAATATAATCCTCTCTTAGGTGTTGTAAGGTCGAAAACCGGGGCAACAGGAACATATCTTGTTTAAAACTGGGATGACTCTATGGTTTTGAAAACATCTGCTGGGACATGGGACGCAGGACTCAAAACTGAGACTGTCCCGAGGCAAATTAGACTGGAATGATTTTGCCTACAGAAACGGTAAACTTCGAATGCCCTCGTTTGCACTGCCCCAGTGGATGTTGTTAGCGTTACCTCTTTCCTCTTGATGGCTTCTCTGAGCAGCTCCACCACATTCTCACCTTCACAGTCTGTGGCTTTGAAGCCTTTGGTCCAAGTCACCAGAATCCCCTGAACACAACACAAACAGAAAACAGATTCTTGTTGGTATTAAGAGTGAATACAAAATACATAGCATATAATTCCATAGCTACTATTTCACTGAAAATGACTTGTATCAGGTCGACTAGAGGTGTAAAGAACTCAAGTTGTTGGCAATGATTAGCAGTAAAGCATTTCCATACACTGAACTTGCAAGTAATTTTTAAAGAATGTTTGCGTGTGTGTTTATCGGAATAAATGTGACTAGTTGACTAATAAAATAATTTTTGTTGCATTTTGTTAAACGGAATTATCCGAATTAAACTGACTAAAACACAAGAAACGAAAGAAGGTTTATATAACAACAGACAACAATATTATTAAATCATAATGTTTTTCTTATTATTATCAACTATTTCAGATTTTCATCAATAATACAGTTTTACGTAAATATTCTCTATCTATAAACTTTTAGTCATCATATTTTGATCCTTATTTGGCAAAAAAATAAAATCTCATTTTATATCAAAAACGTATCGTGCTTGGCATATCATCAATTGCACAAATGTGAATTGGAGGTGTGTTTTGTGCGGTAAACGTACAGCGTCCAGGCTGGTCTGGTGACAGGGGAAGGAGAAGGTGAAGCCCAGAGGCAGACGAGCACTCTTCATCCCCATGTAATCCAGGAAGTCCGAGATGCAGTGCACAATGTGGTCAAACAACTGCAGAAAACACAGCAATATCACAGAAGTGTAACTATCAACCCTTAAAAGTTTCTAAACAAAGACATTATGAATTCATGTGGAGGCCGAAGTGAAGTGGAACATAACCTCAGAATATCACAAAATATAAAACATAAATGTGATTTTGGCCAATGAAAACCTCTCCGGTAAGTGTGAGGGATGTGAGGACATTTGCTATTGCATTTTGCATTTTCTTTTATAATTTTTTCATTTAAAGAGATTATTATAGACTCTGCAGTTTTGATGAAGGCAAAATAAAGAGTTTTAGGTTTTTTCATGGACAAATATGTTTTTTCATTTTATCTACAAATCTGTTACTGCAGCCATTCCCAAAGTCTATAATGCCGCAGCTTCCCTTATCGTCAAAGATCACGCAGGGCCCCCAATTGTAATTCATACTGTATAAGATATATATATTTTTTCATGCACCCCTGGAGTAGGGTTTTCAGGAGCGTTGTCTTGGTTTCGACGTCAGCAAAGGTTGCAACGCGGCGACGACGGAACACTTAAAATACATATTTAACCATCACAGGGACTTACAAAGACGTTTAATAAGTTAGTATTTCGATCTGATGTCCGTTAATCATTGAAAATAATGGTTTCCTTCATTATGACTCCAGTTTGTGATGAACATTCAGTGACCGAGCCTTTTCAATGGTCGATACAAATAAAAGATCATTTTCCGTGCACCTCTTCACCCGTGCCCTGCATCACTTCTATGGGAATGGCGTAGATTTTGTTGTGCATCTCGACGGTTCGCCGTTTGCCACTGCGGATCTTCACCAAAAGCACTCGGAAGTTTGTGCCTCCCAAATCCAGGGCCAGGAAATCACCGTTCTCTGAAAACGACACACTTTTATGACACACACTTTATTTAATCCAACTTTCTGTACTATTCACATTACCATATCAATAATTTCCACAATTTGACTTTTCAAGAGGATAGACATTATTAGGGCTGCAACAATGAATCGACTAGTTATGACTATAAATAAATCATAATTGTATTTTCTTAATTGTTATCTATACATACTCTAAAACACATACCTAAAAAACAACAACAAAGAGAGTGACATTATTAAATCAAAATGTCAAAGGATAAACAATTTAGGATTTTCCTCATTATTACACATTTTTCATGAATATTCTTCCTTCAGTCACCATATGTCAGTCTTTATTTGGTTGATAATGTGTTTAAAACGTTTGAGAAGCCCTACCCCAACACCTAACCCTAACCTTAATTCCGTAGTTACTAACCCTGAATCAAACTTAATAAACTGTATGTTCATTACAAATTCTTTGTTCTTGCTTCTCAGCTCTGAAAAAGGAATAGTCAAAACCCAACATTTTCCTCTGGGCGGAGCGTGTGACCACTTATAATTACAGTAAATCAGACATCAGAGGCCAAAACTACAGAGTCTCAGCTTCACAAAGACTCCAGAATCAGAATTGGCCAGAATGAATCACGATCTGACAATCTCACCAAAAAAGCAGATCATTACAAAGATTAGCGTAGTTTATTCATTCAAAAAATGTATCTAAAATACGATAATAAGTAAATAAGGGCTTTTTGAGTATATTTTCACTGCCTTAAACTAAGATTGCCAATGGAACAAGCATTAAATATCTTGTTTTACTTAAAATAAGAAAAAGAATGCATTTTTCACTTGAAATGAGGACACGTGCTATTACACTCAAATAAGAACAAACTTTTTCTATTGGTAAATTATGTTTTACTTACTTATTGTCTTATTGGAGACTATACATTTGTCCAGTGCAGTCCATATTTTCTAGATACGAAGTGAATGGCTGCCACATTTGTTCAAAACCGTTTGTAATTCTGACTCTAAACCCTACACCCTCACCTGTGCCGTCAGGCGTGCTCTTGACAAACGTGGGCAGCATCTTGACCGTGGCCTCTTTGTGCGTGTTTTTCCCCAGTCCTTTCTCGATCTCGACCCTCATGCGTTTCTTCACCTCCAGCAGCTGCGCTTTGCTCAGCCTGAACTCGGCCATAGTCTGCTGGATCTGCCGGGCCTGGTCTGTGAGACGATAAGCCACGGCTGTGACCATTGCGGCCCCTTTGCCGCTGCCGCTCTCCGACAGAAGGAACCGCACGTCTGAGTCCGGGACCAGGCGCCGGACGGTTTTGTGCAGGCGACGGGCGTATCTGTGCAGAGGGAAATGTGAGGGATTTGAGGGCAACTGATAAATGTATTCTGTTATTATATTTACTACAAGTGAAAAGTTAGTTTGTGATGTTTACTTCAACCCAAGATAGATTTGTGGGCCTTGCTATGGATTTTAAAATACAAATATCCATATTTGCAAATATTGGTATCAACCACAGCAGGAAGCCAAATATAGGATGTCAGTATCTGCTCAAAAAGTCCATATCGCACCATCCCCGCTGTTGTAGGTTTCTTTTTTGCAAGGATTTTGAAAACTTGATGAGAACATTTGTAGACTTCATTGTAGGGGTCACCACTGCCTCTGGGCGACTGTCAAGGCCAGTGTGTGGGTCTTGGCCAGGATGACCTAATAAGAGAATTAGCTTGCATTTTTTGGGGTTGATGGCAAAGAACATTCATGCTTTGAGGCTAGCCACAGTCATGGCCAAGAGCAGCACAGATCATTCACACATTTAGGGCCATATTTTGCCCCGGGAGGTAGTGTTAACGGGAGCCTTTTCCAGGGGGCGGGGCCAGGGCGCTATTTTGCTACCTTGCCGACCTTAACTCTGGCATAAAGAGGCTGTACTTGGCCGCTGGAGTGGGATGGTGCCAGTCCATATATGGTGATAGTGTTTGAACCAATGACTGAGAACTGTGGCATTCAAAAGCACCCCCTGTGGGAGGTGTTTGTCATGGCCTCATATACAGGCAGTGAAAGAAGTGAGCAATAACATTGTATGATTTCCCGTTATTCAATGTGTTCCCAAAATTCAAAAATTAAATAAAATAACATATTGAAATGCAGCCTTGGAGCATTTTTTCTTTATTTAATTCACCTTTACTTGTTTTTGCGCAACGCAGAGAGCTCGCCTTCATCACCGGGTTTCCCGGACTAAACCCAGACAAAGAACGCACACACATCTCTGCTTATAAACTCGACTTGTGATTCATAAATGAGGGCAGGCCGCAGCAGAGCCACGGGAGCACAGCCGGACTGTTGCGATGACCTGCATTAGGGCCAATTCATATTTCATAAGAGAGAAGTTAGTTTGTGCACCAGAATTAAATGATGTCATGATGTAATTTTGTTCGGCAGGGCTATCTGTCAACTAGGCTCTGATTTGCTAAACCAATCCAAATTCCAATTACACATAAAACACTTTCTTATTCTCAAAACTGTTGAGTCTTTTTTGAGTGATGAGACAAGCGACAGCTCTATGCACGCTCCCTCTCCAGTGCACTAGTTTTGAAGTTTATTAGATACGATTCTGACCATTCACAGAATGCACCTGACCACGCCCTCAGTTTGCTTTACTCCACCTCATATTTTGGCATAATCACACCTCCTGTTTAGAATTCCACCCCCTGGGCTGTCATCAATTGCGCAAGGTGGGATTAATGCTACCTCTGGGGGTAAAATATGGCCCTTAGACATACTATACATTAGGAATTTTATTGTAGTTTATGTGTTTTCAATCATCCTGAAAAAGACCTGGCCTATTGTTAAACCATATAGAAAATGTGATGCTCCCTGAAGAAGGCTTGACGGAACTGAAAAGTGTTGCTGGGTTTGTTTGTTTTAAATAAGCCATGTTTAAATAAAGGCTTTTTAACTTTAACCTGTCGGAGTGCCTTGGGTTTGTGTCTGCAGCTCTTTTTACATCCTTGGCAGACACAAAGGAATTCCCCCGCAAACTCCACAAGCACTTGACCGGTTTCTATTTGAATACACCTTCACATCCATGAGGCGCTCCCTAATTTTATTTTACTATAAGAACTTGGGAGCTGTTCTTGAACTTACTGAGGGTGCATCTTGTAGAGTGAGCCGTCGATGCCCACTGTGGTCCGGAGTCTTGCCACTCCTTTGTTGTCTTTGAGGCGGCTGAGGATCGCGCCCAAAGAGGCTGAGATGAGATTTGCCGACCTGAACGACACGATGGTGCACACGTGCTGCACGGCCAGACAGTCCTCGTCTGAAGGCTCCACTCCCAGACTGGTCAGGATCTGCATGCACTTCTTTAGACCCTCCTTAGACCTGAAACACAGACGTAACAGCACTCATTTAAGGCGTTTTCAAGTCGTTTCCACCTCTTCACCTATTCCCATTAACAATGACCCACAACCTTCCTCTTTAGCTGTTACTGCACATACATTCTTAGACCAAGTACATATACAGCCCTATTCGGATAGGAGTAGTTTTACTTTGGGACCTCAGGTAAAATGTAATAATTACGAACGTCGTCTGTGTTTTTCGTCTCATCCATGTCTGTAAAAATGTCTGTAAACTTTCCCATGTGAATGCTCTTGTCGGTGATTTGGGCTGCTTTTAGTCCATGCGTTGAAGCTTATATCGATTCAAAATGTCTCTGCGTTCAAATTTTAACTAGAATAATGTTACTAATTTGCCACAGAACCTTCTTCAAACCAATTATGAAACAATCTGCTGTAATGTTTAAAAGTTTGGATTGAGGGGCTGTGTGAGAGGCTACGACTGTTTCATAAGAAATACGATCGCGTGGGTGTCATTCAGATCGCAACAACGTGGACAAAAGAACGACGTCTCACGCTACAGTAGTACGTCTCAAGCTACAAGAAACGCTCGCATAAATGAATTAAAAGGTTCTTGTCATTTTTAAATGTGATTACTAGTCCGCCATTTCCGGAATAAAATCTGTAAAAGCATCTTCATTACTGACATTTCTTATCTGGTGCAAATGCTCACAAAGAAAAACAGACGTCGTAGGGTGATCGTACGAACGTTATCTGTGTTTCTCGTCCTGTGCGAATCGTCCATGTCTGTAAACATTCCCCCGAATTTTACCTGCTGTATTTCAGCAAACTCAGAGGTCTTTAGGTCATTTCAGTCCCGTGCAAATGCTAATGTCTGTGATTTAGGCTGTTTTTAGTCTGTGAATTTCATGTAAATCCATTAAAATTGTCTCTACGGCCCATTTTGTGTCCAAATTTGAACAAAATTAATACTATTAATTCGCCACTGACCATTTTGAAATTCAATGATAATATATTTTCTACAATTCAAATGTGAAAAACACAAATGTTTTTGTTAAGTTATTTTAATGTTAATGTTGTGTAACTGCTGCCTCTTGGCCAGGGCTCCCGTGTAAAAGACTCTCCTGTATAAATAAAAGTTAAATAAATAAAAAAAACTGTGGCAAACAAGGCTTTAATAAGTTTACAAGTGTTTTTTGTTCTGGCCCGAGACATTGCTTTATATTGTGTGGGTAAAAAGGCACAAATATCACCTAAATTAGTGCTGGGAGATAACTTCAGAACTGTCTTACTTCTCATGTTCGCCGAGACATCAGGATTGTCCTTCCAAATATTTGTTCCCATTATTTGTTGTTACTGTAGGACTTACAGGAACGTATTTACTATTTAGGCTCATACTGTTTTGTAGAAAGATGTACTCACTTCTCGATGGCGGAGACGTGCTTGGTCTGGATGGTGCCTTTGGTCAGGAGCTCAGGAGTGATGCGTCCTTCAAACAGAAGCCCCTCTTTGGCCATTTTCACCAGAATCAGACGCACCAGCTCCCCCATGTACATCCCACTGGCCATCTTCTCAAACCTGAGACAAACAGCAGGTTTTACGTACAACTAACTGTATCTAACTGTATCATCCTTTACCTTTTCTCTTTTCGCACAAAAATGACCCTCATTAGGACTGGCTGCATTATCTGAATGACTGGGAGTTACATTGATTTGACTCAAATAAGCATATTGTTTATTGTTTTCATTTCAAGACAAAACAAATAAAGACAATAAAAAAAATCTGATTTAGGGTTCCTCAAACATATGGCACCTCAAGAAAACTCAACAACATGATTAATTCATACAATACTTAATACTAAACTATATGAATAAATACATGTATTTGAGCTTTTCCTTATTGTTCAATGACAGTTTTTTACGCATTCTGTTTCCTTATCATATATATACAATCAAAATTGTTTTACTTTTTATTTTTTACTATAAATCTCATACTCAGTACATTATTAGTACAATATTAATACTCTTCTTATTTACTTTATATTGTTCTCATATCTCACAATGATTTTTTTTTTGTAATTCTGCTTTATAATTCAACACACTGAAGCACAAAAGCTTTCCCTATATAGTTTTATAAAGTTGATTTAAAATGGTTGTTTTTTGAACTAATAAAAAGACAATAATCTACATCAAGTCTAATTTGTTTTCAAGCGGACATTTAAGCAAAATCACCTTTAATGAGCGTTTATCCTTTTTTCCTCATCATTAGTTTTATTTTGAGTCCTGCATGTTTGATTTTTAATACTGTTTTTCCTGCAACTGAAGCTCAGAAAAGTCCTGTTTTCCCTTTACCGCTATCCCCGCCCACATCCCTCTACTTAAAAACTGAAAACTCCAGGTAGGGTTCTAAAATATCATGTAACCAAATTAAGTAACAGTTCTTCAGTTTTTTCAATTGTTAAGCTGTTTTAGATCAAAATTGCGCTCTACAACAAAATGTAAAATGATTATCTGTTATAGTTCAACACTGCATACCCGAACATAAAAAGCATAATATGTCCCTTTAATGTAGAATTTCACACGTTTGCTTAAAAAGACTCCCCTGTTGTTCCTGCAGTTGTTTTAACATTGCACTCACAGTTGTTTTCCCGGGTTGACAGAGCCTCGGTCGATCTCGCGGTCAAACTCGGTGCGGATGTCTTCCAGGGAGCCGTTGTCCCCGAACGCTCCCCACTCGGTGTTAATGCACATTCGACCTTCGTCTCCCTCCACAAGGTCTATGTGCCTCAGCTCCTCCATGTAACACGCGTTTGTGCCAGTGCCTGGAATGAAACGCAACAGAGCGCGACTTCACGTTGTTGTCGTTTTAGGTGTGGAGCAGGACAGATATGATCAAACTAGAACCTGTTGAACTGTACAGTACGTTGTGGCTAAAAGTCCTTTCAACCAAGGCTGCAAATCAAATCGAATTGCATTTAATTGAAATGAATGCAATTAAGTCGTCAAGACCAATTAACAGCAAACAAAATATACCAATAAAGTATAGTATCGATACTAAAGAAAATCACATTGACTGGACAAGGTTTGGTCATTCCTGTACATTCCTGTGTATAGAATGCTCTTGAGCTTTATCAGAACTAATATATGCCTTTACTTTCTCTGTGGGATAGTGATGGGCAATACCAGATTTTTTATTCAATCCAACACCATGCAATACTACGGAAAATATTTTGGGCAAAATTTTAAGTTTCTTCTTAAAAACCTCTGTCAGGATCGATATATTGATATTTTGTATAGATATGCCCATCACTACCGTGGGACATGTACCACTGGTGGGGTCTTCCGCCATTTTAGTATTTGTTTTATTTAGAGAGAAATGTATTCATATTATTTTGGTCCTTTTGGTTGTCATTTTAAAAAAAGAACTACTTCGGCCGGTTTAGTCTAATTTTAGACCATATTTACTCTAATTTTAGACCATGTTTAGTCTTATTTTAGATCTGGTTTTGTGCCATTTTTGACCTGATTTAGTCTCATTTTAGACCATGTTCAACCAGCCGGTTTAGATCTAGTGGTACTCAAAAAGCCAAATATTAAGAGTACTGCAATAAGGTTGTGAAGCATTCGTCTAAAACCTTGACCTAAAACTTTTTTTAAATTATCTTTGTGGTTTCAAAATGATCGAGAATGAAGTAAATTCCTTAGTATTAAAAACAAGTTTGAAATGTTAACATTGTGTTAATACTATTTGGTTGTTTTATGAAACTAATCCTGTAGTTTAGACCTTTACAAACATGTTCTGAAATGCATGTGATTTAGTCTTAGTTTATCACTTCATATTTCAGTCTTCTCTCAAACGATAACGTTGCAGAATGAGGTTTAAAACGTGCACTTTGAACAGAATTCTTCAATTAAAACTTACATTTCAAATCTAATCACAATGGCAACACTTCAGTTCAACAATCTTGCATGTGCATTTGTATATTCCACCACTTTGGTAGTATTGTAAGCTCTAGACTTTGGCGCCATCGTCTGTCGAACTGCTGTCATTGCACTGGGGATAAAAGTAAAGAGTAACTACTTTGTAAACACAAATACAGTTATATTTCTGACGTACAGTAAACTATTCATTTATTTGGTCAATTAAACTACTAGTTAGACAGTTCTTATTCTTATGAAAGTCTCTACTTGGAAAGAGGTTGTTTTGCCATCATTAGATTTGGTTGCAACCCATAAACAATAGGTTTGTTTACATAATTTCACGCCCTAGATCAGGGGTCCCCAAACTTTTTCCTGTAAGGGCCACATAACTTTTCCCTTCTCTGATGGGGGGCCAGGGTCAGTTTGTAACGATCGCAGGGGGGCCTAAATGTAAACATGTATTGTTTTCCAGAAAGCCACATATAACCAAATATGAATAACCCTTTCCGAGATCAAATAACCCTCTCTGGGTTCTTCACAGAAAAAATAATTCAGGAAATATATAATAACACTATTCATGAAATCAATAAAAATCCAATAACCCTCTCTGGGTTCTTCAGAAAGAAAGTTTGTGTTGTGCCGTGCACAGTCTTGGGTAAAAGTTCAGCTTCAGTTGTCAGAAGCAGAATCTATGACTCATATGAGCATGAATAATGCGTCTCTTGTATTGTTCAGGGGGCCGGGTCAAATGTGGAGGCGGGCCGTATCCGGCCCCCGGGCCGTAGTTTGGGGACCACTGCCCTAGATTAATGATGGGGAATCCTTGTCCATGTTTCAAATGTTCTTCTGTAAGTTATTTTATGATTTGCGCCCATTTTTAAAGATTTAAAAGTGCACTGTGTAACTTTTCTTGCGGGGAATTTGCTACCTACTTTGCCGAGAACGATAACACCTTTTGAAGCGCGATATATTCTTAAACAGAAGATATCACGATAAACGATCACTTAGAAACAACTTAATGCCACTGACACAATTTCCATTATATATATTTTTTTACAATTAACAATACAAAAAACACATGAGCTGCAATAACTAAATGAATAAGTTGCAGATTGAAACACTTACGTACTTTAGTTGGTGTGATTTAATGAGTCGTGGATGTAAACTATTCTATCCTGCTCAGCTTGCTAATAAACTAAAATATTGTTCTAGCTTTTGGCATGACCTAGTTTGGTGTGGTAGAACCTGTGGTAACTGTTTATCCTAGTTTCACATCAGCCAAGTGGAAGTTTGGGAAGAAATAAAACAGAATCCCACTGTGATGTCATCAATAAGCGACGTGGCAATTTTCACAGGACTGACACACTTTTATGACAGTTTAATCATTTAACTAAATAAAGGTGTTATCTGATCATAAATATTGTGTAATTTATATGGATTTTGGCCCTTAATTATGGTTGTTAGGTAACAGTTGTGGAATCACTACTGCTCATGTCCAACCCGAAAGTGATGATGCGTTCCAGTCGTCCTCTGAGATCTGAACTCGGACCTTGGAAAGACGTTTTCTGCGTTCCAGCGTCAAGTCAGAAAAACTATGAGCAATACATAACTGTGTGGACTGTAATCACTAAAATCAAACAATAAACCCCAAGAAGGTGTTCATATCAACAAAAATATAGATCCAATTGAGTTAATTTATCAACCCGGACAGTGTTGTATCTGCAAGTTATAAATCAACACTTGAATGTGAATTTTTTTGTTGTTGTCATTAGCTCCATGTTGACATTAGCAACAGCTAACAGTAGAGGTGCAGGAGCAGGTTCACAGACAGCAGGCGGCAGTAGAGAGAAGCTAATGAGAAAAGAACACCAGAATTTTTTTTTAACTGTCCAATGTAAAATTTGATCCAAACGCAGGAGCAGACATGTTTGGCTGGGATAAACTCTGGGTTCTGAAATGTTGCCCGAGTTTCCAAGTAGGAATTCGGAGATGTGAGAGTGTTCCAGTGTCAATTTCCAAGTCAGAACTTGGAAAATCCAAAGTCCGAGGACGACTGGAACGCAGCGTAGCATTACGGATGTCACAAAAATGATGTCAAACTGGGGAAAAATGTGAAACATTTATAAAATCTTAAACTACTATACGCTTTAGTAAAATGTGTAGTCTAACCTGTCATTTGCACGGATTATTATTATTTTTTTATTGTTAAAAAATACATTTACATTCAGCAACATCCATTACTGTGAGCAAGGTCGCCTCTCCACAGATCAGACCAGTAACTTGCCCTGGTGGGGTTGTGTGAAAGATTATGTTATCGATAATCGTGATTATTCAGGACACACTATAATTGTAAGAACTGAAAATAAATCCTAACCATTTTAGCGCCATCATTTTTTATTTTTTATTCAAGCGATGTAAAAAAAACAAAAACATCTAAATATAAAGTACTTTTTTATTTATTTTTAACTTCTATGCTAGTCTCACAACTTCCAAAGCAGAGTTTACTAGCAGGAAAACTAACAAAACTAACAAACCCTGTTACCAGTGCTCTATAGTTAGATATAGCACACAGCGGTCTCATTTTCATCCAAACAGCTGCTTATACAAATATAACTTTATTACATGAAAAAAAATTGCTACAGCTCCTTTAACAACAAATAAATGTAAATAAATGCTAACATTAGAGATTGTAGAAGGACTTGGGCTGTGTATGGTTTAAAACTAACACTACAAACACAGGAAAGAAAGTGTATGCTACCAATACTGAAAACGTTTTGGTTATGAAAACTAAAACTGAAAATTATTTTGGATTTCTCTTTTTTTCCAATGTTTTGATCTCATGCGAGTCCAAGGAAAGCACAACACAAAGTTACACGGAAATTAATGATAAAAACTAAAGGTAGAAAAGGTTTCAGTCATCTAGATACAGTTAGAGAAATCAAAATGTTTTGACTTTTATCCGAGTCATTTTCCTAACTTTATTTTGTCATTCAGAAAGTTCGATTTTGCAAAATTGGTCACAAACTTGAAGAATAGTGGTTGTTTTGTCTGGATCTCAGTAATCGTCAATAGGTGTTACAATTGTGTGTGTTTTTTTATCATAGTAAACACAAACATTTTATATTGTGGCATATAGTTTGTTCAATGTAGTGCCATTTCCCTTGAAATTAGCAACACATCCAGGTACAATGCATCTTTCCTGTTAAGGTTCACGTATATTGTGCACGGTCTCTGTCTCATTCAATAAATAAATGACATAATAAAAAGCACTACAACGCCCCTTCTCCACATCTTAGAGTCATTAGACTACAGTTTTCAGTAAAACAAAGGGAATACGATTATATTATTTAAACTTTTACCAAACGTTTTACATGCTATTCTCCAATTTGGTGATGTCACTTCCTGGTTTGATGTGGCCAGCAAATATGGCATGGGTAGAGGTAATTCCACAATTGTTACCTAGCAACCATACTGTAAACAAGGGCCAAAGTCCATATAAATCATACAATAGTTGATGAATTGACAAATAATTAAACCTGACTACACCTTTATTTTGTTAAATGATTGCTTAAACTGTCATAAACAGATGAACAGTGGGAAAGTGTGTGCATATTCCGGTGAAAGACCACAAAATCACATGTCTGGAGGGAATTCTGTTGAAATGCTAACTGTTGGAGAAACTCTGGCAGCCAGGACGAAAAACGTGTTTTGGGACAGTCCTGTTGCTCCCAAAAATTTGACTGAAGTTTACGTTGCACTGCAGACTATTTTTATTGACATTGCCATCCCCCCTATGTATTTGGGCTTCAAAACTCCTGCCATGGGCACATTAAATGGATACCTTTGCACTTTTGGCGGCAGAAAATAAGGCCAACACTAACAAATGGATGACACAAACATCACCAAAGATCAAGGACTGGACTGGCATTGTGACGACATTAGACAAATTGATTAACTAAACTTTGTTTTATAGGTGATGTCTATTTGTAATTTTATTTTTTAAATTTTAATTTCACTCTCTGGTCTTGTTCTATGCCTGTTCTGTGTTTTTCAGCTTTTTTGATTGACTGGCGCTCTTCGATGACAGGTGGAGGTATATCATTTTCAACTTTTTTTTTTTCTTTACAAACTGCAACTTGACTGATGAAAAACTAACTGATAACTGATCATTATTTGCCACAGGGGACTATCTCTCGAAGGATTTGCTTTTTGAGTATGTTTCAGTCGCCCGAGACCTCACTTGACTTGCCCTTTCAAGCCGCCCTCATCAAACACATGTATTAGTTTACTGTTATTGACGTAAACTGTTGTGCTGTTGTTACCTATAATAATGCCCACTTCACAGCGCTGGTCGTCGAACCCGCAGGTCATCATGGTCCCGGTGGTGTCGTTCACCACGGCCATGATGTCGGCCTGGTAATCCTGAAAAACACACAGTATTTAAACTACGAGTATGAGGATATTTACTTAGTTTGACTTTCCCTCATAATTATTATTACTTTTTCATATTTTGACAAAAAAATGATATATTTAAATGAAAAAGTAAAATATGACCTGGAAGTAAGTAGCAACAATTACCCTTTAAAGGTGTACAATGTGACTTTTCTTATTCCAATTTGCCTGGAATGTTTCACTGCATGGGATTAAACATCTATCTTAAATTTAATCAAGGGTGTTTTTAAATCTTAAAAATTAGGGCTGCAACTACCAATTAGCCTATTTTAGTAGTCGACAAAACAAACGATTATTTTTATAGTACATTAAGACTAGAAATATATTTTTAACCAAATTAATGTTGAAATGTGGTGACTGAAGGCTTCTAGACGAATAATAAAAAGTGTATTATTATAAATCAGAAATGATTTATTCTTTTTTGACATTTTAATTTGATAATGTCACTATTTTTGTATGTGTTATAGAGTCTGAATGTTCCAAATAATGATTATAATTATCAAAACACGGCCAATCACACTTGAGCCCCATTCACACATACAGTATTACCTGGGAATTTACCTGCATTTTGCCAGAGCAGGAACATGTGTGAATGAAGCCAAAATTGATTTCCCTGTGTGTTTTCATCCAGGACTAATGCAGGGAAGATGTACAGTGTGTGTGAATAAAGCCAGAAAATTGGAGAGAAAAGGACTACTCCTTGTTTCTTCGGTTGCAAGTTTGGTTTCCACGGTTACACTGTGCAGTTAAGTTGATTAATCGTTTGCAGCCCTATTAAAAACACACTGAAAAACATGCTTTGCCTTTCCAATGAGCTGTCCCGTGACGACCTAAGTTTAATGCCATACTGAGGAACATTCATGCAACAACATGTCCAGACAAGCAGGCGACAGACGTGCAACCAGCAAAGTTACATAGTGCTCCGTTAACATAATCTCTGGTCAGGATTTTGCTTGTAAACTGAACAATTAATCACTAAATTGCTAAACTAGAAACATTAGTATTATTAACGGTAGAGGTTCTAATTGTTTTTTTGTATGATTTTGCTGTTGGAAATTTGAAAACTCTGAACTTCACTGTACACATTATTGGTCAGTTTGTAAGTACAATTTATATATCTTGTTATTGTGTTCAAGTAATCGCAGTAATAAGCGAATGTGAACAAAACTCACCCCTCTCTTCTTGATGGCTTTGTTCAGAAGCTTTACAACGTCCATTCCTTCGACGCCACTGGACTTAAATTTCTTTGTCCACGTCAATAAAACTGCCTGCAAACAGTACATTTTATAAGCACAGCAGTTAGTTACATTGACACGATATCAGCAAGGTAAAATTGTCTGTTAGTCCTGGTCCTACTTCCTGAAAGAGCAGACGCTTTCCTGCTTGCGTCAGCTTGCTATAGCTGCTTTTCTTATTTATTTTGCTTTTTAATCAGTTTTTGTGTTTCAAGCATTTTTAATTCTGACTTTTTTAAGTAAACCAAGGCTTTTAAGAACATTTTTACAGTTTTAACAACATATCTGACGAGCCAGCGAAATGTCCGGGAGAAGATGGAAAGCAGACTCGCTGTCGGAAATTCCTGAGCTACAAGCACGGATATTCGCGTTAGAATCTGAAAAAGGACTCCAAGATACAATTCCAGTGTCATCCAGTGGTAAGAAGTCCACATTTTTTTACAAGAAAAACAGCTACTTTCAACCTAAACCGGACTGACTCTGTGTCGTTCCCAAAACTGTCTAAAGACCAGGCTGTATCTTGGAACAAACTCGATTCAAAGCCTAAGCGATACAAAGATAATGTAACATCACCTAAAATGCAGCTTACAAACAGATTTTTACTCCTTTCAGAGACTGAAGGTAATTAACAAAGGAAACATGTAATACATGATGTGGCCAAAGGCAGTAGACAGAGAGAGAATCTGTGTCAAATGTCAAGGTCACAGTCTGTCTTGATAGGGGACGGCGCGATAAGTCACGTGATGCATGAAAAACACATTCTTTAACCAGTGTCACTGTTTCTGAGATTACGTCACTCATTCCTAATCATTTCTGCATTTTTCCCAAACCACAGGCTGGTCCTGCAGTTGTTTGGAGGAGACACATAAATGACAGCACAGGAAAACTGTTTATGGAAATGATAAACTTTGAAAATGTCTCATGTTCTAATGTAAATGATTTGTTGAACAAGTGTCTTGAATATTCTGGACGCCATTGCCCCTATGAAGGCTAAAATTGTTCAAAATAAGCAGAAGGCGCCATGGAGAAATGATGATTCGGTCAGGTCACAGAAAAGGGAACGAAAATGGCGCAAGTCAAAGCTCCAGGTTCAAAAAGAGATTTACAGAGAGATGCACAACTTCATTTTATTTATAACTAGGGAAGGATTTTTTTCTGAAATAATTGGAAGCTGTAGTAACAACTCGCGTGTCCTGTTTGCCACAGTAAACAGATTAACAAACCCTCCAGCTCAGCTGCCGTTAGAACTCATTTCCACATCCAAGTGTAATATGAGTTTGCATTATTCTTTAATGACAAAGTTCAGGGCATTAAAAATGCTATAAATTCTACAATGCAAAAATAACCCTCAAACCACCTACACACTTAGAGCTGACTCACTTTGCACCTGTAACTGACAAAACTGTCCAGGAGATCATCACCAGTCTGAGTTCATCTACATGCTGCCTCGATGTGTTACCCACCAGATTTCTAAAGTCTAACAGGTTGTTAGCACACTCACTCACATAGTTAACATGTCGCTTCAATCTGGAACATTCCTAAGGGCTTTGAAAACTGCGGTCATGAAGCCTCGCCTAAAGAAGAGCAGTCTTGATGCCGCAGTACTGAGTAATTACCGGCCCATCTCTAATCTGCCATTTTGGGGCAAAGTCCTTGAAAAGGTTGTTTACCAACAGCTCACTGATTTCCTCTTGATAAACAACTAATTTTTGTTTTTCCAGTCAGGTTTTAGACCTCATCACAGCACTGAGACTGCTCTTGTCAAGGTGACAAATGACATCCACCTGAACACTGACGCGGGCAAAGCCTCATCTTAATTCTGTTAGATCTGAGTGCTGCTTTTGACACTGTCGATCATGGGATACTTTTACAGAGACTAGAGGACTGGGTGGGCATCACTGGCACTGCTCTAAACTGGTTAAAGTCCTATGTGCAAGACAGGAAGTACTTTGTTGAAATTGGTAACTGTGTCTCAGATCACATGCCCCCGACCTGTGGGGTGCCCCAAGGGTCAATCCTGGGACCCCTTTTGTCCAACCTCTACATGCTGCCGTTAGGTCAGTTGATACGCAGCGAGAATGTTCTATCATTCTATCACAATTATGCAGACGACACTCAGATCTATGTTTCACTGACGGCAGATGAATAAACAACTTTCTCCAGCTAAACTCAGACAAGACTGAAATCATAGTCTTTGGCCCACAGAAACAATGAGAACGTGTTAGCAGTCACCTCCAGACCACCTACAAATCAAGTTATAAATCTGCGGGTAATAATAGACTCAGACTTGAATTTTAACAGCCACGTCAAATCAATAACATCAGCAGATTTTTACCATCTAAAAAACATTGCCAAAATCAAAAGTATAGTGTCTAAACCAGACTTGGAGAGACTTATCCATGTGTTTGTCCCTAGTGGATTAGACATCTGTATTGGCCTGCTCACTGGCCTCTCCAAACGAGCTGTAAAACAGCTGCAGGAAGTAGGATCACATTAGTCCTATGCTCAGGTCTCTGCACTGGCTCCCTGTGGCGAGGGGAATAGACTAGAAAGCAGCTCTGCTTGTATACATGTCTCTCCATGGCCTAGCACCAAAGTACATCTAGGACATGTTAGTGCCATATGAACCATCTCGGACTCTGAGGACCTCAGGGACTGGTCCTGCTTCTGCCAGAGTCAGGACTAAATATGGGGAATCTGCATTTCAGTTTTATGCAGTTAAAATCTGGAACAGTCTTCCTGAGGATGTGAGACAGGCCGCTACTCTGGCAATGTTCAAATCTAAACTAAAAACAGTTTTAGCTGTGCACATGACTGAAATGATTTTCTTTGCACTCTTCTCTTTTATGTCTTAAACTGTTTTGTGATTTCTGTCATGTCTTTGTGATTTTAATGCATTTTGTCCCTGTTGTGTAAAGTACTTTGAATTGCCTAGTGTACGAATTGTGCTCTACAAATAAACTTGCCTTTCCTTGCCTTGTTAGTATGCTGTTCACGGAGATGGTTAGAAACACACTTTGAAGTCTCTGGTCAGCTAAATTCTCTCTAAATAAATCCCCAACTATTGGTTGTTAATGTGAGTATATTCCCTTTTCACATGGTAAAGAAAGTGAACTGACTTTTATTTGAAGTTTTAGATGCAATAGTCCTACATTGTTTAAAAAGATGATTGAGAATTATTTGTTTCTTATCTGTATAATGAGAGATATTTGGCGTTTACCTCGTCCAGTTTGGTTTGAGCGCAGGGGAAGGAGAAGGTAAAACCCACTGGGAGCTTCTTGTCTTTGATTTTCTGTTTCTCCATGAAGTCGCCCAGACAGTCGGCCACATGGTCGAACAGCTGCAAGAGCAAAGGACAGAGTTCAAGTGTTAAATAACAATAATGGAAAAAAGTATTAAATAACATCATAGAACAAAGTATTAAATAACATTATAGAACACAGAATTAAATAACAATCAAAGAACAAAGTATTAAATAATAGGGCTGCAACAAAGGATAATTTTATTAGTTAAACGATTATTTCTATTGTAAATTGAGACATTTTAAATACATTTTTAACCAAATAAAGGTTAAAATATGGTGACTAAAGATGGAGAATATTTATAAATAAAGTTTATTATTCATGAAAATTCGAAATAATTTCTTTTTGGCCTTTTGACTTAATGTTTTGACATAATGTCTTTGTTGTTTTGGTAAATTATAAGGTATATTTTGTATTAATACAATAAAGGTTTTTAGACAATAGAATGTAGCTTTTGTAATATTGCCATATGTTCTTGTATTTGTGAGGCCTTAATATTGAATGAATATAGTGATTGATAAAGTATGATGATTGATTAATCAATTCTCTAGTTTGTATTTTGTATAATCTGGTCTTTTATTACATCGATACATATTACCTCTTGATTGAGCCTTTTTTCACTGTTTCTACTTCATTGTATAGATTTTTTTTAAAAACTTTTCATTTAAAATCAGGCTGAAAAGTCAAATCCCCTGTCTATATAATATACGTAAACTAACTCTACCATGCTTAGAAGCCAGTTGTCACCGCAGGTTTCTTTAAGGTTATTGGTTAGTAATTATCCTCTTCCATCTCCAGTGGTAGTCTATTGTCAAAAACCTGTTCATGGATCTAGTTTCTGTTCAGCAGCTGCCCCATTATAGATCTCTTTTTTTCTTTCTGGTTTGGCGACGTCGTGTTACGTTGCACCTCGGTCTCCAGCTGTTTCCTCTGTAGCAGGACTTTGGTCAAGTTTGATTCTGGGTTATTTTACACTAATTGCATAGTGAGTGTAAGACAGCTGCATGTAGGCCATTAGCGTTGCACTTAGCTACAATAATAAGATTATAATTGAGGTTTGCAATAATTGACATGACATTTTCCTTGTGCTTAGGTCTTAAGAAATTAGAGGTACTTACTAGTAATGTGTATATTTCATTGAACAAGAGAACAAGACAATGAAGCATCATATAGTCGCATAGAGATCCTGGATCATGTGACTTTTGTTGGGGACGTTATTATGGCAGGGAAGAAACTGCATTAAAGACTGGCAACAAGCCTGAAATGTTGCTTATTGAGTTTATCTTTACCATTAAATGAAGCACTAAATAGCAAAACATATTAAAGACAAATCGTATATGTTCTATATAAAACACCTATTTCTCTCAAATATCATAGAGAGCAATTCATATAAATAATCCATCCTCCCTCAAGATGCTGATGTCACAAATGCTGTTGTAATTTCCAAAAATAAATTGAATTGGTCCAGCACCTTCAACTTCCAGAAACTTCCGATCCAGAGCCCAAACAGGCTCAATGGGGGACATGTCTGGTGTGTACTGACCATGCAAGAACTGGGATGTTTACAGCTTCCAGGAATTGTATTAAGATTCTTCAAGATGGAGCCGTACATTATCATGCTGCAACATGACGATGGTTGTGGATGAATGGAACAATAATGGACATGAACCACTGCAAACATTTATGTCGGGACATTTTGCAATAACCTATGGTTTAGATTTCAACAAGTTTGACTTAGTGTGTGGTATCAGCTGTTGAGGCAGATTCTCTGGTCTGGACACAGCCCACCAGAGCATGTGTCCCCCAGTGGTTGTGACTCGACACAATCACTTTTATGCCATGGGCCGGCCTTGCGTAAACACGTTGTTCTGACCTGTGTGCCGCTGCCGTGGATGATGTCGTCTGGGGTGTCATAAACCTGGCTCTCCATCTGAACCGGCTGCTTCTTGTCCTGCGTCACCTTCACTCTGAGAATCCTGAAGTTAGAGCCACCCAAGTCCAGAGCTATGAAGTCTCCCTTCTCTGTGGAAACAAATACACACACAGAATATAAGGTTGAGGTTATAGTACTAAACAATAGACTCACAGATGAACTGTAGAAGCTACTTGGTGTACTTTACCCTCACCATTAAATATCACTATCAAGGTAGACTTTATTGTCTATGTGGAAAAAAAGTACAACATTTGCAGCAACTAACGGTTATTATGATAATCACTTGATCTAGCAATTATTCTTTTGATTAATTGATTAGTGGTTTGACCACCAATTTGACCAAAATTAAGCTAAAATATACCGCTGGACTCATTTTCATAGAGTATATAGACAACAAAACATCTTTTCATTAACACTCACTTTAATCATTAAAATAATATTTGAAATTGCAACATCACTAATTATAACTTGATAATCTTACTACCACAACTAACTTTACACTTTTTACAGTGTATAATATAAATAAATAAAATTATCGTAAAATCATAGCCTTACAATAAACACATTTTCAATAACTCTGCATTATGATATTTGAGTCTCAACAACATCATCATCATCATATTGGAATGAACAAAAGATACTATCACGTTTGGCAAATAGCACTTGTTCACTTGAGGCCAAAGTCAAGTTTGTCGTTGTCTTTAGCTGTTGGTAAACACTGGGCCGACCTTAAATGGTTCTCGACCTCACGTCCCGGGGCAGAGCTCCTGAAGTAAAAATAGACTCTACCACAACAGGGAAGAGCCAGGAGGATCAGGGAAAGGCCAGAGGTGACTGCTGCTGTTACTGTGACTGGTGTATATACAGGCAAACCAACGAAACAAACCAACGAACCAATGAAACAAACCGACAAACCAACGAAACAAACATACGACGCAAACCAACGAACCAACAAAACAAACATACGACACAAACCAACAACACAAAACAAACCAACAAAACAAACCGACGAAACAAACCAACAAAACAAACCAACAAAACAAACCAACAAAACAAACCAATCAAAGAAACAAACAAAACAAACCAACAAAACAAACCAACAAACCAACAAATCAACAAAACAAACCAACAAATCAACAAAACAATGAAACAACCGACTCAGAATCCAATCCAATCCAAATGTTTGGCACACATTTTCACGTAAGAAACACTTTTCTCTGACCATTATAAATAAAGATGTTCATATTAACTTTTAAACAATTTGCCACTGAATTTTGTCGTCAGGTTCTTCTTTATCTTACCCATAGTTCTATGCTGATTGACACAACCTCGATGTAAAACACTTTGCACTTCTGTGGCCAGAGATCTCCATAATCTGGTGATGATCTCTCCATTATGACAGCACTGGGAAATGTCCCATCAGGTCTTTAACCTGTTTCCACTGGTTTGATTTAGAATGGATTGGGATGGTCCAAAAGTGTCTCAGCCATCGGGCCATTTAAGCGATGCAAAGTGGAACCTGAGAATACAAGTTTGCAAACCTGAGAATACAAGCTTGCCTCAGTTTGGCTCCTCAAATGCTTTAGCACGAGATGATTGGACAAGAGAGAATGCAGACTCAAGGAGAAGACAAGACGACAAATACGAAATACAAACAGAAAATAATTCTCACCGAACGCTGTCAAGAACACTGACCGTATTTCTAGTGCTGCTAACATTTATTTTTCATACTTAGCAAAACAAAGCTAGTGCACCTTGCATTATCCATTACATAAATAGATGTTAAAACATGATGTAGAGGTGCAGAGAAGTGAAGTAATTCCACGAAATGTTTATGATAAACCAGAAGTAGTTTCTTGTTTAATCTAGCTTTAGCCACGTCTCACAGCAATACAAACTTGGAATTACCAAACGTCTTTTTGTGAATTGTTGAGATGGGCCTTCTGATTAAAAAGTAGAATTCAGGTACAATTTATTTGTTTAGGCCCTGAACATGGAGACGCACACCAATATTACAAGAACTGTGACAAGGTGGTCCAAGGCCAGTAAAAACATGGCTAGTGTGTGGGCCGATATCGTCCCAATGCTGGAGGGCAACGTCCATGGCACAGTTTGAATGCAACCATTTTACCGTCTAGTTTGTAAAGTTGCGCCAAGTGTTCCGTAATTCTATAGTGTTTTCTGGCAGCAATATGGAAGCAGGACAATGATATTGTATAATAGTATGCATGATAGAAGTTTGTGAAATCTCAGTTCTCCAATTTACACTTACACTTGTGTACTGTTTTAGCCTCGCTTGAGTCAGAATTACTGTGACTAACAACGTTTATTTAGTTCCTTTTTGCTTTTAATAATTTAACTTTCTGTAGTGAAACATGTTTTACTTGTTCCTTTTTAGTCATTTTTTATGTATTAGTTTATTTGAACTGGGTCAAAGGACATTAATGAATATTTCTCTTGTATTAGTTATACAGCTAATTTCCAAATGTAGTCCCAAGCAGTGTAAAATGCCAGCAGAATCCAAAACATACCTTTAGATTATATACATTATTACAATTAGGGTGAATAAAAAAAAAAAAAAGATTAGGAGTCCTCATGAATACAGATGAATGGATTAAGTATGTACTGCAATCTGCAAGAGCACAACAATAGACAACATATATGTCAACAACAATAACAAGCATGACACTAAGACATAGACGCATTAGGCAGCAGCACAGGAGCCGCAGAGGAAGATTATATTTTTAACTATGGTCACAGGCTTGATTCTCAAGTAACCATGATTTAAACATATTTTTTAAAAGTTCTGTGTGTACCAGCATTACATACGTGAGATGGTATCGTGTTCCAAAATTGGACAGCCCATACTGAAAAAGAAGATTAGCTGAAGGCACTTTTTTGACTAGATTATTTGAGGAGCAGATTTGGTGTGTCTGCTGCTTTGGTTAAAGAAATTAGAAAGTGGTGATGGGGCCAGCCCATGCAATCTCTAGATAGTATTTATCACACTTTTTAGTGTCGACTGGGTGACTAAAAAGTATTGCATACATTCGCAGGCGTTTGGCAGAGAGAGGTTAGTGCAGGACAGATCGCTCTCACACATTCACATGTCAAAACGGGGTCAGTGTCATTCCTGTGCGGTCAAGGGGGTGGACACTGTAACAGCGCTAAAACCAACACCATCCAGACTGCAAGCTCGGACTGACTGGCATTCTACTGTTTGGAGTGCTGCTTTAGAGGCTTTGGACACGACGGATAAACAACCAAGAAGTATTGAAACAGTGAAAATTGAACTAGTTGATCTTGATTTTGGCTGCAATTATCTTAGTAGTCAACTAGTCAAATGATTATTTCTGTTTTTACAATAAATTATCAACCAAATAAAGGTTGAAATATGGTGACAAAAGACTTCTAGATGGAGAATATTTACAAATGAAATGTACTATTGAGGAAAAAAAATAATACATTATTTTAAGCCTACGATAATTTTTTATATTTGACCAGTCACACAGAAAATATTTTTTTTCTTTAGTTTGTCTGGTTTATACCTTTAAAAAAAAAAATCTTTTCACTACTATTCGACTAAACTAAACTAAACAAGAACATATAAAATATTGGTTAAATTGGAGTAAAGTTCACAATCTAACTTTTTACTTTTGTAAAATTAATACCAAAATGTATTTATCTGGGATATACAATAATTTGTGACATGATTGTGTAAACTACATTTGTAGTGCTCTTCTATCAATTCAATCACTATCTATCCCTGAGGGGCAATTAAAAGGCACGGAATGTACCACAGTAATGAGAATAAATAACTTTCCATTTTTACACTTTAGACTGGGCAAAAAGACAAATCTGTTGCACTGAGGTAAAACATGGGCACGCACAGACTCGGGCAGCTTCAGGAAAATAACTCTAACAAGTCGCTAAATAACGGCATCATTTTCAACCTCTGGTATCATCAACGCCAGTACTGGATAAGATTTATCCCTAAACATCTGAGCATTTCCAGCTTCTCCAGCTGCACTGTGAAATAAAAGAGTGAACTATCTATTTGATTACAGTTAAAGTAATTGTCAGTTAAATCGTTATAAACTTCTAAACGAGGACTGTACAAGCGTGAAACTTAACCAGGACTAAGCTTAAGTCTTGAAGGTGTGCGACAGGATTCTACTCTGAAAATGTTCAAATCACGACTTAAAACTGATTTGTTTAGCTTTTGTGATTTTAATGCATCTTTTCCTGCTCTGTAAAGCTCTATGAATTACTTTGTGTACAAACTGTGCAAATAAACTTGCCTTGCCTACGTCTAGACTAGGACTTAAACAGGATTTAACCAGGACCATAGGACTAAACAATGGACTAAACTAGGACTACTGAAACTGGATTCAACCAGGATTAAACAAAGAAATATATTTTATTACTAGCACATGACATATTTCCAGGATTAAACCAGATCTAAACAAATGAAAAGGCTGAGATTGACAACCAGATCGTCTCTACCAAGCAATGCGTGACTACTACTGTTTTAATCTATTGTTCCTCAAAGATCAGGGCAGGTTACTGTATTTTTTAAGTGATATGTGTGTGTGTAGGTGTCTGGATAGGATGATGCAGTGTTTGGCAGTCCACATTAAACAACAGTGACCAAACCAGGTCAATCCAGCGCTGCACAAAAGAAGAGCGTCATCAGCAGTTTTTCTCCTAAAGGCCACAGAAATGACACAGTGTGAACCGTTTCACTGACTGTGGATGGCTTTATATCGCCCCAACCTCACTCCATTCTCCATTTCCATCTAGGTTTAGCGTCACAGTGTGTTTTTTGAACAGATAAATATATCACTTAAGAATTTTTGGGACCATTTATTAATGTTGCTGCTTTTTTGTTTTTGTTTTGGCTTGTCGCAAAGTGAATGCATCTGTAAACACAATGCCCCTATTTGGCCTTCACCTTGTTTGTTTTTATTTATGCGTCAGGAAGCTTTACTCTCAAGGTTATTGTTTGCTATTCTTCTTGTTTCTGCTGTAGGATAAATGTCCATCTAAATATCCTGGTCAAGATCCTGGTTTAAGAAGATATATTTTGTAAAAGTAACTCTCAAGATCAAAATGAGACCGCTGTGCGCTCTCTGCATCTAATTATAGAGTTTTTTACTCTCCGCGAATGATGAAGTGCGCTAATAGCGTGATAAAGTATGCTCTGGGGACGGTAGGAAAACAATTAGAACACGGTTAAAAGCTCTTAAAAGTTGATGTAGTATAATATGTCGCCTTTAAAAGATTGGTCAAATTCTTGGGTTAATTTCATCTTAAAAAATTGAAAATAAATCAGGACTTAACAGAGACTCCTGTGATAGAGTTGTCCACACACCGTTTGGAGCATAACTTAATAATAATAATACAGTTTCTCTCTGTACCTGATCCGTCAGGGATGGAGCGGACGAAGGTGGGCAGCATCTTGACGGTGGCCGTGGGGTTCGTGTCACGGCCGAGCCCGTTCTCCATCTCCCTCCGGAAACGGTACATGATGTCCTTCAGCGTCTCATCAGAGAAACGCATCGAGTACAGGTATTTATCAATCTGCAAAAAACACAACACACACACAAGACGCGTTAGACACAAAGGGATAAAGGACTCACATTAGGGCTGTGCAATGAATCAAATTTAAAGCAAGATTCAGTCATTCAGTCGAGTTTTGGTCATTTTAATTGAGAGGTCCACGGTCAATAA
Organism: Chaenogobius annularis; assembly: GCA_015082035.1. Lineage (NCBI taxonomy): Eukaryota > Metazoa > Chordata > Actinopteri > Gobiiformes > Gobiidae > Chaenogobius > Chaenogobius annularis. Next base: position 1,620,729 of record BJKM01000075.1, on the reverse strand, counting down.
AAGCAGAATTCAGTCTTTGGAGGAAGAAATATAGTTTATGTTGAGGGAATTGACATTGAAAGCCAGTTATATTCGTTTTTAATAAGACAAAATACAATTCTAATTCTTTTTTTGGTCGAGGCAGCTTTACTTGAATAGAATTATTGCTTACTCTTCTACTGTCTTTCACAATGACAATGATTCTACTGTTGCTACTGCTATATTTTATCCATTTAATCCGTATCTGGAACTAAGATTCAGACAGGGATTATATAGTCTCTTCCTACGAAACAATATCACTGAAGAACAGGGCTGCAACAATTAATCAACTAATCATGACTAATCGAATATAAAAAATAATTATAGTCGTATTATGATATTCGTTATCTGGATTGTAAAGACTCTAAAACCCATACAAAAAGACCTTGTATAACAGACACAGAGACATTATTAAATCAAAATGTAAAGAAGCAAATTCATCAATAATTTACTTTATTCATAAATATGTTCCATCTAGAAGCCTTCAGTCACCATATTCCAACCTTTATTGGTGACAAATGGATTTAAAAAGTCTCAATGTACAAGAGAAATACTAGTTTGACTAATTGTCTACTAAAGTAATCCTTAGCCACAGCGCTACTTAAGAAGACATTTTACTAAAACCTTTTGCACGGTTATCAATTCATATAATCATAATTGCCCCGTAACCCACAGATAAATTGCTAACGTGTCTAAATGTCATCAAACAAAATTGCTTTGCTTGGGGTCATAAAAATAAAACGCTTTCTGTTCTGTTTGGCCAAAGGATCTATATTGATTTTAGATTAGGAATAGACCAGCGATCCATCAGCAGCAGACAGTGGGAGGTAGAATGTGGAAGGCTACAACGGTTAATCGAATAATTATGATTAGTCCACTATTAAAAGAATAATCCTAGTCATATTTTGATAATCGGGATTTGGACTGTGCAGACTATAAAACACATAGATATTTAAAACAAAAACTGGGGCATTATGAAATAAAAATATCAAACAAAGTAAAAAAAAAGAAAAAAATTAACCTTTATTTGGCTAAAAATGTATTAGTTTGACCGGTCGACTGCTGAAATAATCGTTAGTTGCAGCCCTAAGTTGTGAATGAGTGTTACACAAATCGGATCACAGTTTTCGGGCTAAATGGGGATCACACCGCTGCTGCTGATATTATTCAGTGCTCATTGAAATGAACCGGGAATAACTCTTACACCTGTTGTCCTCATATGATCTTGCGATATTTACGTAACCCAGATTTGAGCCAAATTTACAGTAAATCCATTGATCAACATGGAAATTAGAGCAGAGTAGATACCAAAATTTACACAGAAGGCTATACATTATTAATTATATAGATAAATCATCATTAACACTACCGTGCAAAAAGTATTATAGCTTGTTTTGTTTGCATTACTTGTCAACAATAATGACATATAAAATGAAATATAAAAGCATATTATTTTATATTTAGTAACAGTGTTTATAACTTGCTCAGAGATAATATACGGTAAGTAAATGGGGAATGTTTTCAAATGTAATGTGTTTAGTCATGATAATGAATCTTGTCTCGTCACACCCACGTTTATCACTCCTACTTTGCTACTCTTGTTCAACTTATTGCTTCAAAACCTCCAACTCGAATGTGTTTTCCCATTTCACTCTCTGAGAGGAAAGAATAATGATGTGTCAAGTGGAAATTATCATGGAAATAAGAGGTTAACTACACCAGGGCGCGTTCATTTTGTGGCTCTTGTTAAAAGCTCCTCTTGACTTTTGGCACATGTTCATACATTGATTGTGATGTAGTTGTTACTTGTCAATAGGGCACTACAATACTGAATATAATATCAACACCACGTTTCTAATCAGAAGCTGTTGAATAAGTATACTAAAAGGATGAGAGAGATTCTCAGTACCACCAGGACCAGACCATGACTAAAACCAGATCTAATATTTGACTAAAATGGGCAATAAACCTGAACTAAAAACCTTCAATTGCATGTGAGGTTTATGACTTTGTTTCATGGGATAGTACCTGTTGTAAATATTTATCAGTTTTACATCAGTAAAGTGGCAATTTGAGAATTTAAAAGATACAAAATTTGAAACCTACAGGAAGGAACACCAAGTTTTAAAAAGGAATTACCTCGACCTATGTCACATCTGCTGCTCATGTCCAACCAGGAAGTAGGCAGAATTTAAATATGATTTTTGTCATATGCACTTAAACAAAAACAAAATCTAGGCATTTGTCCTTTAATCGACTGTGTCAGCTATTGCCCCCTGCTTTATTTGCACTGCATTTACTACTATTACTGCTATTACTGTTACTACTACTATTACTGTTCATTTATCACTAGTACTCTTGTTGTTGTTATTACTACTCACTCTTGCTGTTACTACGACTATTATTACTACTACTATCATCACTATATCTACTATTACTTCTATCACTACTTCTACTACTACTATTGCTACTATCATTTCTATTATTATTATTACTACTACTAGTAGTAGTAATATATCACTACAACTACTACTATTTCTACTATTACTATCACTGACTTATTACTACTACTTTTACTACAATTACATCTACATTACTACTACCACTACTAGTATTACTACTACATTACTATTACTACCACTTTTACTACTAACACTTCTATTATTACTATTACTACTATCACTACTATTTCTACTACTACTATTACTACAATCACAAACTTATTACTACAAGTTTTACAACAATAACTGCTATAATTACTACTACTACCACTACTATTATTAGTACTACTATTACTGCCACTTTTACGACTAAAACTTCTATCATTACTACTACTATTACTACTGTCACTACTCTTTCTACTGTTACTATTATACTACCATTATTATTATTAGTACTACTACTTTTACGACTAACACTTCTATTATTACAATTACTACTATCACTACTAGTTCTACTACTACTATTACTATTACTACAGTCACAAACATATTACTACTTTTACTAAAATAACTGCTACTCTTACTACGACTACCACTATTATTATTACTACTACTATTATCACTATCACTACTCTTTCTACTGCTACTATTATACTACTATTATTATTATTATTATTATTATTATTATTCTTACTACAACTACTATTACAGGTACTATTTCTACCTCTCCCACCCACACAACTACAACATCTTCACCCTTTGTCCCAGTTAAGACAGTAGCTCCTCTCATCCGCTGCCTCTGGTCCAGTGCCATTGTAAACCTGGTTAATTACGCTGCTGGCCAGTGATTGAGGGGATTTGAGCTGTGGACGGTGGGGTTACGTAACGGCACGGTGAATGCCACGGGGCACACAGTCTTTCACAAATCTATTCTGTGCCAGGACACTGCTCTTTACAATCACTATTTATAACAACCAATGCAATGTGATGTAAGTACTAACGTCCTTTTTAGGAAGAGGGGGAAGATGTCTGTGATGCTTTGACATTTATCTTTAGAGATCACAATGTATGGAGATAAAAGTCACACACAGTCGAGTATATGCTCATCAGCCAGAGCTGAATCCAACCTTGCCCAAGTGCATACTGTTGGCATGTCCCAGGGCAAGGGATGCGTTCACACTCAACATTCAACTCAAATTTGGGACTTAACCTGAAACTAAACCTGGACCAGATCAGGACTAAACAAGGACTAGAACGAGACCAAACCAAGTCCAAATCAGGACTAAAATGTGCTCAATTTAGGACCAGATAACATAAAGAGTGAACTAAGGCTGTGCAATTAATCGTGTATATTTAATCGTGATTTTTACGATTATTACTCTATACAAAAATGTCGAAAATACATTCAATTGCCTTCTGTTGAAAAGTGCACTGCCACTCAAAACCTGAAGCACTTTTCTAAAACATTACAAATAAAATACATCCAGTCTATACTTTCTCCATAGGTACATTTTCACAGTATATAAGTAAGTGTTTTCAATGATGCGATTATAAATTTGCCATTAGAGAGCAGTCCTAGTGTGACACCTGACAGACATTTTCAATATAAAATAATAGTTATTTCTTTATTAAACGCTGTGGTCTTACATAAATTCTGGTAATGCTCAAGCTCATTTTAAAACAGTTCACAAAAGGACAAATGTTGTCTTATTAAAGCAGAACTAAGTAACTGGTGATAGAGCTTCCCCTGCAGTTCTCTTGTGAAAATAGATTGTCAGGAAAAATAGATGCAAAAGCTTTTTCTTTTCTTTACTCGCATTTTTTCTTTGATTCTTTATCATAATAAGACAGTACAATAACATACAAAAACATTTGACATTGCCAAATATAAAAAAAGGAGCCTGGGTTTCTCAGGAGAGTTTGCTTCGGGTCGATGTCGGCAAATGTTGCAAGGCCTTTTCCGTCCAGTGACAACAGGGGACGACCACGGACACTTCAAAATACATATTTAACCATCACAGGGACTTTTAAACGTTTAATAAGGTGAAAATGTGATTTAGTTCTGCTTTAATGTATTTTTTGAAAATATTTTTAACAACCCTATGAACAAAGTAGTATTTATTTAGTTTTGCTTTAAAATAACTTTACTGTTGTGTTTGATTGCTTACCTCTATCCTTATTCTGTCTTTGGGCTTTGAGCTGCATAATAGTTTTCTCCCTGGGTTTTTAGCTTCACATCGAGTCATTCTTTTATTTTTGGTTCATTAATTACATATATTTACTTCAGGCCATGCTCATGCAGCTCGATGACTTCACACACAACATCACAAATCCTCCTTTATTTTATGTATCTCCGTTTTTATCCAGAGATTCTGATGAGCTCAGATTTCACTAATGCCAAACATCTGCCTAAGAATAACTCGTTTACTCTGTCTGAGCTGGTGACAGGAAAAACGAGGAGACGAGCAGACAACACTGACAATTCAATCAGATATAGAGTTACATGGGAACCGCAGTGAATTGTCTACGTATAAATTTGGTTTTGAAGAACACAGGGCGATTTCGATTCCAAAATGACAAAAAAAAATGCACAATAGACTTTCATATTCAACACAAGTCCTGCACAATTTTAATATACTTTTATACTAATCTACTACCGGTACTTAACAATGACTAAACTAAGACCAAAACGAGGTTAAATTCGGATAAATCTTGACTTAAACCTACATTTTGTGTAGCTTACTTTCAAGAAACTGTGCATTTCTGTCAGATAAAACATTTTTTGTTGTGATGTATTTAGTTTCTTGCAATAGTGATCATTGCGCTAAACAATATTGCGATATTGGTATTTTTTGCAATATATTAAACTGTTCAGGAAAAGTTGAATTTCATCCCGTTTATGTGATTGTTTTCAGTTTTGATACTTGGTCAAATGATTATCTGGTTTGGATACTACTTTAAGTATTTGATAGTTTTTGATACTTTTAACAACACTACTCTCAAACCAGAGATCAGATTGCATTAGATCACATTAGCTTTAGCATTTATAGCAATTGTGCGGAACAATAATGTACCTGTGACATTCAGCCACATTTAGATCAGCACTTCTGCACCTGCTGCTGCTGCCTCGCCGAATCTCTTCAGATTATGCAGTGTCACCTCTACCAAAACTATAGTGCTAATAAACCAAAATGGCCCCTGGTAAAACATTAAAACAATCTTTCGTTAAAAAAAAAGTAATGACCAAATAATGTCCAAGACTGTGCACATAGCTAGCTTGTTCTAAATATATTCCTCTAGTTGAGTGTTTTTCAAAGTTGGGGTTGCAAAGCATGAGCTGGGGGTAAAATTATGTATTGTATTAATGTATTAACCTGATGTTTTAGTGAAATTGGGTCAGATAACACAACAAACCACAAAAATAAAGACAAATAAACCTAATTTAAAAAGGTTTACAACTTGAAACTATTAGAGACATTTATTTTTCTTTATTGTGGGGGTCCTGAGTCAGTTGCGTTCTTAGTTTGGGGGTCCCGGCCTGAAAAGTTTGGGAACCACCGCTTTGTTGACTTAAAAATGAAAAGAAAAAGGTCTAGTTTAGGCCTGCATTCAACGATTATTTTAATAGTTGACTAATCTAGGCTATTTCTTGCACTGCTAAATGTATTCTGTTATGGTTTTGTGCTTTTGTATCGCTTACATTTTTATTTATTCATTTTTGAATACTACCCCAGTTCAAACTGAAGCTGTTCTTGAACCCTTTGGAGTAGAAACAAATGTCTGGACTCTGGATTTACTCTATTTATGAACAAGCTCTGGCCAGAGGAGGATCAGATTTTCAAGTAAAGCTGGTGTTAGAAGATGACACTAATTCGGGCATTTCCTTGGTTTTGACAATTACTCTTTGAAAACTTAAGCAAATTTGTCTATAAAAATAGTGTTATGGACTTAGAATAAAGTAAAAAGGTCCAGTCCTACATTATTACATTGTTACTACTACATTATTTAGGGCAATTTTATTTGTTTTGGAGAACAAAATGTTTCCAGAATGTTTGATTTGACTGAAAATTTTATTTTTTATAAATCAACAAATAAAAAAAATATTTTCGTGGCAAAACACTTAGAGGAGACGCACAAAAAACAGTTTAGTTCCACTTTATTGACTCTTTGAGTGTCCTTTTATCTCCGATGCCTTTGCTGTTGCATCACTTCTCCACTCTGTCTTTTGATGCCGAGTTCATCGAGTTCAAACTGCACCTCGCAAAAACCACCATTAAACAACAACATAATAATGTTATAATCGCATCATGTTTCGATATTTATTACAGCTTTATGAGGAACACTATTCTCTGACAGTGCCTCCACAACATTTTAGCGCAACAGTCACCGATTTTTTGTTAGATGTCATTTCATCATGTTGGCTGCAAAGGATCATGGTCTATGCAGTTCTCTTTACCATTCTGCTGCAACAAAAATGAGGCATTTCAGACCCAGAAGCTAAACATTTGACATTGTGAAACGTCTTGATAACATTTTGAGACTTTTTACTTAGCGATAACCTGCAGTTGCCAATATTGTCTCATTCCTAACTTCTAGATATCAGTCGAGTTCAGTTTTACTTTTCATACAACTCGTATGGTTTTTATTTAACATCAAATTAAAAGCATTGCAGCATCTTTCATTTACTCACTAACATTCACAAGTGTACAGAATGTTATTTTTCAGTTTGTTGCGCTAGTATAGTTTTGATCATAAAAACGCTTATGTTTTTGCTTCTATTTTTTTAAATATATATTTAAATATAAATAATACCCCAATATTTTTCCTCATCCTTTGATTTTGATTGCAATATATATATATATATATTTATATATATATATATATATATATATATATATATATATATATATAATATATATATATATATATATATGTATATGTATATTATATATATTATATATAATATATATATATATATATATATATATATATATATGGCTGTTTGCACCTAATTTGTATTAAAAGCAGGGCTGTGTTTTAAAATAAAAAGAATATAAATGTCAAAAAAGAATAAACAATTAACTTAATTTGTCAATTTTCTCTATCTAGAAGCTTTCCGTCTCCATATTCCAATCTTTATTTGGGTAAATTGAATTTAAGAACTTCCAATTTGACTGTTTGACTAGGCGACTAATGAAAAATGAAAGTTGCAGCCCTTATTACAGGTGAATTTCTCCCCTGCGAAATGAATAAAGTTCCATCTTATCTCAGCATTGTAAAGGCTCATAAAATCAATTTCCCAAATCATAGTCAAATCCATATATTGAAAGAACCTTGCGCGCAAAACGTTCCTCCCTCAAGGCTGCGCTGAGGAGGCAGAAAGAAGAAGCTGCTCACGACTTCCTCTGACACCTGTCTGCTCCGGCCGCTATGGCAACCACCGCTCCGGAAACGCTGTGCACGCCATCCCTGTCCAGACCTCCTCAAGGACATCCAAAAACCACAGCCAAAATGTGCACAAATCTCCCCTTTTAACCCTGTACGATGCAAATTACGGCTCACAAATCCTCTGCTCTCATCTTTGAACGTCAGACTCTACGTTTGCATCTCCTTTCAGCTGGTTTGACACGTTCTTATACCATGCAAACACGATTAAAGGCTACACAATACTACAACTACTGCAATACTACTACACACAGGGCTTACCTTTTTGAGCTGATCATCCTTCAACTCGGTGAAGTAGTAGGCCAAAAGCTGAGCCGCTATCATCCTGGCGCTGTCAGTGTCCAAGAAGGCAAGAGAGAAAGCAAAAAAAATGCCTTTATGTGTTTCAAGCTGTCCCCCTTTCCCCCCGCAATTTAAACGCGAAAAGTGATGAATGAAGCGTGTTGCAAGGTTAACAGGAGCGAGCAGGCAAGCGAGAGACGGCCGTGCCTGTTCACCCTGCGACAGGCGCACACACTGGGAATCGCAGAGGGGCGGGGTCAGCCTCGCCAAGCCCCGCCCACCAGGAAACCGGCTTCCCGTGGCAGCGTTGAAGAGGACCGACCAGACTGGACAGTTGGGTGTGAATAATGCTAGAGTGGTCCAGAGCCAAGGGTAAACTGTAACCGGCGGACATGTTCTGACTGTAAAATAATCCTCAAGATCTCGTGCATCACAAGTTATTTTCTCACTAGCATTCACAAGTACACAATGAATATCACTACAGAATCTGAGTTTAATCTAATTTCTTGATTATTTGTCGGTGTAATCCCTAATTTGTCCAGGAGGGTTCCATTGTAGAAAAATATTCGGTTGTAGTGAAAAGAGTCCAGATGACTACAACTGAATCGTTTCATACTATCTTGATTTATATTTATTTTTGTGTGCACTAGAAGATGCGATCATAAAAATGCACATATTTTTGCTTCTCTTCTCTAATTGTTATACATTTACTAATTCGTTTTTAGGCCCTATCTTTATCCTCATCTTTGCTTTTGATTGCAACTATTCTTTCTTTTTTTTTTAAGCAGTCTGCACTTAATTATTATGAGTAGTCTACACTAAAAAAAATATATGTATATATTTTTAAATGTAAATGTTTTTATTTTTTAAATTTAACAAGACATAAAAACAAACACAGAGAAAAAGGAACATGACCAGAGAGGGATAGCAAACACAAAATAAAAGCAGTAGACATCCAACCAATAATTGAGAAAATTAAATCATGGCCCAAATGTCCCAATTAGTCCAAAGTCTGTTAAATGTTTCCATATTTAGATTAATTGAATGTAATTTTTCCCATGTTACGAATGTCCATTATGATGTTAGTCCCGTCCACTGAGATGTACATATACTTTCCCACTCTTCATTAGCCAATACAAACAGACCCTCTCTTTCCCATTCACCCTTAATGTAATAGTTGAGTGAGTGCTCAAATTGTTAATACATTTGTACAATTTAGATATTAATCCATTGAAAGTTCAGATGTATATGCTTTATTTCAGTCAAAGGGCTATGTGACCGGTCAGACAAAGATCAGTTCACAAGCCCCCATATGATGAAGAAAAACACCAAGGCCAGTTACGTTGCCCGGATTGGCGTTACCGGGGCCCCACCCTGGAGCCAGGCCTGGGGTGGGTGCTCGACAGCGAGCGCCTGGCCTTTCTCCACGGGGCCCGGCCGGGTGCAAGCCCGAACGAGTGACGTGGGGCCGTCCTCCCATGGACCCACCACCTGCAGGAGGATCCTTAAGGGGCTGGTGCAGAGGGATCTGGCGGCAGTCGACGGCAGGGGCCTCGACGACCGGATCCCCGGACACAGAGACTAACTCTGGGGACATGGAACGTCACCTCGCTGGGGGGGAAAGAGCCTGAGCTTGTGGAGCTTGTACGGGAGGTTGAACGGTTCCGACTAGATATAGTCGGCCTCACCTCCAGGCACAGTTTGGGCACTGGAACCCATCCTCTCAAGAGGGGCTGGACGCTCCAACTTCTCTGGTGTTGCCTACGGGTGAGAGGCGGCGGGCTGGTGTGGGTTTGCTTATTGCCCCACAGCTCAGCCGCCATGTGTTGGAGTTTACCCCAGCGAACGAGAAGGTCGCGTCCCTACACCTTCGGGTTGGGGACAGGTCTCTCACTGTGGTGTCGGCCTACGGGCCGAACAACGGTGCTGAGTACCCGGCCTTCTTGGAGTCCCTGGGAGGGGTACTGGACAGTGGTACCTGGACCAGTACTCCGTTGTTCTACAGGGGGACTTCAACGCCCACGTGGGCAACGACAGTGACACCTGAGAGAGGGGTGATTGGGAAGAACGGCCCTCCCCGATCTAAACCCGAGCGGTGTTCAGTTATTTGGACTTCTGTGCTAGTCACGGACTGTCCATAACGAACACCATGTTCAAGCACAAGGGTGTCCACCAGTGCACGTGGCACCAAGGACACCCTAGGCCGGAGGATCAATGATCAACTTTGTTGTCGGTGTCCTCTGACCTCCGGCCGCGTGTCTTGGACACTCGGGTTAAAGAGAGGGGCAGAGCTGTCAACCAATCACCACCTGGTGGTGAGTTGGATCCGCTGGTGGCGGAGGAAGCCGGACAGACTTGGCAGGCCCAAGCGTATCGCGAGGGTCTGTTGGGAACGTCTTGCAGAGCCGCGCTGTCAGCAGGTGTCTTCAATTCACACCTCCGGGAGAGCTTCTCCCAGATCCCGGGGGAGGCTGGGACATTGAAGTCCAGAGTGGACCATGTTCTCGACCTCCATTGTCAATGCGGCTGCTCGGAAGCTGTGGTTGCAAGGTATCAGGTGCCTGTCGCAGCGGCAACCCCCGAACCCGGTGGTGGACACCCGGAAGTAAGGGATGCCGTTAGGCCGGAAGAAGGAGGCCTATCAGGCCTCTTTGGCTTGTGGGACTCCTGAGGCCGTTGACGGGTATCGGTGGGCCAGGCGTGCCGCAGCTCGTGCTGTCACAGAGGCAAAAACCCGGGGCTGGGAGGAGTTCGGGGAGGCCATGGAGGAGGGACTATCGGTCGGCCCAAAGAAATTCTGGCAAACCGTCCGGCGCCTCAGGAGGGGAAGCAGCGTTCCACCAACACTGTTTACGGTGCGGCGTGGGAGACCTGCTGACCTCGACTGGGGATGTCGTCGCGGCGCGGTGGAAGGAGTACTTTGAGGACCTCCTAAATCCCACTGTCACGTCTTCCGAAGAGGAAGTAGAACGGAGGACTCGGAGGCTGACTCATCTATCACCCAAGCCAAAGTCACTGAGGTTGTTGGCAAACTCCTCGGTGGCAGAGCTGCCCTCGGGGTGGATGAGATACGCCCGGAGTACCTAAAGTCTCTGGATGTTGCAGGACTGTCTTGGTTGACACGTCTCTGAACATCGCGTTGCGCGGTCGGGACAGTGCCTCTGGACTGGCAGACCGGGGTGGTGGTCCCTCTGTTCAAGAAGGGGGACCGGAGGGTGTGTTCCAACTATAGAGAGATCACACTCCTCAGCCTCCCTGGTAAGGTCTATTCCAGGGTACTGGAGAGGAGAATCCGACCGATAGTCGAACCTCGGATTCAGGAGGAGCAGAGAAGGTTTTCGTCCTGGTCGTGGAACACTGGACCAGCTCTATACTCTCCATCGGGTGCTCGAGGGTTCATGGGAGTTGCCCAACCAGTCCACATGTGCTTTGTGGATCTGGAGAAGGCTTTCGACCGTGTCCCACGGTGTGCCCTTTGGGGGTGCTGCGGGGTCGGGTCGGGCCCTTTGCTCAGGGCTGTCTGGTCCCTGTATGACCGGAGCAGGAGCTGTGTTCGCATTGCCGGCAGTAAGTCAGACCTGTTCCCAGTGCGTGTTGGACTCCGCCAGGGCTGCCCTTTGTCACCGGTTTCTGTTCATTGTTTTTATGGACAGAATTTCTAGGCGCAGTCAGGGGGCGGAGGGGGTCCGGTTTGGGGAACACAGGATCTAATTTCTGCTGTTTGCAGATGATGTTGTCCTGATGGCTCCATCAAACCTGGACCTGCAACATGCACTGGGACGGTTTGCAGCCGAGTGTGAAGCAAGCTGGGATGAGAATCAGCACCTCCAAATCTGAGGCCATGGTTCTCAACCGGAAAAAGGTGGCTTGCCCTCTCCAGGTGGGTGGGGAGTCCTTGTCCCAAGTGGAGGAGTTTCAAGTATCTCGGGGTCTTGTTCACGTGTGAGGGAAGGATGGAGTGTGAGATTGACAGGCGGATCGGCGCAGCGTCCGCAGTGATGCGTCCGCAGTGATGATTTATTGTACTTTAATCCTTTGATTGCGCCCTGTTATTTCAGCTCCTAATCTTTTATTTTGTTCTTCCGTCATAACAGGCAAATTGAGGGTGTCCAAAAAGGAATTTATACCGTCTTCTTTATCGTCTGGAATTTCTGGAAAAAAAAAATTTGTTAGAAGGATTCAAATGCTAATTGAATTTGATCTTGTTTAGTTATGATGACATAATTTTGCCTTTCCCGTAATGAAAATTCTTTCAGCTTGTTTTTTAAGTTTCCAAGATAGTAATTTAGAAATGTTTTATCCACTCTCATAATATCTTTGTTCGGTAAAGAGCATTTTCTTAACTAGCTCCTGTGATATCAGATCATTAATTTCCGCTTTTATATTTTTAATTTCTTTTTAGGACATCCCTTTTTGGCAAGGTTTTCCTCCAACAATTTAGATTTTACTTGCAGCTCATTTAGCTTTTTCTCCCCTTGTTTCTTTTTTCTGGAGGCTATGGCTATAATTTGTTCTCTCAAGACTGCTTTGGAAGCATACCAAAGGATGGGCGGAGAGTTTTCCCCAGTATCATTTTCCTCTAGATAAGTTTTAATGTTGTTGGACATTTTTTCCTTAAACAAATGGTCATTAAGCAGGCTGGCATTGAACCTCCATAGTGTGTTTTTTCATCTTTCCTCCAAATCTACAGAAATGTAGATAGGAGCATGATCACTTAGGTCTTTTGTGCCTATATCTGCTTCAGTGGTTCTAGATCTCTCTTTATTGAGAATAAAAAAGTGGTCTTTTCTGGAATAGATTTTATATGAATTAGAAAAATGGATATACTGGCATGCTCTAGGTTTATTTCCCTCCATATGTCAATCAATCCTAAATTCTTCAATAAGATACAGAACTTCTTATTTATTTTTCCTCCAGTGCCTTTTGTGGTCGACATATCTAATGTAGGTTGAATGCGAAGATTTCAATCGCCGCCACAGATTAGTGTTCCCTCAGAGTGGTTTACAATCAGGTCCATGAAATCAGCATAGAAAGTGATATCGCTCCCTGGTGGCGCATACATATTTAAAAGAGTGAAAATCTTTCCATTAATATTCCCTTTAACCATATCTGCCTTCTTTATCCTTACATTCATAACTCTGTTCAAAAACGATTCGGTTTGAAATCAATATTGCAACTCCCCTCTTATGTTTACCTTTGTATGAGGAAAAATAGGATTTTTTTTATAACAGAATTTCGTTTGTTTTTGATGTTCAGTGTCATTCAAATGTGTCTCTAGTAAATACAGTATATGATGTCTATTCTTTCTTTTCTCGTTTTTGTTAAAATTTGTGTTTGTTTGATTGGGTTCAGTATGCCATTCACATTGAAGGATCCTACTTGTAACACTTCCGATGCCATTGGGTTGGTTGTATTTTTCATACCGTTGATAACTCTTTAATGTTTTTAGTCTCTCTGGTCGAAAACACAGAACAACTGAAAGGATAAAATAGAAAGCAAAAGTGTTCATGCTAGAAACAGGCATCAAACCCAAAATCTGATCCAAAAAAATATTGTAACAGGAAATGAAGTCCAATCCTAATGAAGGGCTCCCCAAAAACTCCCCAGGCACTCCTGACACCAATCCTCAGAAAGAACTGGATATATAACCTCCACCACGTCCCCCTGCTGCACTCTGCATGTTTTTTCCAATTCCCCACTATTCCAATCCCCCACATTTCACACATCGATGAATAGATGTACTCAGACACAGAGTATATGTACCAAAGCAGACAGCCAACATGGAGCACAAAGTCTGATGTTAAAAACAATTAAATCATGTCACTATCATCAGTTTCTTCATATTAACAGACATGTAACACCATGCCCCACCTTGGTGGCTCCATCTCTTGTGTCTTCTAGTTCTCTCTGTTTTGTATCTTCCTTAGGAGCACCTCTGCTTCTCCTGGTGTTCTGAGCACGTGTTTTTTACCTTCAAAAGTCACCAAAAGAGTCGCGGGGAAAGAGAATCCATGTCTCAGTTTTCTCTTCCTGAGCTCCTCACAGATGTGGTGGAACTTTTGCAGTTGTTTGCAAACCTCGTATGGAATATCTGGAGATAAGAAGATAAGTTTGCCTTTGTACTGGAGGTCCCCTTTAACCCTTTCAGCCTTCAAGACACGTTCCTTCACATGATCGTTAAGAAACCTCATTATCAGGCCTTTTGGTTTATCAGCTGCTGGTCTTGGTTTGCCCAAGCAATGTGCTCTTTTGATTATGATGGGATGGAATTCAACTCCTGAGCCATCAAGGAGCTCAGGTATAATCTTCTCCAAAAAATGTACTGTATCCTGACCCTCTTCTCCCTCTGAGACCCCCACAAGCCTCAGGTTAGGACGAAGTGATCTGGTCTCCAAATCCAGATTTTATTTTTTTTCATATTGTTCTCCGACTCCAGTGTCGTTACCCTGGCCCGTAGTGCCTCCATCTTGGCCCTTACTGTCTGCAGATCGTCCACATTATCTGAAACACGCTGCTCGACTTCCTCCATGCACGCTCCGGTCACTCCCACTGCCCTCAGCTGAGCGGCCACTGTGTCAGACACAACCGGGCCCATGGCAGCTAACATCTGAGCTCTAAGAGACTCCATGGCATGCTGCACCTCGGACATTGCGAGCCATAACTGCTGAAAATGTTTCTCTCCCCCTTCCAATGCAGAGAAGTCGCAAGAATCTCCATCTGGGCCAGCGGGACCCCGTTTCTCCGGTGGGGAGGTACTGCGGCTTTTGTCATGTTTGCTAGCCATGTTAGCCTCGTTATCTTCATTAGCTTGTGATGCGGGCTGTTTTCCAATGGGGCCGTGGACTGTCAGTTTTGTATGTTTTGGTCCTGTAGTGTTACCGGTTTTGTGTCTTCCTTTTATACTTATCTTTTGTTCTTCCTCTTTGGGATCAGGTGGGTCAAACAATGATTTAAAGCTAAGTTTTGCAGCAGCGTAGTGAGGTGCATCCATTCAAGGCACCACCATTACCAGAAGTCTAAAAAAAATATTCATAGTCGGATTTTGATATTCCTAATCTTTATCTGGACCAAACAGACTCTAAAACACATACGAAAATACTTTTTTATAACAAATATAGTGACACAATTAAAGCAAAATCTCAAAAAAGACTAATCAATACACTTAATTCGGAAATATTTTCTATCTGGAAGCACTCTATTCTATTCTATTGTCATCATATTCCAACCTTTATTTGGTTAAAAATGTATTTAAAGTGCCCATGACAGG
Source organism: Chaenogobius annularis (assembly GCA_015082035.1). NCBI lineage: Eukaryota > Metazoa > Chordata > Actinopteri > Gobiiformes > Gobiidae > Chaenogobius > Chaenogobius annularis. The sequence continues at coordinate 1,605,276 of BJKM01000075.1, read as the reverse complement.
TTTTCCGACTCATTGTACTAAAATGCAATTAAGATAAATATATTTCGATTTTTGCCAAAAATTATTATTATTATTATTATTATTATTATTATTATTATTATTATATATTTTTTTCGGTTTATAATTTCACTTCCTGTTTGTAATTGATGACACCACACTAGCCATGTCCCAGCCTGCTTAAAATCGTCCATCATCGTCCCTGTCCCCAAGAAGCCACGGATCACTGGACTTAATGACTACAGGCCTGTGGCGCTGACATCTGGAGTCATGAAGTCATGAAGTCATTTGAACGCCTGGTCTTGCCCCACCTCAAGTCCTTCACCTCCTCGCTGCTGGACCCCCTGCAGTTTGCCTACAGAGCCAAAAGGTCTGTAGACGACACAATCAACCTGGCACTCCACTTCATCCTGCAGCATCTGGACTCCCCGGGAACATACGCCAGGATCCTGTTTGTGGACTTCAGTTCTGCATTCAACACCATCCTCCCAGCTCTGCTCCAGGACAAGCTCTCCCAGCTCGACGTGCCTGCCTCCACCTGCAGGTGGATCACTGACTTCCTGACGGATCGGAGGCGGTGCATGCTGGCTGGGGAAGAATGTCTCTATCAGCAGAAGATCACAGCATCGGCGGAGCGGGGGGGTGGCTTAGGGGGCTCAAGCCCTGGATGATTTTCCAAAAGCCCCGGATGTTTTTGATTCTTGAAAAAGTGAAATTTGGTAATGTACAGAATACACAAAAATCCCTATATCAATAAATATGTTCACTACAGATGTGTATTAATTTAAGAGTAAAATGTAACATTTATCGATACAGATGCGTTTAGCATCTGTACAGGAAGAGCCAGAGTCGACTCTACCTCCTGAGAAGACTTCGGTCCTTTGGAGTGACAGGGCCACTCCTGAGGACCTTCTATGACTCGGTGTTGGCATCAGCCCTCCTGTACGGTGTGGTCTGCTGGAGCAGCAGCATCACAGAGAGAGAGGAAGAAGCTGGACATCAAGAAGTCCAAGCTCCGTCCTGGGCTGTACTCTGGACTCGGGTGCAGGAGGTGGAGGACAGAAGGTCCTGGCTAAACTCACGTCTATGCTGGACCATGAGTCTACCCCCTGCATGACACTCTGTCCGCTCTGGAGAGCAGCTTCAGTGACAGACTGAGCCACGACCTCGCTGTGTGAAGAGAGGTTTCGCAGGTCTTTCCTCCTTGCTGCAGTTAGACTTTACAACACTATTAGCCCTGAACTTGTCATTCGGCTTTCATAATCATGTGCAATACTGTTATACCCCTGGCAATACTGTTATACTCCTGCCAATACGTGACACAATGTCAATCATCCCTGGTGCAATATTTTCTGTCCATATGACAGCTGTAAATAAGAGTGTTATTATTATTAAGATTATAAGAGTTTTCTTTTCTTTTTTCTAAGTTATCTGTTTTATCATCACACTGGTACATAATCTGTTTCTGTACCTTTTGTTGCAACACTGGAATTTCCCCATTGTGGGACAAATAAAGGTGATCTTATCTTAGCTCAGCAGGTAAAGCGATAGGCTATTCACCCCATTTACATACATTATTATTAATCTGTCCCATTTAAAATGTTCTACAAAGGTGATTTGTTTCATTTTGTACATATCCATTTTTGTTGCATTTGTCAATTTCAGGCTTTTAGTCAATGAAATTATTTTTTTTAATTATTAGAATTTATCTTTCTCCAGTCACAAGATGGCCACCGCGGCGACAGTATCTAATCATTCTCTAGCTTTACTGCTGGTGGCTTCATGCCCAGCCCCCATTGAGGATCTGATTGGATAAACAATGGAGCGTGAGAGTAGACGAGGAGGAGGGGAGGAGAGGAGGAGGAGGAGGGAGGGGTACTGAGGGTGGACGTGCAGCGGGCAGGGCGCAGTGACGTCATGGGGGGGGGGGGGGCGGTGGAGTGTGACAGAGAAGAACGATTTTTAGCTTCGTTTTTTTAATCAGATGATTTTTAATATTAGTCGACAAAAATCTCATGCCAATTTCCACTCCTGCTCTCTTCATTCATTTAAGTATTAGTTTTTGTGAAAATATATCAGTACTTTATAGTTGACAATGTACCGGTATGTCATTTTAGTCCGTTTTATTTTGAAAAAAGACTTTCTTTGCCACATGGATACGTAACCCTGTAGTGGAAAAATGTTGAATGGGCTGTTTTATGGGTATTCTATTATGTATTGTTTACTGATTATGTTCAAACCATTAAATGTGAAAGGGGGTTGGATCTAATAAGCTCCTTCTGCCAACTCCTTTTGGCACTGCCTTGTTAAATAAAAAGGGAGCTTGCAAAGGGTAGATAGAGAAGCAGAGAGGAAGGAGGTGGAAAAAGTGACAGACTGAGGGGAGACAGAGAAATGTATAGAGAAAGAATGAGGGAGAGGAGAGAGAAGAGAAGGTCAAAGGAAGAGAGAGAAGGAGCAAGAGAGTGGGAATGATTGAGTAAGAGAGGGAAGAAGTGTGTGGAGATAGGCTGAAGAGAGACAGAGGAGTAGATGGAGAGAGGTATAGTTGAGAGAGAGAGAGCACTGAAGGGCATTAGAGACATGAGTTTATCTACTATGGCCTTCACTGTCAGCTCCTCAAAGAAAGACTTGACACTCCACACATGGCATAGCTCAAAATATCACATCCCATGTATCACATGTATGTATGTGGTGTGATATATATATATATATATATATATATATATATATACACACACACACACACATATATATATATATATATATATAGTTATACTAAAAACAGACTTAAATCTAACCATTTAATACAAAAAGGCATATTGCAAAGCATTAACTGTGCAACATATGGACAGAATAAATAAAGATCCTTGGTTGTTCAGCTGTGCACAGGAATCCATCCTCCACAGAGAGGTTTTCTCAAACCCCTAAGGAAAATAGGTCATGTGGTCTGTGTAATGTGGAGGAGTGAAGACTTGTTTATGTTATTCTTTTTACAATCAATTTAGAAATCCATTATTTAATTAAATGTGTACTCAAGATCCTGTCTTTTGGAATGACGACAGCGAGATAAAATGGTGTTTGTGTTTTCTCATGAATCTGAAACACGAGAAAACAAAAAGGGTGGAGGTTTCTGTGCACTATTTAGAGATGATACAGTTAGCCACAAGTTATCGTTTGGGGTGTTTTCATCATTTGAGTATGTATCCTTTATAGTTTAGATAAAACAGTCTCCAGCCATACTCTTCATTGTTTTATACAAGCCACACTTTTATTGATGATTTTACTGAGATGCTTTCAGTCGTATGCACAGACTTTGATGGTTTGAGCATTACAGGTGATTTCAATGTTCATGTGGATAATATTTGTGACAGAAACGCTAAAAAGCTTAGTGGCCCCACCCACAGCAAAGGGCACACTCTGGACCTGCTTACAAAAGCTAATTACAAAGGGGGTTCATATTTCAAACGTCAATTTTGTCGATGTTGCTCTGTTTGATCATTTCTGTGTCTTCTTTGACCTGTTTGTTGTTCCCACACCACCTGCTGGACCTGCAATTACTCAGAGGAGACACATAAATGGCAGCACAGGTGCACTGTTCAAGGAGATGATACGCTTTGAAAATTTCTCATGTTCTAATGTTGACGAACTCTGTTACATCAAGTATTCTGAATGTTATGGACACCATTGCCCCTATAAAGGTTAAAATTGTTAAAGAATAAACAGAAGACTTCAAGGCGCCAGAGGGAGAAATTATGACAGTCAGGGCACAGAAAAGGGAGTGCTACTGGGCCGAGTGGAAATGGCGGAAAAGTCAAAGCTCCAGGTTAAAAAAGGGATTTATCAAGACATTTTTTTGTGTGTAAATTTTTATGTAAAACAAGGGTGAAGAATTTCTCAGAAGTTATGTGAAATTGCAGTAATAACTCAAGTGTTCTGTTTGCAACAGTAAGCAGATTGACAAACCCTCCAGCTCAGCTCCCGTTAGAGCTAAATTCAACTTCCAAGTGCAATGAGTTTGCGGTCTTCTTTTAATGAGAAAGTTAAAAAATACCATCAATCCCTCTGTGCAAATAACAACACAGCCAGCTAGACACCTGGAGTTAATCCATTTTGCATTTGTGGCTCACAAAACTGTCCAAGAGATCACCATAAGTCTAAGCTCCTCTCCATGCTGCCTCAATGCATTAGCTACTAGATTTTTAAAGACTATGTTGAGCAGTCTGTTGGCTCCAATCACTCAAATAATCAACAGGTCGCTTCGATCGAGCCTTAAAAACTGTGGTCATTAAGCCTCTCTTAAAGACGTGCATGCACGTCTTGGTGCCACAATGTTAAATAATTACGACCCATCTCAAACCTACCTTTTTGGGGGAAAGTCCTTGAGAAAGTTGTTTACCAACAGCTTAATAATTATCTTATTGTGTTATTCTGAGGGTCGTTTACCGTAGCTGTTCTCGTTCATAATAGCTAAACCAGATTAAATGTAAATAAAAACCAACAACGCCACCTGGGAGTTGGCCCAGGAACAGTTAAATATAAGGCACATAGGTTTGTTGCTGATAGGACTTGATTCCATAAGTTAGCACAAGTACAGAAGTTTGCAAGGCAAAACGGCGACAGTACACACTAGCTCCATGGCTCAGAACTATAAAAGAGACAATACGGTCACTACGAAATGTACAGCGAGATGACTGTTAGAGGGCCTACAAGTGCCACACACCTGTAGTTAATGGACAAGGGCGACGGAGACTTGGACAGACGCTAGACAACAACACACCCGATAGCCAGCATAACGAGCAGCACACAGCGAGAGCATCGCTGCGAAACGGGTGTGTCCATAGCAGCAACCACTAAATTAAACCGTTAATATCAGCGCTACAAATAACGCAAAAACTTTCACATAAAGTCTGAATTTGTAATGCTACCTGAGAGTGGCGTGAGCAGCGTAAACACAGGGAGACACATGCATAGCAGTGGCATTAACTTCCACTGCTATGCAGATGACACACAGCTGTATTTATCAATGAAACCCGATCAGACCTATCAAGCAGACAGACTTAGTACTTGTGTAAAGGATATAAAAACCTGGATGACGCTTAATCATCTGCTTCTTAACCCTGAAAAAACCGAGGTCATTGTACTAGGCCCTAAACATCTACGAGACGCGAGACAACGTCAGTGTAGCCTCCAGCTCCACTGTAAGAAACCTTGGAGTCTTATTTGACCAGGAGCGCTCATTCAAAGCACAGAAAAATCAAGCCTATAAAATTGCCTATTTCCATCTGCGTAATATAGCCAAAATCAGAAGAATCTTGCCTAAAAGCGATCTTGAACTTGTCCATGCATTTGTAACATCTAGATTAGACTACTGTAACTCCCTGCTCGCAGCGTGTCCTAAAAGCTCTATAAAAAGCTTTCAACTGGTTCAAAATGCAGCAGCAAGATTACTAACAGGAACTAATAAGAAGAGATCACATACGCCGGTGCTCGAGTCTCTTCACTGGCTCCTGTTGAGTTTAGAATCAAATTCAAAATCCTCTTCCTGACTTTCAAAGCCTTAAATGACTGGCCCATCCCTACCTCAAAGATGCTATAGTACCTTATACACTCCAAACAGAGCATATTCGCTCTCAAAATGCTGGACTTCTGGTGGTCCCAAGAGTCTCTAAAAGCACAATAGGAGGTAGAGCGTTTAGCTACCAAGCTCCTGTGTCGTAGAATCAGCTTCCTGTCCCTGTTAAAGAGGCCGACCATCTCTTTATTTAAGACCAGACTTGAAACGTTCCTCTTTGAAATCGCTTATGGTCAGGCCAGTTAGGAACAGAAATAAAAACCTATAATTCCCAGCTATGCTGCCCTATGGAGCAACTATACTGGGGGAAGTATGGCAGCTTGAGCACTATCCTCTGCTCTCACTACTTTTCTATCAAACAAATTTTAATATTTACTTTCACTTGCAATTTGTTCATTGCTTTTTCTCCCACTTCCCCGACGGAGGTGAGAGCAGGCACATCAGTGACCTGTGGATCCAGATGCTCCTCAACAGCTTGGAGAAACGGTCTCTACTCCATATGAACAGTTCTTCATCGGCCTCGAAGAATTGGTTCTCCTCCTGAGTGGGTCCAGCTCCACCCTGTATCTGCAAATTGAGCGCGGCTCGCCTGTCCGTCCGAGGGAGTCGGATCTCTCCTTTCACTGTGGAACTCCTACAGGTTTCTACTTTTCCCAAAGAGGTTTGGTAGTTTTTCCTGTCCGAGAAGGAGGGTCTTAAGGACAGGGAGCTTGGACATCTGTCTAAGGACACAGAATGCTGGGACATTACCAAGTCCCCATGAACATTGTTTATTCTGTTTTTCCCTGTAGCCCTCGAGGCAACTACTGTTGCGATTTTGGCATCACAAAAATCTAAATTTTAATTGAACTGTGGGGTGCCCGAAGGTCAATCCTTGGACCCTTCTCTTCAACCTGTATATGCTGCCATTGGGTCAATTAATACAAAAATGTGTCTTATCACAATTAAGTAGACAACACTCAGAATGTTTCACTGACGGCAGGTGAATATTCACTTTGTCACTGCATTCAACAGATCAGTTTGTGCATGCAAAACAATTTTCCCCAGTTAAACTTAAACAAGACTGAAATTATTGTCTTCGGCCCACAGAACCAAAGAGAAAGTGTTAGCAGTCACCTCCAGAGTCTCCAGTCTCGCTCTAAAACCTGTGATTTTTTTTTTTTTTTTTAATTAGACGGGAAAGGTGAGCATGGAATGGGGTATGAGAGTGAAAGGAGAACATGCAGTACGTTGTTGGAGTCAGGATTCGAACTCACTGCACTATGGCCGGATGCACTTGGAGCCTGGCATACGTGTGCTGATGCTTTAACCACTCGACCACCGGGCAGCAGCAAGTGAGAAATTTAGGAGTAATAATGGAGTTTAGGAGTTTAGGAGTAATTCAGATTTGAACTTTAGCAGCCACATCAAATCCATAACATCAGAAGCTTTTTATCATCTGAAGAACATTGCCAAAATCAAAAATATAGCGTCTAAACCAGACTTGGAGAGACTTATCCATGCATTTATTTCCAGTAGATTAGACTACTGTAACGGCCTGCTCACTGACCTGTCCAAACAAGCTGTAAAACAGCTGCAGTACATCCAGAATGTTGCTGCTCGGGTCCTGACTAGAACCAGGAAGTATGATCACATGATCACATGTCACAGGTTTCTGAACTGGCTTCAGGCTCAGAGGATAGACTTTAAAGCAGCTCTGCTTGTGTACAAGTCTCTATCTTTTTTTTTTTTTTGCCTTGTTATTGATGTTATATTTTTAATATGTTTTTACTATTGTGAAGCACTTTGGGTAACTTTTGTATGAACTGTGCTCTACAAATACATTTTGATTGACTGATAGCAACAGCAAACGTTATAAAGTAAATAGGCCCTAATAACATGAACAACTGGAAAAAGAGATTCTGAATCTCAGCGGAACTTTCCTGGTTAAATAAAGATCAATAAATACATAAATAAATAAGTAAAGTACAGATAACCAAGCAGTACTTTTACTTTTGTACTTTATGCCTCTGTCTGAATGTAACAGGAGATGTGCACGTGGCCTGGAGTCACCTTACCCAACCTCACAGCTCTTTCTCTCTCATTCTCTCTCCTCTTCAGCTCCGTGACGTCGCAGCCTCATGACTCTGTGACGCAGCATCATCCTCGTGACATCGTAGCTCTTAAACTCGTCTCGATGTGGGGCTTGCCTCGCTCCCCTCGCTCTCCTGCTTCGTTCATGCTTAACATGAACAAATTCACACGCTCTCACATCCGCTGAGCCTGTAGCGGCTGAGCGGCTTTGTCATTTACTCTGAACGGAGCAGGTGTCATGGCGGCAGCTCAGTCACCTTCACCTATGACCTTCATGTGCTCTAAAAGGTCAAGCTGTCATCTATCTCTCTATTGCCCAATAAAAAATGCAGCTGCTTAAATTATTTTTGCGTGTTTAGTTCATTTGTTTTGGCTGTTACAATGCAGTTTGAGCATGTCCAAGCTGTCAACACAACAGGTAAAATGTCTAACCCTAATCTCAATGGGACTCGTCTGGTTAAAGAGTGATAGTCAAAAAGTAATGAATTGTTTTGCATTCCCTGGGGGAAAATAGATCAGGGACCTTCCTGGCTAAATAAAGGGTAAAATAAATACATTTATAAACAGCTTTTCAAAATAAATGTCAATTTTCATGACGCAAAGTGGCAAAGTGGTTAATGCTTCTGCCCCTATACGAGAGGGAATCTACTGGCTAATGACACCAGTCTCTAAAAAAGAAATGAAATGTTCGTTGTTCGATGAAACGATACAGTATAAAACTCTCATGGTACAATTATATCACGGTATTTATATATATATATATTCAAGATAGAAATGACACTTTTTACTTTTAAAATTGCCTTGGTGAGACTTTTTGGGGACTCTTTACTGTCATAATCCAAAGAATTAAGATATGAAGTGCTTAATAACAGTTATTTCTTCATGTTGTCTGCACTGAAATGGAGCAAAGGATCATGGTCTAGGTAGTTTCCTCCTTTTACATCCCTGTTGATCGATGAGCAGGGCATGTCTTTATTCAACCAAATTATTGTCGACTACAAAGAATAATAGAAAAAAACCAAGGCACTCTCATTCAAATGCCTTTATTAATTGTGGCATGTCTCGATGGACTAGGGATGTCAAGATTATTGGGTTAATCAATAATCGTGATTATTCAGTTTTAGATTGTAATATTTTTGTTCGAATATATAATCCAAAAATAGACCAGAAGTTTTTGTTTGTCAGTAAGTTCAGTTTTCGTAAAGCCGGTCACAAACCTGAGGAACAGGAACGAGAATGAAATTAAAGACGTCACTGTTATTTGATCACAGTCTCAATTATCTTGATTATTCGTTAAATTGTGGCGTCTTTTCTCACTATAAATTGCCTTTGAGCCGACTGGCCTTCATCAGGGGGACAAACAGAATTCAAAAAGAACCGTTTGATGTTATATACAGATGTACATTTCTTTTTTTTATTATTTATTTTTATCAATATGATTATTTTTCATTTTTCAAAATTAAAAAAACATTAAACAACAAAAACGCAGGCCCAGAGAGAAACAAGTTGGTTAACTTTGAAAATAAGAATTTAGGAAAGTAAGGCATCCAAAGAAGAGGAAAGTTACGGCACATAAGGTACAAAATAAAAGTCCCATTTAGTCCAGTTTCTGTCAAATTTGTAAAATTTGTGATGTGATGTGAAAAATTTGATTTTCTCCCCTTCCATTGTCCATCTGTTAGTTATGGTGTCGTCAGCGCAGTTTGTGTCATCCATTTTTCCCCAGCCATCAGAAGTATGTTCCAAACATTTAAATTGTCCATGGCAGGAATTTTGAGGCCCAAATACATAGTTCTGAAATTGTGTGGGATGATGGTGTCAAAAACTGGCCGCCGTGATTTGTTCATTTCTATTTGTCCCAGAATACGATAGTAGTTGGCCTTCTGGCTGTCACAGTTTCTCCAACATTCAGCCTTTCCCAGTGAATAATGAGCACTTTGACATGGTGTGATAAAAAAAACATTCTCATTCTCCCAACAGAATTCCTTCCAAACACAATAGGATATTTCCACCTGGCAATGTGGGAAGTGAAGCTATTTGTACAGTGACCATAAAACAAGTAAGTAAAAAACAGAATCAAATACTATAAAAACAGTGTAATCAAGCTTGTTCAATCTGGGGTGTTTAGTGACTTTAAATCTAGACTGTTTCTCGTTGTTGTAGTTTTTTTTAAACAACAATGAAGTCCTAAATATTCTTTCTTTCAGCATTACTGCTCCTCAATATGTGACCTGCTTTATGAACTCAAATTTGACATTAACAAAAGCGCTTTTTGATGAAAGCCTGCGCATAAAGGACTTCATTTTGCTTCTAAAATCGTCACATTTCTTTTAATTTAATTTTAAAAAGACTTAAATTAAGTTTATTTTAATTCAGTTTATAGAAAAGTGACCATTTTCAAACTAAATTTTCTTCTGAAATGTCACGATTATCTTGTTGGCATCTTGTTGCTGTAGTTTTTATGATTATATTGTGACCTTATTAATCTAATAAACTGGACCTTCATGTGCTTGAAGACTGGCTGGATTGTTATTGTGGAAGTCCAAAACATGTCTGGCCATGGGATAGTTTGTGTTGCCTGTGCAGATGGCGACTTTTATAGTGACAAAGTCTGTTTTCTCTCCACAACATCTCAGTTAAACCACTATATTGTCATCCGACCGACTTTGTTAGTTAAGTAGGACAAGTCGGTTGCATTTGACCTAACCCCCTAAACTTTCCCTGCGCCTCTTGCCCATTATCTCCTCACGCTCCGATAACCTTCTGTCCAAACACACTCAGGGGTCAGGGGTCAGAGGTCATCGCTCTCAGGAATCCAGGAAGTTCATCGTGTGTGTCGCTTATTCACAGGACACTTTTTCGCACACAATGACAACCCAAAGCAGGCAATGTCCTCTCATCACGCTGTTTGTCAAGGACGCAGAAGATCCATCACAAAACTGATTATCAATTCCAGGGCGGCAAATTGTGACGTTTCAACTATTAATAATAATCGTAGTTGTATTTTGATGTAATTGTTCTCTGGACTCAACAGACTCTATGACACAGGCAAAAAGACCTTTTATTGCAAAGACAGTGACATTATTGAATCAAAATGTAAAAATTAAATAAAAATATCTGACTTTCATCAATAATAATAATAAATATAGCCACAAGCGGCAATGACCGGCCCTCGCCCACGCCACCCTGCCGTCCTCCTTTTATTACACCTACTGACGAATTTGTGTCTAATTTTGCCCTGTGGGAGAAGTTGCTAAAGAGGTTGAGGTTTGTCTTTCAAGCACGTTCAGACACGGTGTAATAAAGCACAACATTGAGCTGTTTTTCAATTTATCTTTTCACTTTATTTTTATGTTTTTCAAGAGGTATATATGTCAGCACTGATAGTTCCCATTGCCATATGTGTTTTTTGCCTATCAGTCAAAACCCGGGGGAAAATATGCCAAAAGCAGCAGTTTGAACTTAAAGCGCTGGAAGATGTGGTTCGTGCAAGTGACCACTAGGTGGCAGTGAGCGCTAAGATTTAAGCACAATTGTTATACTGATTATTTCTGTTTTACTCCGAATCACTGTCCATGGATTTCAGAATTAAGAGAAATTGGGACTGTTTCCATTGCAATTTAACATTTTCATAAATGTTGCCTATTTATGTTTTGTTTTTTTCCCCCATTCAAAATAAATATTTTGGTTTACATTGTAGAAAAAGATTCGGTTGTAGTCATCTGGACTCTGTTTTAGAAAAAACAAAACGTTTCAACTCTCATCCAAGAGTCATTCTCAATCAGAGAAACAAGTCTGAGAACTCTTGTTTAAATCCTACTCTGTACTCTGTGAGAGCCCTGCCCACAGGGCGGGACCTCCTGCTAATGGCCCATTGAAACTGGGATGGGCCTATTGTTCTATTGTTCCCTGCCTCACCTTGAGTGCTTATTTAGCATCCGAATGCCCAGGGCGTCTCCAGGGTTTCAGCAGACCATTCTAAACAACTGGAAGGTTGAATCTTATCCCAGTTTCCATGGGCCATTAGCAGGAGGTCCCACCCAGTGGGCAGGGCTCTCACAGAGTAGGATTTAAACAAGCGTTCTCAGACTTGTTTCTCTGATTGAGAATGACTCTTGGATGAGAGTTGAAACGTTTTGTTTTTTCTAAAACAGAGTCCAGATGACTACAACTGAATCTTTTTCTACAATGGAACACTCCTGGACGAATGAGGGATTACACCGACTTGGTTTACATTGTTAATCACTACGGTCCGAATTTTTCATAATTCTGAAACATGTAAAAAACCATTAAAAAAGGCATATTATCAGTGCCGCTGCTCCCATTAGAGGTAAGATCTTAAGCCCGAGCCGAGCCCGAACCCAACGGGGTCGGGACTAAAATGACAATTATCACGTCCGGGTCGGGCCGAGCCGGGCATCTCTCTCGCTGACTTTTTTAATAAATATATGTTTATAAGAATGTATACTAAAACGATGTGTGGATACTAAACTAAGGAATACTGTTTCAACCAAATAATTTGGTTAAAACAGAGAAGGGGATGTAAGGTAATTGCTCTATAACTACTACTAAACAGGAAGCGCAGAGCCTTGGCACGCTTTGCGCATGTGGCGTGAATGTAATCTTCCCTCCGCAAGTCCGCATCTATTTTGTTTAGGTATCCCCGATATGGAGCAGCAAGAAGTCAAGGATAAACTTAACACAGGGGAACTGAAAAGGCAAACACGCACCGCGGTGGGTGCAGTGGCTGCAGTATTTCTCTGCGTAATTAAGCGTAATTAATCAAGATCTCTCTTTCACTCTCTTTATCTGGCCTCTTATTCTGTGTTCCAGCGTTATTTTTGTTGTGCAAATGCATTTATCATGATCATAAAAATATGTAGATTATTTTAACTTTAAGAAATCTTGCGTTTTTTTCTGCCAAAAATACTATGGGATAAATTGAAATTTCAGGTTTGCTTCGAGCTCGGGCATGCAAATCAAGTTAATTGGTCGGGCTCGGGCTGGGTTGGGCTTTAATGCCCGCGGGCCTGGGTCGGGTCGGGCTGGATTTTTGAGGCCCTATCTTACCTCTAGCTCCCATACGCACATAATTGTGCACCAGGGGCTCCGAGGGGCACCACCAACCTGACCATCCAGTTTGGATTGTATGACAGAATATGCTATTTGTGCAGCTGCTGCACTGTTCCTTTTTACAATTAAATGTGGAGCATACATAGTAGACCTATGAAATCAAAACAACCCGGGGCCCTGTGTAAAAACAGCCTCCCCTAGTGCTATTTCTGTAGTAACATCACACAGATGGGAAAACAAAATGCGAGTCAGACTGCCCAATCTGAGAAATTTGATTCATATTCCCTGTAAAAAGATAACGCCCAGTCTCACTGAAACTAGTCTGAAACTTGCTGTGCGAAATGTCAGATCCTTATGTAACAAATCATTCTTAATTAATAATTTTATTTCTTCTTATAATCTTGATTTTATGTTTTTAACTGAAACATGGCTTGACAAAAACACAGGAAATTTAGTTCTAATAGAATCTGCTCCACCCAACTTTATGTTTGAATCTGAAACACGAGAAAACAAAAAGGGAGGAGGTGTGTGTGCTTTTGTTAGAGATGAAATAGTTACCCACAGGTTGTACTTTGGGTGTTTTTCAACATTTGAGAACGTAGCCTTTAAAATTGAGCTAAATCAGTCTCCATCCATTCTCTTCATTGTTTTATACAAGCCTCCTCAGCACTGCAAAAGTTTTATTGATGATTTCACTGAGATGCTTTCAGTCATATGCACAGACTTTGATGGTTTGGTCATAACAGGTGGTTTCAATGTTCATGTTGATAATATCTGTGACAGAAACGCTAAAGAGCTTCATGCTGTCCCTGAAACTTGGTCCCACCCACAGCAGAGGGCACACTCTAGATCTTCTAATTACAAAGGGGTTAGTATTTCAAACGTCAATGTGGTCGATGTTGCTCTGTCTGATCATTTCTGTGTCTTCTTTGACCTGTCTGTTTTTCTCAAACCACCAGCTGGTCCTGCAGTTTCCGGAGGAGAAACATAAATGACAGCACGGGAAAACTGTTTATGGAAATGATTAACTTTGAAAATGTCTCATGTTCTAATGTAAATGATTTGTTGAACTATTTTACATCTAGTGTTTTGAATGTTCTCGACACCATTGCCCCTATGAAGGCTAAAATTGTTAAAAATAAGCAGAAGGCGCCATGGAGAAATTATGATTCGGTCAGGGCACAGAAAAGGGAGTGCCGCCGGCCGAACGAAAATGGCGCAAGTCGAAGCTCCAGGTTCAGAAAGAGATTTACAGAGAGAAGTTGTACATGTACAACCTCATTTTATGTAGAACTAGGGAATAATTGGAATAATTGGAAGCTGCAGTAACAACTCGCGTGTCCTGTTTGCCACAGTAAACAGATTAACAAACCCTCCAGCTCAGCTGCCGTTAGAACTCATTTCCACATCCAAGTGTAATGAGTTTGCATTATTCTTTAATGACAAAGTTCAGGGCATTAAAAATGCTATAAATTCTACAATGCAAAAAATAACCCTCAAACCACCTACACACTTAGAGCTGACTCACTTTGCACCTGTAACTGACAAAACTGTCCAGGAGATCATCACCAGTCTGAGTTCATCTACATGCTGCCTCGATGTGTTGCCCACCAGATTTCTAAAGTCTGTGCTGAACAGTTTGTTAGCACCACTCACTCAAATAGTTAACATGTCGCTTCAATCTGGAACATTCCCAATTTCTTTGAAAACTGCGGTCATAAAGCCTCTCCTAAAGAAGAGCAGTCTTGATGCCGCAGTACTGAGTAATTACCGGCCCATCTCTAATCTGCCATTTTGGGGCAAAGTCCTTGAAAAGGTTGTTTATCAACAGCTCACTGATTTCCTCTTAATAAGCAACTCATTTTATGTTTTCCAGTCAGGTTTTAGACCTCATCACAGCACTGAGACTGCTCTTGTCAAGGTGACCAATGACATCCTCAGTCTTAATTCTGTTAGATCTGAGTGCTGCTTTTGACACTGTCGATCATGGGATACTTTTACAGAGACTAGAGGACTGGGTGGGTATCACTGGCACTGCGCTAAACTGGTTAAAGTCCTATCTGGAAGACAGAAATTCTTTATTGAAATTGGTAACTGTGTCTCAGACCAGATGCCCCTGACCTGTGGGGTGCCCCAAGGGTCAATCCTGGGACCCCTTCTGTTCAACCTCTACATGCTGCCGTTAGGTCAGTTGATACGCAACGAGAATGTGTCCTGTCACAATTACGCAGACGACACTCAAATCTATGTTTCACTGACGGCAGGTGAATATGGACCAGTGGATTCACTCTGTCACTGCATCCAACAGATCAGTGTGTGGATGCAAAGCAACTTTCTCCAGCTGAACTCAGACAAGACTGAAATCATCGTCTTTGGCCCACAGAAACAAAGAGAAAGTGTTAACAGTCACCTCCAGAGTCTCCCTCTAAAACCTACAAATCAAGTTAGAAATCTGGGGGTAATAATAGACTCGGATTTGAATTTTAACAGCCACGTCAGATCAATAACAGCAGCTTTTTACCATCTAAAAAACATTGCCAAATCAAAAGTAGAGTGTCTAAACCAGACCTGGAGAGACTTATCCATGCGTTTGTCTCTAGTAGATTAGACTACTGTAACGGCCCTCTCACTGGCCTCTCCAAACGAGCTGTAAAAACAGCTGCAGTACATCCAGAACGCTGCTGCTCGGGCCTGACTAGAACCAGGAAGTATGATCACATTAGTCCTGTGCTCAGGTCTCTGCACTGGCTCCCTGTGGCTCAGAGAATAGACTTCAAAGCAGCTCTGCTTGTATACAAGTCTCTCCATGGCCTAGCACCAAAGTACATCTCGGACATGTTAGTGGCATATGAACCATCTCGGACTCTGAGGACCTCAGGGACCGGCCTCCTGCTGGTGCCCAGAGTCAGGACTAAACATGGGGAATCTGCGTTTCAGTTTTATGCAGCTAAAATCTGGAAGGTCTTCCTGAGGATGTGAGACAGGCCTCTACTCTGGCAATGTTCAAATCTAAACTAAAAACTGTTTTGTTTGGCTGAGCATATGAATGCTTTTCTTTGCACTCTTCTCTTTTTTGTCTTGAACTATTATTTTGTGATTTCTGCCATGTCTTTGTGATTTTAATGTATTTTTTCCTGTTGTGTGAAGCACTTTGAATTACCTTGTGTACGAATTATGCTCAACAAATAAACTTGCCTTGCCTTGCCTTGCCTTGCCTAGACCTACTTTGTCTTTAGTTGTCATTTAAACTAACTCTAGGACTCGAGTGATGTTGCCTCTCTCTCCAAAGCGAGTTGGATGAGTCCATGCTCCATGGAGCTGACACCACAGACACCTCAGAGACATGACAGGAGCGCTGACAGGAGCGCTGACAGGAGCGCTGACAGGAGCGCGCAGACAGGAGCACAGACAGGAGCACAGACAGGAGCACAGACAGGAGCACAGATAGGACAGGGCTGGGGCTCTTGTCACACATCATTATGTTCTATGTCTCTATAACTGTCTAATGCAGGAAAAAAATAGAGCTTTTAAACTATATCTGAAGACACGTTTTGACTTGCTCTTGTCCCCTAGACCAGTCTTGGTATGGTTAGGTTAATGGCGGCCTGCGTATCCATGTTAACTGGGGTCTGATACAAGAAACTGACCCTCCTTATAGCTAAAGTTGACCCGGAGCCGAAGAGGCCCTTTGGACAATACCACAAGCGGTCCGTTTTGGACTGCTTAAACAGGCCGGTACGGTTTACATAAATCAGTGTTTATAACTCAATAGTAGGATTTTGTTTTATTCCCAAAGATTTTTGTGTTATGTTTTTGCATTGTATTTCTTCATAATAAAAGCATCTGTAAAGTTCCATGCCTTACTGTGGAACTGTGGCGGGACTCTCTTCAAAAATAGGCAAAGTCGAATTTCCAAGTGCTCAGGTGCTATTTATTCTGCCAAACTCCAAGTGCAACAATGGTGCAAATATTTACAGGGATAAAGCACCATCCAACTCTGAATGGAGCAGTCCTGTAGTGATTGTGTTCAAGAAAGAGGGATCACTCAGGATATGCATAGACTTTCGGAAACTGAACTCTGTGTCAGAGTTTGACGCATACCCAATGCCAAGGATTGAGAAGTTTGGTTCAGCCAAGTCCATCACCACATTGGACCTTTGTAAAGGATACTAGCAAGTCATCACGACCCTACACAGCATTCCAAACACCGGCTGGGCTGTTTCAGTTTGCTGTGATGCCGTTCGGGCTACATGGAGCATCCGCCACGTTTCAGCGTCTGATGGATCGAGTTCTCACGGGGTGTGAGCATTTCAGTGTGGCTTATCTCGACGATTTCGTCATCTTCAGCGAGACTTGGGACGATCATGTCCGACACCTCTCCCAAGTTCTGAAGCAGATCCGGCGAGCTGGTCTAACGCTGAATCCGGCAAAATGTTAGTGGGCTCGGCAGGAAACACGCTACCTCGGCTACCAGATGGGTCGAGGGGAGGTGAGGCCACAAGTCGACAAGGTCGAGGCTGTCCTGAAGTCTCCGAGGCCACGCACAAAGAAAGAGGTGCGGTCCTTTCTTGGGTTAGCTGGATGGTACCGACGGTTTGTGCCACAGTTTGCAACCATTGCCGCTCCGCTCACTGCACTCACCGCCAAAGACAAGCGAAATCCAGTCATCTGGACACAAGATTGCGAGATTGCTTTCACCCCCCCTTAAAGCCCACTTGTGCTCGTCTCCTGTGTTGAAGAGTCCAGACTTCACCAAGCGCTTCTTGGTACAGGTGGATTCCTCTATGGTTGGCCTCGGAGCAATCCTGGCTCAGGGGGAACCTGGAGAGGAGCGTCCAATACTGTACCTGAGTCGCAAACTCCAGCCACACGAGACCCGCTACTCTGCTGTTGAGAAAGAAGGCCTTGCCATCAAATGGGCGTTAGAGAGCTTGAGCTACTACCTGCTAGGACGAGAGTTTGATCTGGAAACTGATCATCATGCCCTGACGTGGATCAACACCATGAAGGATCACAATAGTCGCCTAACCAGATGGGACCTTGCCCTTCAGCCTTTCAGATTTTCCATCCGTCACCGTGCCGGCAAGATGAACATTGTGGCTGATTACCTGTCCAGGTTGCCCCACAGTGCCAACCTTCCAGAGGGGAGGGATAATGTGACGGAGCCAGTCCGTCAGAGGTTGTAGTCTCCGTTTGTACAAGTGCGGAGCCCGTTCATGCCCGCGCGCACAGACCAACACACACTCGTTCATTCCCCGCTTTCCACCGCTGTTTCATTCATTCGCACCACACACATCATTCACATAGTTTCCCGCACTCCTCTGACATTAATTTGCCAAGGGTGCACACTTGCGCGCGTTAGAATAATTCTTAATCATACACACCAGCTCTTACCCATATTGATTTGCAGCCTTGCTCCTCCGATGTGGCGCGTTGGCCAGAAACCGAGCCAGTACTTCCTGGTAGGTTAAATAGGCGCTGTTCGCGCTGTGGTGCTGACCATGTGATATGCATGATGCAACCAGAGTTTTACGCCTTTTCTTTTGTGTTATTTTGAACATGAATATGTAATTAACAAGCTCTTGCTTCGTAGGAAGATGCCACACACATTTGTTATACATTTATTTTGGGTTTTCATTATCGTTGTATTTTGCTCAGTGGGAGGGGCAAGTGACGAATAAAGGGAGCCGCTTTTGGCCTGGGATTGAGGGCACCGGTTACAGTGCAGGTAACAGGGGTGCTGAGTGAGAGAAAGAGAGTGGATAGGTGAAGTTAAAGCTGAACTTTACGTTGGAACATTGTAACGCTGTATATATGTATTTTTGGACACTGTTCTTTATCATTGTAAATATTTGCACCATTGTTGCACTTGGAGATTGGCACAATAAATAGCACCTGAGCACTTGGAAATTCGACTTCGCCTATTTTTGAAGAGAGTCCCGCCACAGGAACATTTCAGCCAAAGCAAATAGGCACCTTTAATAACGCTCAATAACGCCAAATATAGTAATGCCTTTTAAAAATCCTTTTATACTCTGTTGTTTATGAGTACATTTTTATACTGTGTGCTGCATTTTCTCTAAACCCATACATTTCCTGTTGTTGGGGGAAACCTGTCAGGAGCATAGCCTACAGTCACATCTGTGTTTTGTTCTGTTGGTTCAGACAAGTAGAAGCACAAAGAAACAAACCGACAGCACTTCAACTTTCGTATTATCTGAAGGAGTTTCATCAAACAAATGCTAGTGTTGCAAATCCAATGCATTAATTTTGTCTTGAAAGATTTTTAGATGTCAACACAAGACAAGGAGACTTTAAAATCGTAAGACAGCACTGAGCAGTCACACTGTCTGTATTTCTGAGACTGGCGCGTCTGTGAAACGTGGTCACAGTGGTGCGTTTGAGTTTCCTGCAGGCAGACTTAGGCCTATAATATCTTAAATGTAAGTGGGGAGTGCTCACTATGAGACCAAGAATCCAAAATAGACCGTGCTTGATATCAGTTGCAGCTCGTTTTTGTTCAAATGACGGTTCTAAGCCAATTAGTATCACTTGAGAGCTAAGATCCAGGTTGTTGAGCCACGAATCAAGACAACTGAAATCCAATCGACTTTATTTCAATACAGTAGGCGAAAAACATAAAAAATAAACAAATAAACCAGTGCTCATAAAATAATAATAATAATAATAATAATAATAATAATAATAATAATAATAATAAATAAAATAATGAATAGTGACTAAAATAAAATAAAAATAAATGTTTTTTAAAAAAGATAAGAGATAGTTAAAAGTAATACAAAACCCTAATACAATAAATAAAGTGTGTGAGTAAGTCATATCATGTTTTAAAAGTCTTAAAAGGTGCACTAACTTTTCTGGTGACATATGTGTTTTTATGGGGACAAGCAGGTGACGCTCTTAGGCCAAGTTACAGGTCATCTGTGGAGAGGCGACACTGCTCACTGTAATGCTTTGTTGGACTCAGATTTGAATTTTAACAGCCACGTCAGATCAATCACATCAGCAGCTTTTTACCATCTAAAAAACATTGCCCAAAAGTCAACAATGTATACGTGGCCTAAAAACCCATGACCTGGAGAGACTTATCCATGCGTTTGTCTCTAGTAGATTAGACTACTGTAACGGCCTGCTCACTGGCCTCTCCAAACGAGCTGTAAAACAGCTGCAGTACATCCACGAAGCCGCTGCTCGGGTCCTGACTAGAACCAGGAAGATACGATCACATTAGTCCTGTGCTCAGGTCTCTGCACTGGCTCCTGTGGCTCAGAGAATAGACTTCAAAGCACGCTTCTGCTTGTATACAAGTCTCTCCATGGCCTGGCACCAAAGTACATCTCGACATGTTAGTGCCATATGAACATCTCGGACTCTGAGAACCTCAGGACGCGGCCTCCTGCTGGTGCCCAGAGTCAGGACTAAACATGGGAATGTGGCGTTTCAGTTTTATGCAGCTTAAATCTGGAACAGTCTTCGCTGAGGATGTGAACAGGCCGCTACTCTCTGGCAATGTTTCAAATCTAAACTAAAAACTGTTTTGTTTGGCTGTGCATATGACTGAAATGCTTTTCTTTGCACTCTTCTCTTTATGTCTTGAACTAAGATTGTGATTTTCTGCCATGTCTTTGTGATTTTGAATGCCAATTTCTCTATCCTGTTGTGTGAAGCACTTTGAATTGCCTTGTGTACGAATTGTGCTCTACAAATAAACTTGCCTTGCCTTGCCTTGCCTTGCCTTGCCTTTATAAGCGCTGAAAATACTGAATAAATGCAAGCTAGATGAGTTTAATGCCGTACTGTTCTATGGTGGCGGACCCCATGATTAATTTATTTCTGAATTGCTTCATCCACACACCTGGTGGATCTGGTTCGCACATGGAACAGACTCTCCACCCAGCACTCCAAGATTTATGAATTGTTTGAGAATTGTTTATGTTTTTCCTGAGAGAGCTGTTTTTATAATGTAATATTTCTGTTCTGTCTTGATCGTAAAAGAGATTCTGAATCTCACCGAGACCTCTTCAACTACAGAAATTGCACTGCTTTACCAAGCTCCCCTACTGCTCAGTCCTTGTTATGACTTGACTGTACAATACCAACAGGATGTGTCGAGGTTTATTGTTCATACTGATGGGAAATAAACTTCTCTTGTCTCTTGGGAAACTTGAATTATTTCTACTAGGCAAATCTATTTTCAATTTGTTTTTTACATTTTATTTGATGCCTTATTTCATCGTGAGTGCAGGTGTACAGGAAGATCTGCCCAGGAGCCACGAGGAGGGGTCTGTGGAGACAGAGATGGAAGTACTGCCCTGTGCAGAATGCTGCTGTTCCTGGACCATTTAACTGCCTCTCCTCTCCCTGTTTCCCAGTGTGTCAGAAGGACCTCCAAGCTTTTCTCTCGTTTGAAACTCACTGGGATGATAAGATCAGTGGCCTAAATTAATGTATTATGATTGAGTGTTTGAAATGACAAGCAAATCTGAATTTGACTCTTGCACAGATAGAATAAATCAGTGTTTTGCGCTTGATTTTGTGCCCACGTTCACAGCCGTGCAAAGACCTTCCAGAGCTTATAGGCCTTTCGCCAGCTTGTGTATCCCCACATGCCAGTCCCTCCTTGTCTCAAGGTAGAAAAATCCACTACCCTGGACCACGGTGCTTGACGTTTTTACACTGCACATTCTTTTAACTTTCAGCTGGAAACAGCATTGTCCAATCTGCACCTAAAGATGTATTTTTTAATTTAATCAAGTAGCTTTTAAATATTGTGTCCAGAATCATGAGCACTAAAATGAAACAAATTAAATAAATGAAACAAATGAAACTAATT
This sequence comes from Chaenogobius annularis, assembly GCA_015082035.1. Classification (NCBI taxonomy): domain Eukaryota; kingdom Metazoa; phylum Chordata; class Actinopteri; order Gobiiformes; family Gobiidae; genus Chaenogobius; species Chaenogobius annularis. Next base: position 1,583,704 of record BJKM01000075.1, on the reverse strand, counting down.
AAATTTGAAATTATGTAAAATTAGTACAGATGCGATAGCTATACCTAGCTCTATTGGGACAGAGACCTTTTGTCTAATAATGATTTAATATGAAGACCGCTCTCTTTCTCTCCTTTTTCTCTCTCTCTTTCACTCTCTCCTTTCTTTCTTTTATTTTTACGGTATAGAGTAAAACATATACTTTGTTTTAACACAACAACTGCAACAACAACAACAACAACAACAACAACAAGACATTGTTGTTGTGTTACTTTTAATGACTGTTGGCAAGCAACCTACTGTAGTTGTACGTCTTCTGTAGTTGTACGTCTTCAAAGTATGTGTTTTATGCTCTACTGTAAAAAAAAGAGAGAAAAGGAGAGAGAGAAGGAGCGAGAAGGAGCGAGAGAAAGAGAGAAAACCACAACAACGATTTAAAATGAGTTTTGTTGTCATATAGGCGGTACACTGTTTACTATTTTCAATCTCCTGTATTCTTGCATAGCAACTGTAACCGTGATGTCAGGATGCAGTGTCATGAAAGCCAAGATTCTAGAAGATCAATTTAGATACCCTTCTTCTTCTTTGGTTTTTTATGGCCGTTAGTATCCATAAAGTGTTACATTACCGCCACCTACAGTAGTTGTACGTCTCCAAAGTATGTGTTTTACCCTATACCGAGAAAGAGAGCGAGAAAGAGCATTTTGGGCTTTTAAAGTTGTAAGTGTGCTTTATAAATAAACTGACATTGACATTAAGTCCTCTCATTCTTGAGTTGAGCAGTTTAGTGGGTTCACCTGTCGTGAAATTGCTGACTCAGCGTTTTAATAATCAATTTAAGATGGCGGCCATTGAAGACTTGGATCATAGTTCGAGTCCAGTGATGTTTGACACTGACCTGGATGTTTCAGAGTGGACAGCGTACTCTCACACTCTTGCCAAGTGTTTGAATAAGGATCTTACCCTTCAGGACCTCCAAACCCCCAAAGAAAAGTCTAATTACTTCCTGGACTCTCAGCCTCACACTCCTTCCAGAGCTCCCAGTCTGCCCCTCCTGCTCAGTCTGGAGGAACTGGCCAGCAGCCCGCGCATTATCAAGGAAATCCTCCCCGAAATCTGGCCACAAAGTTCCCCCAAGTCCAGCCCTCTGCCTGCAAAGCCAATTTGTGAGTCCCATAATCCACAGACTGAAACAAGGACTTTAAAAAAGCTCGGTGCTGTCAGTAAGATCCCTGTGAAGGTGCCAGTGACAGAGAAGGGGACGAGCTCGACGGAAGATACCAGGTCAAGCACTACAAGTCTCCCCAAAGCCAGGCCACGGTCGTCCAAATCCAGATGTTGGCTTAAACCCAGTCCGGGGAGAGAGGAGAAACAGAACCAGGCTGCTCGGGTCAGGTAAGGCAGAACGCTCACGTCAATTATCACATAACATGACCTCAAGCTAGTGTTTGACTGATGATTTCAAGGGGACATCCAACAGAAAATGGACTTATAAGCGTAACTTTTAACCATGTTTTGTGCACGTGTGAGTAATCTTTATTGTCCTTCTGCATTTTAGGCGCTGTTATTCCAAAAATGTTGTTGACTGCTAAAATTATCATTATTTGTAGCCCTTGTAGATTATAACAATAAAGCAGACAAAAGCACTTGTCTTCTTTAATGTTAACTCATTTCGGTGGCTTTCCAATGTATCAGAATAATGTTTTATGAGTCGTCAGAGCACGTGAACTTTATAACATTGGTAAAAGCACATACCTTGATTTAATATATTGCCTTGAAAACAGCTCTTGTTACCTTCTTTTGTGGTTCTTGTTATTTCCCAGCTCCGGGGTTCCCAGCGTGTACCGGCTGGACCTATCCAAAGTGAAGTCCAGAGTTCGATTCCCCAAAGACGGCTACACTCCCCCAAAGAGCCGCCATGCCCCGAAGAGCAGCTTTCTGTCCACCGAGCCAAGTCTGGTGAACATGTCCCCGGCCAACAGGACGACTTCAGTCCTTCTCAACCCTTTAGACGGACCAGACCCCAAGGCCGAGGAGGAGACCCCAGCCGCGCTCTTCATCCCCCCCCCAGAGTTCAGTTGCAAGCAGCAGGCCATATCTCTGATGAATGAGCTGCAGGTAAAATCTACACTTCCACTCAGACAAATGAGATATGTGCCGAAAATGTTGCTATAATAATAATAATAATAATAATAATAATACTAATAATCATCATCATCATCGTAATAATAATAATAATAAAGAACTTGGATTACAAATAGTGACTGCGTAATGCATAACGCAGTCACTAAGTAAGTACATGCGGCGTATTTGACTTCAGACTCTGGAATAAAAAAAATTTATGTTTAATGTTCTTGTCTTTGTTAAACTCCCTCTCTCTGCAGGAGGACAATGTCAGGCTGAAGATGAAGTACGATGAGAGGATGACCACCATCAATCAGCTGCGTCTGGAGGCAAAGGAGCTCATTTGTCATTGATTAAAGTCGCTTTGTGTTTGTGTGAAATGCATTTGAGTTGAGCTAAACTGTCTTTTACGTGACACACTGAAGATTGGATCATTTCTTTAACTTTTATTTCATTTTTATCTTTTAACTTTAACAATTATTTAATTTCATTGATGATCCTAACCTTCACCATAGTCACTACTTTTCTTACTTAAACCCAAACCTTTGACTATTTTAGCTCATATCTGAAGTTTAGGCCATGCTGTTCAGCTCTGAAGCTGAAGTGTCTTTTGCAGGTGGAGCCCTGTGAGAGGAGTCTGCAGATGGAACAGCAGATGGAGGTAAACACTTCAAACAACACTCAGAGCGTGGGCGAGGAGGAGACCCCAGCCGCGCTCTCCATTCTCCCCTCAGATGTCAGGTCCAGGCGGGAAGCCATATCTCTGATGAATGAGCTGCAGGTAAGATCTACACTTCCACTCAGACAAATGAAAAGGGCCTCATCTATGTATAAACCGCGGCATTTAAACTCCAGCAGCTCTTTAAACATTAGACATGTGAAAACTGTAGTCTTTATGTTTGAATCTGAAACACGAGGAAACAAAAAGGGAGGAGGTGTGTGTGCTTTTGTTAGAGATGAAATAGTTACCCACAGGTTGTCCTTTGGGGTGTTTTCAGCATTTGAATAGGTATCTTTCAAAATTGAGCTAAAACAGTCTCCATCCATTCTCTTCATTGTTTTATACAAGCCTCCTCAGCACTGCAAAAGTGTTATTGATGATTTTACTGAGATGCTTTCAGGCATATGCAGACTGATGGTTTGGTCATAATAGGTGGTTTCAATGTTCATGTTGATAACATTTGTGACAGAAACGCTAAAGAGCTTCATGCTGTCCTTGAAACTTTCGGCCTTACTCAGCGCGTGAGTGGCCCCACCCACAGCAGAGGGCACACTGCTAGACTCTTCTAATTGAAAAGGGGTTGATATTTCAAACGTCAATGTGGTCGATGTTGCTCTGTCTGATTCATTTCTGCGTTCTTTGACCTTGTCTGTTTTTCCCAACCCCTGGCTGGTCCTGCAATTGTTCGAAGGAGACACATCATCATTTTGATGTTTTCCAGTAGGTTTTAGATCATCATAAGCACTGAGACTGCTCTTGTCAAGGTGACAAATGACATCCAACTGAACACTGAATGCGGGCAAAGCTCAGTCTTAATTCTGTTAGATCTGAGTTGCTGATTTTGGCACTGTCGATCATGGGATCCTCTTACAGAGACTAGAGGACTGGGTGGGCATCATTGGCATGGCCTTAACTGGTTAAATCCTATCCTGCAAGACAGGAAGTACTTTGTTCAAATTGGTACTGTGTCTCTTGACCAGATGCCCCTGACCTGTGGGGTGCCCAAGGGTCATATCCTGGACCCTTCTGTTCACCTGCTACATGCTGCCGTTAGGTCAGTTGATACGCAGTGAAAATGTGTCAATTTGCAGAGACACTCAGATCTATGTTTTACTCTGTCATTGCATCCAACAGATCAGTGTGGTGGGATGCAAACAACTTTCTCAAGGCTTAACCTCACGATAAACTGAAATCCATCGTCTTTGCGCACAGAAACACACAGAGAAGTGTTCACAGAGTCATCCTCCTATGAGTCTCTGCTCTAAAACTACACATCAAGTCAGGACAAATCTGGGGTAATAATGGACTCAGCATTTGAATTTTACAAGCCACGTCAAAATCAATCACATCAGCAGCCTTTTTAGCCATCTAAAAAGCATTGGCCTAAATACAGATAAGACCTAGTGTCTAAACCAGACTTGGAGAGACTGCATACCATCGCTTTGTCTCTAGTAGATTAGACTACTGTACGGCCCTGCTCACTGGCCGCTCCAAACGAGCTGTAACACTGCCAACGTACATCCAGAACGCTGCGTCGGCTCGCGCCGTCTGACAGAACCAGGAAGTACGATCACATTAGTCCTCGTGCTCGAGGTCTCTCGCACTGGCCTCCTGTGGCTCAGAGAATAGACTTCAAAGCAGCTCTGCTTGTATACAAGTCTCTCCATGCCAGCAAAAGTACATCTCGGACATGTTAGTGCCATATGAACCATCTCGGACTCCGAGGACTCAAGGGACCAGATCGTGCTGGTGGCCCAGAGTCAGGACTAAAAATGGGAATTTGCGTTTCAGTTTTATGCAGTCTAAATCTGGAACAGTCTTCTGAAGGATGTTGAGGACAAGGCCGCTACTGGTCTGGCAATGGTTCAACATCTAAGCTAAAAACAGTTTTGTTTGGCTGTGCATATGACTGGAATGATTTTCTTTGCACTCTTCTCTTTTATGTCTTAAACTATTTTACAGATAGCCTGAAAATGGCACCTCTAAATTTCTTTGAATCATGTTTTGTGATTTCTGTCATGTTTTTGTGATTTTAATGAATTTTTTTCCTGTTGTGTGAAGCACTTTGATTTGCCTTGTGCACAAATTGTGCTCTACAAATAAACTGGCCTTGCCTTAGACAGGAGAATATTTGAATGAAATTTTTTTAGCAGCAGGGAACTTTTGTAGGGACGAGAATTGATAAGCTCTTATCAGTATCCTTGGCATTGTCAATTCCTTTTATCAATCCAGTTCTTTAATCATTCTCAAATGGAAATGTGTCTTTATGTATCTAGTATTATCTAATTTGTTTTACCAAATGGGACTATGTAGGCATTTAAACAGAAGTTTACAATACATAATGAATAAAACTAAAACGTAAAGAAAAAAAAAACCTGAATATTTGTAGTTTAGCTACAAACATCTGAAATAAACATCTTTGGTTGTTTGGAATTGCTGCTATACATTGATCTTGACATTCTAATATCCAGAAATCCAATAAGTACATGCGGCGTCTTTGACTTCCGACTCTAGAATACGTTTCTTTGTTTTGTCCTTGTACTTTCTTTGTTAACATCCCTCTCTCTGCAGGAGGAAAACTACAGACTGAAGCTGAAGTGCGACGAGAGGATGGCCACCATCAATCGGCTGCGTCTGGAACGAAAGGTACTGCGGAGCTCTTTTGTCTTTATTAGAGTTGCTTTGTGTTTGTGTGAAGTGCACATGAGTTGAGCTAAACTGTCTTTTCATGTGACACGCTGAAGATTGGATCTTTTCTTTAACTTGTGTAAAGTCCAACGTTCAGAACATGCCAGACTATGACATTTTTCAATCTTTTCAAAGTGAACAGTTATATAATTTCACAGATATCGTAATTGTATTGACAATAGTACGGGCCTTATTTCAGCAAGAATACCACCGTTTTCACTGGAGACGAGAAGCCATACCACCACATGTGAGCTCGAGAATGTCAAGCAAACGGATATAAACTAATGTACATTGACTTTATCTACAACGGAAAAAAAAATCATAGAATGCATGTTTCCTTGCTTATTAATACTAGAGTTATAAAAATAAAAACATAGAAGCAATAAGTATGACATTTTTGGTAAACTTGTGCTATATAGATCAAAAGAAATCTTATGAAGGGCTCTAGTTGTCAAAATGATAAAATAATATATATATATTATAACTGATATTTTAGTCCTAAATGGTTTCACACACCTTGTAGTATGTCATGTTCTTGTGAGTGTGACTGTTTGCTCTCAGGTGAACTTGTATTCAGAGCCTAAACACAGGCTTCTGCACTGCGGCGTCAGAACACTGGCCTCCAGACCCGTGGCCCTGGACAGCGCTTGTCTTCAGAGAGCAGCGTTCAGCCCCTCGTCTTCCTCACAGACCAGAGTGCAGCAACAACAGCAAGGTGCGGAAAGCTCAAAACAACTTTTAGGATTAATTGTGACTAAGCAATCATTGAATAATCTAGTTAAGGAGAAAGAGGTTGATCACAAAGCTAATTCAGTCAATATGGCACAAGAATACATTTTGTGATTAGATTAAAATATTGTTTGGTAAATATTCTTCATTATAAAATATAGTTTCATGTTTTTGTTGTGTTTGTATTTATGACATTGTTTCTTCTGCAGAAAGTCCTTCCATATCCTCCTTAGTGAGAAGGTTTGCAGACCTAATTGACACACTGTACTCGCTGGCTCAGCTGTTTCTACAAAATGTAAGTGGTTTAACTGATCCTAACCTTCAACATAGTCATTACTTTTCTAACTTAAACCCAAACCGTAGCCCGTTTTAGCTCATATCTGAACTTTAGACCATGCTGTTGATCTGAAGCTGAAGTGTCTTTTGCAGGGGGAAGCCTATAAGAGGAGCCTGCAGACGGAACAGATAGAGGTAAACACTTCAAAATATGTTTTCAGATACAGTATATTCTACATCAGGGCTTTTCAGGACTTAAGGTCAAATGATCTGATCTGGCCCACGACCCACCTCCCAAATAGTTAACTTTTTTTTGTTTTGTTTTCTGGTTTAATGATGTACTTTTCAGCTCTCATAATTAAAGGCAGCGCACCACGATATTTACGAAGAAAATAGAACTGCACCTGACAATAACCGCAGGTGCCTACATTGTTACATAAGATATTTACACATAACTAGTCTTTTGTTTACCGGGGTCTCATGGCACACCCGGGTCCGCTGCGCTGCGTTACTAATTAGACTCATTTCTAAGTGAATAGGAGTTGGATTGTAATAAAAACACAGCATTTTGAAGTTTAACAAACAGAAAACACGTCTGAGCATCATACCCTCCCCTCTGTCTTTGTCTGTGTGCGCGCACACCTGGCTTCATCTGCTCCTGCGTTTGTGAGTGATGTGTTATGTTTGTAACATGGGATCTTTACACAGAAATATTGTTCCGCGGTAATAATGCAGGGTTGTCTTTTTGACCAGGTCTGGCCAAAGAAGTCTCATTTCGATGCGGCTTTCTGAACTGGAGACTGCCGCATATGGCATGTCCGCACTCCGCGTGTGTCTGCGTTTCGGCACGTCTAGATTCACTTCCTGCTAGTGTGCTCCCGGGTGCCGTCAGCCAGTAAAAAATCTATAAATTACCGCACCGCTTTAATGACCGCAGGGTTCAAAAGTGCAAGAAAAAAGTAGCGGCTTGTAGTCCGAAAAGTACGGTAGTTTAAACCTGGTTTGGTGCTGCTTAGTTCTTATTTAAATCTTGCTTTAGACCTGATTTGGACCAGGTTTATACCTGGTTTGATTCTGGGTTAGTCTTAGTTCAGACCTGGTTAGTTGCCTATTTAGTCTTGTCCTAGTTGAATAGGACCTATTACTTGAATAGCCCTGTTCTACATAATGGATTTTTATGAGCTTTTAAGAATGTAATAATGGTTTTCTTTCATCATTAGGATACTATTATTTGTGTTTTGATTGGGTATATTATCTGAAAATGCTGCAAAAAAGAGCTGATCAAAAATAAACAAACAAACAAAAATAATAGAGAAACTTAAGCACAAGTATCTGAGCATGTGCAATTTTTAAAACATTTGCCAAATCAGGTAATGACGACCCATTGATCTTGAAAACTGCCTGCAGCTCGTTTTTGGAGAATAATCAGTGGATTCAAAGATTTCTAATTTATGCCGTGTTCTTTGCCTGCTCAACTCAATGACACTCTTTTTCTTCTCCACAAATTGTCCAGGAGATGCTTCAAAAGCTGGACGTCTTGGAAAGAGGCTACATGTTTGCAAAGGAGGAACATAAGCGACTACAAAGGGAGGGTGCGCACTTAGGCAGCTTTGACCCAGAGCGGTAAATATCGAATTACAAAAACAACGTGCATTGAAAAGTTAGCGTAAACTTATGGATATTTGTCTTGTTTGATTGTCAGGGAGCTGGAAAGTCTGATCTTCCTGTGTGATCTGCTGATGGACGAGCTGAATGTGCAGTTTCAGCAGAAGCAGTTGTACACTGATGCCCCGCCCACTCACCACAAGCCGCCCACTCACCACAGCCCGCCCTCTCGACCACTCCAGACCCCGCCCACTCCCAGCCATGCTGCGATGCAGGTCCCACAGCACAGTAAGTCCAACCTCTTTAACATAAACATAATAAGTAAAGTAACATAAATAAAGTTGTTAAGGTCATGCAAGACTTTGTAATGTTTAACATAATTGTATTTTTTTTTACTTTTAACTCAGAAATTGTTAATTTATATGAAATAAAGCCACACGTTGCACAAATGCATTCATTAAAACTTTCTGTTAGATAAATACTAGTGCTGCGATTCGACTAAAGTAGAAAAGTTTCAAAGGTAGTCAAAACATTTTGATGATTGTAATCTAGACTATGCAGACTTTAAAACACATACAAAAGACCTTTTTTTGTACCACAGTGGCATTTTGTTATCAAAATGTCATCAACAATACACTTTTTTCATATATATTTTCTCCCTAGAAGTCACCATATGTCAACTTTGTTTAGGCTGATGATGTATTTAAAAAGTCTCAAGATAGAATGTAAATAACCGCTCACTATTCCACCACTAAAATCTCTTATCTTCTTTTTAAAGGCACACTATGTAACATTTTTCTGGTGGAGGTCTGACAGCTGCTGGACCATTGTTCCACAGTCTGGAATTAAAATTGATCGTCCAAAAAAATATATATATCTGGATTAAATGACTCTAAAATGATTTACTGGTATGGGCATGAACCCTGATACTTCAGTCTGTAATATCTGTTCTGGTTTGACTTGTTTGTCCCATTCTCAGGACATTCTCCTTCCTCTTCATCTTCCTCAGTGAGAGGCGTCGCTCACCGACTACAGTCAGAGCAGCAGAAGGTGAGGCAGCGATTGGCTTCATTTAAAGTCCTCTCAACTGACAACAACCGCCTTTGGACTTGTATTTATACTGACAGAAGACATTGAACTTTGCGCCAGTTTTTATTCATGTGGATAAGCTCAGTCATTAGAGATATGAACCAAAAACACAGTCAAAACATCTGCAATCTAGTTCTACCACAGGATTTTTATAGTATGTTATCTTTTATTTAAACATTGTACTTTTAAGTATTAATCAGGAATCCTTTAAAAAAAAAAATTATAATAACTTTCTATTCTTTGTTTAACCATTTTCTGCTCAGTCTGGGGTGGAGGACACAGCTATAATGCCAGTGTTTTTAATTCATTGCTATTTTAAAGTGTAACATTTTTAGTAAAAACCCTGAGATTCTGCACCGTCTTTCAGTTTGTTTCTGTAAAAAATGTTAGCTCATTGTTTTAGTCAGGCTGCGTTTCTGTCAGGGAATGTTTTACTAATATTGTTACACTGTGTTTTCAGTGTCTTCAGTTTAATGTTAAATGTATTCAAATATGACTTTTACATACTTTGGTTTGCTCTGTTCTGTAAGTTCATTATTCTGTTTATACGTTCCGCTAACGCGAATAGATAAAACAATAGTTCTGTGTTTTCAGTGTCCATCTGCATCTGCTCTGCCTGGTTCTCCATTCACCACAGCCACTGCAGAGGACAAACTCCAAACCACTTTACCTGACCCTCTGAGGAGCAGCGGACGCGATGTGCTGGACCACACCAAACTGTGAGTGAGAAGAAACACAACGGATTCCCCATTGCCTGCTCTAAACCATTTGAAAATACTGTAAACATATTTTGTAGCTATAAACTCACAGCTTATCTCACACTGTTACCTCATTCTTCAGGTTCCACAGCCTGAAAGAAGTCTGTGTGCCTTTAGTGCGAGAGCTCAGCTCTCACAGTCCCTTCGAAACCAGTCAACAGTGTGAAGAGACCAGGAGGCTGTCTAAAGCCACCACTGAAACGCCAGAAAGATCTGACAACAAGTCAATTTCAAGACACAAAGAGAATTTTTTAAGGTACAACCATATGAAACAAAAGTCATGGCTCTGACTATTTCTGTATATTCTATTGACACTGTAAGTTAAAGTTTATGTCCGATAGAGAAGCCCATAGTTTCTTGCGATAACCATATCTAAGAGCCTAAAAAAAACATAGAAAATATAAAAGATATTCTGTGTAAACTTCCAAAATATAGAAACTTTGTGGTTCATTTTGCAGTCCATGATGAAAAAGACACATCCCAAAACGTTTTAAACCTGCGTGCTGGAGCCTCAACTTGAATCTAAGTTAGAATAGCAGTTAGAACTAACTTTTTTGTTTTGCCCCACATGTGACTTAATTACTCTAACTACTGTGCAGGCTTAACTTGTGCATTGTGCATTGTGAAGTATACTCTGATTGCTGATACCAGGATAATCCCCAAACAATTTAAAATAATATCTCCGACCCAAATTAAAATGTGTATATGTTCTCCTGGTTTCCTTCTGGTTTCAGACCACGGCACTCGCCAAAGTCCAGCGAGATCCAATCACAGCCGGGACCTTCCGCAGTGCGCTCCCAGCACCAGAACACCAGCACACCTTTGACCCTCATGTACAGAGCCGTGGTCCCAGCAGGACCCGGCCTTCTTGGAGTCCCTGGGAGGGGTACTGGACAGTGCACCGACCAGGGACTCTGTTGTTCTACTGAGGGTCTTCAATGCCCACATGGGCAACAACAGTGACACCTGGAGATGGGGTGATCGGAAAGAACGGCCTCCCCGATCTAAACCCGAGTGGTGTTCAGTTATTGGACTTCTGTGCTCGCCACGGATTGTCCATAACAAAACACCATGTTCAAGCACAAGGGTGTCCCCCAGTGCACGTGGCACCAGGACACCCTAGGCCGGAGATCAATGATCGACTTTGTTGTCGTGTCATCTGACCGTAGGTCTTAGACACTCGGGTGAAGAGAGGGGCGGAGCTGTCAACTGATCACCACCTGGTGGTGAGTTGGACCCGCTGGCGGAGGAGGAAGCTGGACAGACTTGGCAGGCCCAAGCGCATCGTGAGGGTCTGTTGGAAACATCTTGTGGAGCCCTCTGTCACACCAGAGCTTCTCCCGGATCCCGGGGGAGGTTGGGGACATTGAGTCCGAGTGGATCATGTTCTCGACCTCCATTGTCAATGCGGCTGCTCGGAGCTGTGGTCGCAAGGTCTCAGGTGCCTGTCGCGGTGGCAACCCCCGAACCCGGTGGTGGACACCGAAAGTAAGGGATGCCGTCCGGTGGAAGAAGGAGGCCTATCAGGCCTCTTTGGCCTGTGGGACTCCTGAGGTAGTTGTAAATAAAAACAGAAGACAAGCCTTCACACTTACTCCAAAACTGCATTCAATCGACAACATTTAGATCCAAATGGGCCTGACCTGAGGAAATTTGGATCGAAACATTGTCAGTTAAATCCACTTTTGGAGTAAGTGTGCAGGCTTGTCTTCTTTTCCCCCCCCACATGTTTACTGCAGTAGCCTCGCACCTACAGTGATATACGTATACCACCAGGCATTCAGGGGAGGCAGGGGAGTCTCACCTGTCAATCTTGGGGGGAAAAACTTAATTATAAAATATAATAAATGTTAATATTTGTCTGGTATGTATTATAAACCCCCTTTCCCTTTTAATGCAATATGGAACAAGTATTTTTCAATTAAGAATATCAGAATTTCTGCATGTCCCGTAACTCCCGTTCAACTACAGGGAGGAGGGGCGCCGTGAGGAGAGGCGCCGTGAGGCCGCACCGCGCTCTGCCACAGTGCACAGTATAATGCCTCACAAACTGTGCTGTATTCGATGCGGATAATGTGTCGCTGTCCCTCTGTATATAACAAATAAAACACCCTGACAATGTGCTCTGTACTTCCATATTCTGGATAATGTATGAAAAGTATTTCTGAAACGTGTTTCGGCTCGCAGATTCATTATAAAAACAGCAGTAAAATTTCACTTGGTGAGGCAAACAATACGCCTGCCTCATGGCAGATGGTGCTTCTGAGCCCGTGGACTGCTATCTTTTTCATTCTTGAACTCGTTTATTTCTTATTTACACTCCGGCTAGTCAAAATGTAAAGGTAAGACCATAAACTTAAAATTGGCTCAATTGGAATTAAATAAAAATATGTGTTACATGTTTGTGTAAAGAATGCTGATAGGAGATATATAGCATAACTCATCTGTCTCTTTTGGGTTCATTCTCATTTGTAAATCTGACTCAGTCATGAATCTCACCGCACGTCACTGATACCTACATAATCCTACTCCTGAGGCAGTTGAGGTATCGGTGGGCCAAGCGCACCACAGCTGGTGCTGTCGCAGAGGCAAAATCCCAGGGCTGGGAGGAGTTCGCGGAGGCCATGGAGGAGGACTATTTGTTGGCCCCGAAGAGTTTCTGACAAACCGTCCCATGTCCCAAGACGGGGGAGCCGTGCTTCACCAACACCGTTTATGGTGCGGGTGGAGACTTGTTGACCTCGACTGGGATGCCGTTGGACGATGGAAGGAATACCTTGAGGACTCGGAGGCGGACTCGTCCATCACCCAAGCTGAAGTCACTGAGGTGGTTGGCAAACTCCTCGTTGGCAGGGCTCCACCCTGTGTACTGTCATGGAAAACTTCAAAAACGGTTATCAAGAAATAAAATAAAACAATAGCACAGAGTTGTCTTTTTCTCAAAAGTGAATGGTTTAATTCTGTGTACAGTCTGAATGAATCTGTCCCTACTCCAAACATCTCTGTCTGTCCGTACACTGGTCTGGTCCTCACAAAGAGATTCACATTCATTTTATAGATTACAGGTCAAACAGGTCACATGACCTACTTCAATAGAAACATTTACATTCTTACAGCAGATTAACAGGCAGAAAGGCAAATGGCGCAGTTACAAGAAAACAGGATAGAAAGCTCCCAGGGAGGGACAGTTTGTAATATCTGCATTTAAGCCAATTCACACTTCTTACTGTTCCTTGAAAAACAATGCCCTAGTGTGAAAAACTAAAACTAGACATGACCCGAGACATCCTGGGCACCCAGGATGTCAGACAGAGATAGTTCTTTGATCAAAAGAATCACGGCACAGACACGTAATTATCAGGGATATGCTAACAGTAGGATATGCTAACAGTAACAGGTTCAAACTGGGGATGTAAAGTATGTCACGAAGCATAAGGGCCAAATTATATTTTTCCATAACAGTACCTTCAGTCTCTGGATGCTGTAGGACTGTCTTGGCTGACACGTCTCTGCAACATCGCGTGGCAGTCAGGTGGTCTCTCTGCTCAAGAAGGGGGACCGGAGGGTGTGTTCCAACTACAGAGGGATCACACTCCTCAGCCTCCCCGGTAAGGTCTATTCCAGGGTACTGGAGAGGAGAATCCGGACCGATAGTCGAACCTCGGATTCAGGAGGAGCAGAGTTATTTTCGTACTGGTCGTGGAACACTGGACCAGCTCTATACTCTCCATCGGGTGAGTATAGATTAATCACTAATCAGTAGAATGGCTGCCTAAATCATAATACATTTGTATAATTTAGATATTATTTCCCTTGAAAGTTCTGATTTATAAGCCTTGATAAAAAATTCCGTCAGAGGGTTACAATGGTCATCACTTTGTTTATTTTCTTGATTATAATAACTTCTTAGTTAATTTAAGAGATTTTGTGATTTTCCCATTGGAAATGGGAGGTTTCTGTCAACCAACCTATTTTTCACCCAGTGTCCATTGACGAACAGTCAACACTTTCGTATCTGTCAGTTATTTTTGAGTGGGCTCTGCCCACGATGTGTTATTGTGCTTATGGCGCTCGGGCATAATAATGTAGTGCTTTTCAAGACACTCAAAGACACTTTCCATTACATAACATAAATAAAAACAGACCATTTAAAGAACACTAAGCAACAATTCATGCAAAAAGATAAAACAGTGAATCAATTGAGTAGCGAAAGTGAAATTAAGGATTAAAAGCATTTCTGGTACACTTTGTAAATATTTTCTATCTAGAAGCCTTCAGTCTCAATATGTCAACCTTTATTTGGGTAAAAATGAATTCAAAAGACTAAATGTACAATATAAGTAATTGTTTAACTAGTCGACTACTAAAATAATTGTTAGTTGCAGTCCTAAGTATTACTATTGTCATTTTTGACTTATGCAAAATTTAGATTTATTGCATCAATCACAGTGTCAGAAAAGAAAAGAAAAAGATCAAACATTCCCATAAAAGTCAGCATTATAAATATACAAACGCCAACATTAAGGTACAAGGAGATAATCTAGAATAAAACAATTTTATGAGCTCGAGCCATAAAGGACGTTTCATGTTTTCTGGCTCTTGAACTGTATTTGGTGTTGCGGTTTATAACCACTAGATAGCGCTTGTGCTATGAAGACAAAGTTATATTGTCAAGTATAATAAATTCTATATTTAAAAAAATCTTCAAAGAAAGCTGCAAAAAGAGCTGGTTGAAAATAAATCAAATATATTGGTGCATGTTTAGTGCAACACTCGAACCTTCAAAGGCACGTTTTTCTACTGTCATAGTGAATATTGTGATCAATTGAAAACATATTCATTGTTTTAATATAACTCGTCCCATTTTTAGGACTGCTACAGATTTACTAACCAATTATATTTGATTGTTGAAAAGACATTAATTTCTACTAGTACCAAAGTTATGCATATTTTTCGATTTCATGTGGGTTTTCGTCTCCAGTTTGGACACCAGAGGGCAGCAGAGACATGACTGGACACACATTTTGCTATTTTACTCTACTTTACTATTGCAGGGTTTGTTTTTCATGTAACACTTTGTTCTCGTTTTCAACCACAATTTGCACAGTAAGCTTGTTTTCTTTCTTTCTTTCTTTCTTTTTTTTTTCTTTTTTCTTTGCAATTACACTTTAATTAATGATTTGCTTTCTAATTGCAACTGGATTGATGTGTTCAGAACTTAATTATTTCAAAATTTGAAGTGAGGGAAATAAAAAACAAAGTTGGACGCTCTGCAGTCATTTCTATTGTAGTTATCTGTAGATAGAAGCAACAGTTTATAAACTCGCCATCAGAGGGAGCCAGCTCCTGAAAAGTGGATTTATGTTCAGAAAGAAGTAATACATTATTAAAAGTATATTCATATTGAATTCAGAACGGTCCCGATTCAGCCCTGAAATAGTCCTTGTTGTGTTCTGCTTTCTGAGTTAGGCCCAGTGTAGTCCTGATTTTTGTCATAGTTAGACCTGGTTAAGTCCCAGTTTAGATCTGTTTTTTAGGTTATGGTTAAACTCTGTTGAACTGTGCTCCCTTGGTAATCTTGCTTTAGTTTGTGTTTATTTAATTTCTAACTATTTAGAAAAGAAAATGTATACTTTCTGTGAGATCAAGGTTCTCTGAAGCGACTCCCTAAATGTTTAGCATTTTGTTTGCGGGGTAGTGCTCCATGTTCTAAAATCCTAATCCTTAACTAAATGAACTATTCCTAATTTACCCTGATTGTGAAATATAATATAATTAAAAATCAATGTTGCTAAAAAAATTGGAGCTAAACTTTTAGGTAGTTTCGGCGGCGCGTGCCGTTGGTCTGAATTTTTACTAACCCTAGACTAAACGTAAGGTGTCAGTATTATAAATATGTAAAAACACTAAACATAAGTATCTATTTTACACATGATTTATTAAAGGTTAATGCATTTTAATTTTAATAAGGATTAAAAATGAGGCCAAATTAGAATTTTTATGCCAATTTTCTGTTAGCTCTAGTCTACTCAAACGATCCTTATTTTCTTATGAAGCCATGGCATGATGAACAATTTGTAATGCCTTTTTCCTCATATTTGTGTGAGTAAACTATGGAAGTTTCAAATTGAAACCTTTAATTGTAATATTTTTTCCTGTTCACCTTAAACTGTTCATTGTGAAACCCATGGACAGCAAGCAGCAAAACGTTTTTTTACACCCTTGAAAATTTAAAAGTCTAGAGCAGGACTATTCAACATTTTTCTGAGGGACAGATTTATTTGGAGGGCCAAGGTGCCCAACATGCCACTGTGACAACATTTAGGTCGGACAAAATATCCCCAACACTGTCTCAAAAAATGGAGTTAATACCATAAAATAACTACTGATAGATTAGATTTTTGTGAGGAATAACATCCAAAAGGCTTTACCGACATTGCTTTGCAAAATTGCCCTTCCAGTACTGAACCAGAAATAAACTAGGACTGGACTAGTATCAACCAGGTCTGAACCAGGATTTACCTAGAATCAAAACAGATCTAAAGCAGAATTAAACAAGGACTAAACCAAGACCAAACCAAGTCTAAACTAGTGCTAACCCAGGATTAAACCAGTAAGTAAGATATATAGATATAAACATATATTTTTATAGTTGGAAGATGGATCAAGGGCCGGATTAATCACTTGGAGAGCCTGATTTGGCCCCTGGGCCTTATGTTGATTAGCCCTGGGCTAGAAAGTGGTGGCAGCTGTCGGTGTTGGGGGCGAAAAGACAAACTGCAGCTGTCTCGGTGAATCTCTTTATTTCCTCCACACGTCGTTCCCACAGAGCTTTAGCCATTTGAATGCTGGGTATAAATAGTGGAGGTGGTCTTGTACTGTAAGAATCGGAGGTATCAGAGTTTCAGCGGCGCGGGTTAAAAATAGGCCTGACTTCTGCCGACAAGTGTGAACCGAGGAGGACGGCATCTTGAAAACCTAAAAAGGGCTCACGGGCATTCGCCTCTGGGACCTGCAAGAGCCAAACCCATTCAACATTTCACACTTTTGATTGAGCGCTTTCTGATTCGCAAAGGTGAGGTGGTGATTTTAAGTGCATTATGTACACGACAACCACTCTTTTTTGGAAACATCTTGGAGATTTTGAAAGTGGACAACGCGCCATTTCAACAATGTGCTTTCATGTCCTTTAGCATCTTCTACTAAACCGATTTATTTGTCCAATTTTGGAGACATTTTTTGGAATTGCGACTATCCAACATTTGAAATTGGTATAAATTGTAGTTGTTTTATTCAAAGATTGGAATAATCATATGTATTGGAATATAAATTTTCAAAAGTATTGAACATCTGATTGTAGTATCAAAAGTATCATATAGTATCAAAACTATGCTCATTAGAACAAGCATTGGCACTCAAAGGAAATCGCATAAACAGGACAATATCTGAACTTCCCAGCACATTTTTAGATTGATCTTTATCAGGACTTATTTAAGTAATTATCAAAATAGAGTTTGCAATGTTAGTATGGTAACAACACTGATAGAGGTTGGAAATGTTCAAACGCGATGGAGGCCGGTTTGGGAAAACAAAAAGTTGACAAACACATGATTTAGAACGATCAGAAGTTCAGAAGCTTCATTATTAAAGTTTGGTGTCTTTGTGGTGCCTGTTTCATAGCACCGTCATAAATTCCCAAACACAAGAATTGGACGGAAACGTTCCATTTACTTTTGCCGCAGGTTCTTGCCCAAAGTGTGAAATGAGTGCAAATTTTGGGGGGTAAATGCTATATATAGTCTTGAGTGCGTCCATACATGGGGCGTGAGGGGAACGGCATTCCTCCTGTGACACATCAGCAAGTGCTTCCCAAGCGGCACCAGGCTGGTCTACCACCGCTTTGCGCTCTTTTAATCTCCCGGGGTGAGTCCAATTTTGCATTTTCTACTCCTTAAACCCCGCTGCAGTGACTGTACGTTGGGTTTTAATGGTTTGCCGACGTGTTTGGATTGATAACAGGCGTTTGGGATCAGTTTCGGACAGCTGGTTATGCCACTTAAGCCCTCTTTTGTGCGCCTAACATCCCACAGCGCTGTTCTCCTAAGACCGCCGCATTAAAGGGTTACTGACCTTTTGCAATTTTGAAAGTAAACGTGTTGAAAGAATAGATTGGACCGTTTTCCATCATACTCTCACACTGCTGCTGTCGTTGCTGGTCTGTTTTGCCAGTCAGTCAGCGGCGAGTTTGTGTTTTTTTTGTCGTTCCTGTTCGTTAGTGCACAGCCTCTTGCAGTGAGACTTGTTCAGTGCTAATCTATTCATAGCGTTCAGTGTAAGGTGAAACATGGGCAGCGCTGAGGTCTGCTGGTGATATGTGGCTACGGCTGCTGCAGAAATGACTTTGGGCTTTAAGATTGACGCGTAATTGTGGTTCAAATGATCTAAGTTAGTTTTGCACATAAAGAAACATGATGGGGCAAGATCAGGCTGTTGATTGTAGGATTTTAAAGAATTTATGTTAAAATAAAGACAAGTTTGAATCGTTTTAATTGAAAAGCTAAATGATGATGCAAGCGGATTTGGCAAGTGATACTAAAGGAATAAAGGCCTTCACTCGAAAGAATTCAAAGCGGTTCAATATGGAAAATGTATTGGAAATGTACAGACTCGATTTGTAGAAAATGTGTTGAAAGTGGAAGCGTTTCAATTTTAATGGTGCACTTAAAAATGTACACTTTTTCCTGCTGTCTCCAGGGAGATGTTATTGTTTTGCCTGGAATGTTCCACAGTATGGCATTAAATGGAGGGCTGGAAAAATGAATCGACTAATTGTGACTAGTCGACTGTAAAGACTGGACTAAACTCTAAATCTAAAACTCATACGAAAAGACCTTTTTATAACGAAGACAGCAGCATTATTAAATCAAAATGTCAGAAAATAACTTACAATTCATGATTTTAATCAGTAATACACTTTATTTGTAAATATTCTCTATCTAGAAGCCTTCAGTCACAATATTTCAGCCTTTATTTGGTTAAAAACTACCACTAAAATACTAAAATAATCGTTAATTGCAGGATTTTGATTTTAAATGGTGGATATTAAAGGTGAACGATGTGACTGTCTCCATGGAGATGTTATTGTTTTGCCAGGAATGTTCCACAGTATCGCATTAGACATGTCTATCTTCAGTGTTGGGAAGTAACTAAATACATGCACCAGAAATACTCTTTCATTTGGTGGTGTTGAGAACGCAGATCCTTTCCTAAATTCAAGGGAGCACATTGCAGTGTTTGATCTCGTCTTCAAACTGCACAGTAATGTGAGGGGGAAAAAGAGAAAAGAACATCACTCGTGTGGTGAGTGCATGTGTGATGTCTCAAATCAGGGATAAATAAATGCAGCGCCAAAAGTAGTCACGTTTCGACACTGTAACATGAAGCAACTCGATGTGGAAGTATTCAGAATGCTGTTCTCTGATTGGAGCATGCCACAGAATTCATCTAATGCAGCTATTTAAGTACATTTACAAAGTATTCTTCCCCTCACTGTCTGTCTTGCAGGGTATTTTATTTCTCAAAAAAAAAAAATACTGTGATTGTCTCTCCGCAGATCTGACTTGTGACGTAGCGAATAGCTTACATAGTGCACCTTTAAATGAACAAAATTACTAATACTAATAATCCCATTTGTTCAGATCAAACAGGAAAAGAGAATTTCTCATGTGTAGCTCGTGATGCTAAGGGATTACAACAACTAAAGCAGGGCTATTCAATTCAAGGCCCGGGGGCCAGATCAGGCCCGCCAAATGATCTGATCCGGCCCAGAACCCAGCTCCCAAATGGTCACTTTTTTTAGTTTTTTCTTGTTTTCTTGTTTAATTATGGGCTAGTACTAGTTCAGACCTGGTTAGTTGCCTATTTAGTCTTGTCCTAGGTTAGTTCTGCTTCAGTATTGGCATGGCTAATTTACAGATCTATGTTGTTTTTAATTCTTTTCAATTACATTTTTCCACCAGTAGATATTTCACCATTATTGAAACAACTCTAGTGTTGAGGATACTTTGTGCGACCCCAAATTGTGTTACATAGTGGTGACATGTCCCAATGGCCCCCCGAAAAATCTGGCCTTCAGGAAAATTAAGTTGAATTGCCCTGTTCTAAAGCAATCGTCAAAGCAATTAAAAACGAAAACTAAAAACTGTTACAGCCTCACACATTAGATCCTTTTCAGAGGGGGTTGTATCATTACATTTACTCAGTTACATTTACTAGTTTTCTTTACTTTTACTCCTTGTTGATCCGTCAGATACGATTTAGTTTGTTGTTTTTTTTCCTTTTTCTTCATTATTTCATGTTTTGTCCTTCAAATGACTCAGACTTCAAAGTATAAATCTGACTTCACGTCCCCAAATATTACCGGTAGTTTACTCTTACTTGTTACTTTTACTCGAGTAACATTTTTGGCTGCTCCACCACCTCTGTTAATATCTTCATAGTCTATTGACGTTTGGTTTGAATCTCAACCAAAACAGGCCCATTTCAGCACATTCCTGGTAGATTTCTATAATATCGTGTGATTTTTTTTTCTCCATTGAGATTAAAATAAAAACCATTGAGTTTGCCGTGTTGAGTTGAGTCATTTTGTGGCTGCAAAATGAGAATATTTCACCTGAGGCTTTTGAACTGGTCATTTCAACAGACTTAATGCCATGTCTCATTTTGTGCATTTTTGTCCGTGAGCTGAATGTACCGACTCAGACGAAGGTCCCACTTAAGCAGACATGAACTGAACGTCCTGAACACGCGCTGTGGTTTTTCTCAGCGGCCAATAACAGCTCAAACTACATTCGAACTCTTCTTACTGGCGATAATCGAAGCCTGATACATTTTTAGCGCGTGTGTGTTTCTACTTTGTCAGTATTTGTTATAATTGAGTGTTAAATTGTCATAGACTTGTACAGTTCCTACATGAAGAAAAGATCAGCGGCTCTCAAACTTCCCTTTTCAACATTTCACTTCAACTAAAAGAGGGTCAAAATAAGGTCTTAAATCAAGAAAAATCCAAGGTTACTATCCACATTTTGATTTGATTGATCTGTATTAACCATCACTTGCTCAACAAAGACTTTACCAACAGTAGAAACACATTTTTATTTCAGAAGTTGTCTGGTCTGCGATTATTTAGTCGATTAGTCAAATTTCTATTGTTGATTGTGATCGTTTGAACACATTTACAGACAATAAACAAGTCCCTCGGGTTTGTGGGCTAGTTTATGTTTTCTCCATTCATTCTATCTCCCACAAACTCTAGATCCAAATAAAAGAAGCTCAAAACGTGCTCCAAACCGAGAGGAATCTGGAGTGAACTATGTCAAAACTGCAGTAAAAACCTCAACACACTTTCAACATTCAACTGAGATCAGATCAAAATGTTAAGGATTTGAAGTCTTTATAACAAAAAAAATCAGCAACAAGGATGACATTTTCTCATCTCAAAAGCTTTCATTTGTGCTAAAGCATGTAATATGTCTGTAGTTATAATGAGAAACTGTTGTGGGGTCAATATTTCTGTGAGTATTTGTCTATAAAGTTAAATAAACAGTGAAATACAATCGAAAACATCTTTAAACCAGGCTCTGATATTGCTCACATTTGTCTGAATAGTTTTCATTTGCCAAAACCACCTTGATTTGTCAGATTCTGTGATATTCTTTGGTTAATTCAGGTTTCTCCATTGAAATTCTATTATGTCCCTTATGTCATTATGCTCCACTTCACGTTTGCCTTCAGCCTGGAATTTAGAATGTTTTTGTTCGCAAACTCTTACAGCACAGAACCTTTGCTTGTTTTCTTATTCCTGTCTGGTTTCCCCCGGCGCCTCCGGTCAGGTCCCAATGAAGTGTCCCGACATGGCGTCCAAAGTCGTCCCGTGGTACAAGAAGAAGCTCGTGAGCCAAGTCCAAACCGATTACGCTTATCACCACACGGCTAAACAAGTGTCTCAGAAAACCTCCGTCAGGTACGCGGCGCCATCGGGCTGACGCTGCTTCATGGAGCCGAGCTGGAGCTGAGGCTGGTTTTAGACCCTGTAGAAGCTTTGGTTGAAGCGGTTCGGCACTTTATCAGTCAATGTTTGGGCAGAGACGAGCTTTGCAACAGCTGCCGGCTTTTGCTATCGAGTAAATATGTAGCAACTTCAATACCTGTGACACAAAAGTATTCCATTTCGCCCTGTTGCGAGCATAAGCCTGTCACATTCTGAAGTACAATTTATTGCTACAGAAAATATCTACACCAATACGTTGAACCACTGACACTATAACCATAAAGCTTTTTTTTTTTTTTTTTTATGTACAGTATCGTTAAAAGGTTTGAGCTGCAAAAAATAATATATAATAATAAATAGCAGAATGAAATGGTAGTAGCGTTGTCAGAATGTTTTTTTTTCATGGATGTTTAAACTGAATAGACTGTTGGTCAATACAGTGAATAATTTTTAAATAAGTAGGTTTTATTTAGGGTTTGAAAGTGCCACGACGCCTTGATTCAGTCTCAGAAGCTTAATATCATTATTTAATTTTGTTTATTTGCCATTTGCAGTTGAAAAACACATTGAAAGACAAACAAAACATCAGAAACAACTACATAAACAAACCATGAACTTACAAAACTCTAAAAGTACCATGAAATTACAGTCACACCAAAATTGTTTCCTATCAAAGTTATAATGGTAGAGGATTCAAAACTATTTCCCCGGACAATTCGCAGAAAAATGTGCTTTCGTTACTTATTCAGCACTCTACAGCTCAAATCTTATTAAAGAAATTACCCCCCCCCGGAAACAAGCAGGATTCTGATCAGTTTGGCCTTTCAATATAATCATTTTACTAATATACCTTATTACAAGTCACATTTTCGAAGTAAAATGTGTTGTTTTTTTGTAGGAATCCTTTAATGTCATGACTGTGCTACATTAAGTGCAAACGTTTTCCTAATGATAACTTCACACACTAGTGGTCTGGATGAAGTCCCGTTTCCCCTGAGCCGCAGTATCTGGCTCTAATCTGCTCTAATGCTCGGAGCTTATGGGGCTGTCACTGACTCTCTGCGGCTTCTGCTAAACCATTTTAGGCTTTTTCATAAATCGCTCACTGCTGCACGACTCTCACCGCGCAGAGAACGCAGAGCTGCTTCGTAGACGTAGACATTTCAACTCCTATTTTGCTTCAATAAATCTCGCGTTGGTTGTTTTTGTTTCATCACATTTTGTGCTTGGTTCTGTAACGCTCGATTGTTTCATTTCAGCTTTTCCGAAAAGTTCAAAACCTTTGATTTTACAAACCAACACGATAGATCAGAAGTGTCAGTTTTGTAAAGAAGAAAGGGAAAGAACAAAGATAAAAAGTACATCCATACGTTCTAAAAAGTGCTTTACTTTAATTTTACAGTGGACAATTTTTACTTTTACTTCACTACGTTTGAAATTAGGAATCTGTACTTTCTACTCCCCTGCATATTTGAACTGGACTGAAAGTACATTTGAGTGGTGAAGATTCTGAGTTCAAGTTCTGGCTTTGAGCAAACTTAAATAGAAATGACTAGAAAAACTTGGGAATTTGAGCTACTTTTTCAAAGGGGTTCTTCAGCACTTCAATACTCATTCTTCATGTCTTCTCTTGTGAAGATCTGTGTCTAGACCCTGAAGACGATCTCAAACCACTAATCCTGCTGTTATTTGCACTTAGTATTGGTTTATTAAGGTGGTCTTGTATTTGTTTTCATTGCTTGTCACAGTGGTCACAGTGGTGCAGCAGTGATAACCTCATGGTCCTAAACTGTCCCCGGCTCCTTCAGTTAAACTGTCTGCGGCGGCCATGTTGGCTCGAGTGGTTTCAGTCTGATGTCAGAGTTCAGAGCCCTTACACTGCATCTGTGACCCACATTCAGACCAGGGTCACAGCTCAGAAAAACTGGGGTTTTAGACTACGTAAATGAACTGGCCAGTTTGAATAATTCATACGTCGTCACCTATGGGGCCATGTTTATATTAATTAAGGCCCAAATATTATGGCACAAGCTCCCAGTGGCACAGCTAGAATTTTTGGCCCCATGAAAAAAAATATTACCTGGGCCCCCCCAACATTTTTTTAACATCACTACATACTTTTTTGGTCCTTTCATAAATGATCTGTCTAAAATAATCTCACGTAAATAGCTCAAACCAGACAGGAGTTGCCTATCATTTTGTTAAGTTTGTTTAATGGCTTCTAAACACTATTATGCAGGGCTGTTAGGGTACAAAGAAGAGAGGCCTGCCCTCCTGGGCCCTGCCCAATGGGCGGGGCCTACTCAGAGTAGTATAAGTATGAGTTCTCAGACTTGAGCCACAGATTGAGAATGACTCTTGGATGAGGGGCAGGGCAGGGTCTCGGCAGGGTCTGGTCAGTACTTGGGTGGGAGACTGCTGGAACACCAAGGTGCTACAGTGGGGCACTAGAGGAAATGTGGATGTGTCCTTCAGCAAGACACTTCACCCACATTGCCTAAAGCGCTTTGAGTGCCTTGAAGGTGAAAAGGTGCTATATAAATACACTAATAATAATAGTAGAAAAAGATTCAGTTGTAGTCTAATACAACTAATAATAATAATAATAATAATAATAATAATAATAATAATAATAATAATAATAATAATAATAATGCATCTCTGCACTGTGATGCCAGACGCATATTCTTGGTCATTGCAAATTGTCTAAAGCAAATTTGATATTTATGATAATTTCTTCAATAATATGATTTTTATAAAGACTATAACCACCTGAGAACTGTTCAGGGCCATGAGCTGCCGCTGTGTGTTTGACCTGTGTCTCTCCACCAACACACACTTTGTGGCTTACACCAGGCGACAATGAGAGGCAGCGAGAGGAAACACAGACTCAACTTCCATTTAGTTTGATAGAACAATGACAGAGACCTGTCCAAATCCCTTTGCCAAGGGGTTAAGTGGACCCAACCATTATGAGGGAGAGGTTATTAAAGCAGACAGTAGTTTGCAAATACACAAACTAATTAAGTACAACATATAATGAGACCCCCACCCACTGTAATTAATACTATAAAACAAAAAGCTATTGGCTATTTGCAAAAATGTGTTCAGATCTTCCTGGGTCCTTTATTCAACCCCCCTTAAAGCTAATATCCCCTGGGGGCATTAATAAAGTTGATGTGTTCCAGTGTGTTTATCTGGTTGGCTCTTGTCAGGGGACGGTTAATTAGGCCTTAGGTCAGAACAACATAAGTTTCCTACATGATTATAGAACTTATACTGTAACCAAAATGAATAAATGGCATAAAAGCTGAAGCCAAAAAGATAGAATAGGTAGAATATATACTTTATCTGGACGATATTGGTCAAACTGTGCAAAACATACAGATTCAAATTGATATGATGGCTGGAGTTTGGACTAATATGACTCTTAAAAAGTGCACACAGAGCAGTACAAAATGAAGTAAAAGAGGGTCTCCATTTATGTTATGCCTTGTTTCACTGACGCAATGTCTTGAATGTGCAATCATGAATTATCTACAACTTTTTGCTTTGCAGGTTCTCCAGTCAGAGTCGTCTTCATGGTATTTTCCGTAATATTATCTCCCACTCTTTGTCGATCAGGAAATCAGTCAGTCAGAAGCAGAAGTACCCAGAGCCGCAGGCCACAGAGGCGATGGCACAACCAGCCTACACCGTCCCGGCCTTTCGGGAGAGGTGAGCTATTTCAGGCCTGTAAGACAACACGGAGGTCACACACAGCACTGGGACTGCTTTTACATTCAGAATCAGTTATTTTAGGGCTTCTGTTTCATGTAGCTCCAGTTTTGCTTGTTTTTATTGGGAACTAATGCTTTTTCACTGTGCAAATGAAATGTCATATTTATCCTTTTTAAATTATAGATAGATCAACATTTTAACATTTTAAATAACATATTTTATTCATGTTTCCATGAATAAATTGTTTTTTTGTTTTTTTTGATGACACATATGTAACATTGTTTTGTTCTGCACTGGATTTTCTGTGAGGTGATTTTGAACTTATTCTTCAACACAATCCTCTGATAACTAGTTTTAGATACAGGTATTTTTCTTTCCACTGTCACGGTTTCAAGGCCTCTGTTTGCTCAGGTCCCAGGATGACTCCGTCCCGGAGTATCAGCGCGTGTCTGCAAACGTGGGAAAAGGCCTGGCTGTGATCCAGGAGGAGCTGCATCGCATGAGGATAGCCACCAAGGCCCAGGTCGACAGCATTGCCATCCAGAGAGAGGTGTGTGCCACCATTTTATTGGGTCA
The DNA here is from genome assembly GCA_015082035.1 of Chaenogobius annularis. NCBI lineage: Eukaryota > Metazoa > Chordata > Actinopteri > Gobiiformes > Gobiidae > Chaenogobius > Chaenogobius annularis. Next base: position 1,557,390 of record BJKM01000075.1, on the reverse strand, counting down.
TATTCTGCTTTCAAAAGTATCAAGCCTTGTGAAGCCAGATCATGATTCATCATCCATTTTCCTCTGAAGTCAGCATATGAAGAGGAGATATCCAATAAAAACATACTCTTTCCTCGCATAGATGGACCACTTATATAACATGTTTGAGCTCTAGTTTACTTGGTTGTTTTCTCAGGTGAAAGAAATGATGTCTAAGAAGTCAGAGTTGTTGGATGATATTGGAAAAATGCCAGACTTCCTGGTGGCTCTGAGGCCTCACACTGTTTGGGAGAAGACTCCAGTGAAGCTGTTCTGCACCGTGCAGGGAAACCCCAGGCCCATCGTCAAATGGTAGGAATTTTGGTATTATTTAGACTTATTTAGGTGAGTTTCTCTTACCATGAGTTTAGTCAAAGTTGTATAAGGATTCCTGCATGTTTTAGTAAGCCTGTTTTGTCCTGCATTCTAGGCTTGAGTGCTCAGACAATTTCTGTATCCACCTACCCCCTATCCCCACTCACAGCTCTGCACTTGTGATTATTAAAAAAATCCAACTCCAGACTTTTTTTCTCTCTTTCTCGCTCTCTTTCCCCTCTCTCTCTCTTTTTTTTTTTTTTTTCGGTTTAAGCAGCGCCCTCTCTCCTCTCTCCTTTTTTTTTTTTTTTTACGGTACAGCGTAAAACACATACTTTGAAGATGTACAACTACAGTAGGTGGCTGTAAATGCACCTTTTCAGTTGGCTGCCAACCACCATTAAAAGTAACACAGCCATTTTTAAAATAAAAACATCTAAATGAAAATCCGCTGCTTGTTACAGTGAAATGTATAAAAGAGGCGTAGCTTATCAGTTCTAAACAGATCTTATTTCTATTATTAAGTTGTTTTATTGCACTTTACAATGAACAAAATGTAAAATAATGATCTACACAGACAAAATGTTATAGGTTAAGAATAAATACCCAGAAAATTGCGTAATTGGCATGGCAAGTTTATCTTTAGTGCACAATTTGTACTCAAGTAATTCAAAGGGCTTTACAGAATAAGAAAACATGTGTTAAAATCACCATCAGGACCCGAGCAGCAGCGTTCTGGATGTTCTGCAGCTGTTTTACAGCTCGTTTGGAGAGGCCAGTGAGCAGGCCGTTACAGTGGTCTAATCTACTGGAGACAAAGTCTCTCCAAGGCTGGTTTAGATACTGGACTCTTGGGGAACCCCACAGGTCAAGGGCATGTGGTCCGAGAAACAGTTACGGTATTAATTTCAACAAAGTACGTCCTGTCTTCTAGCTTGAACTTGAATCAGTTTAGCGCAGTGCCAGTGATGCCCACCCAGTCCTCTAGTCTCTGTAAGAGGGTCCCATGATCGACAGTGTCAAAAGCAGCACTCAGATCTAACAGAATTAAGACCGAGGCTTTGGCCGCGTCAGTGTTCAGGTGTATGTCATTTGTCACCTTGATAAGTGCTGTGATAGGGTCTAAAATAAGTCTCCTTCAAGCCATAATGTTAATATTGCAAGTTTGAACCAATTCCTAACCAATAATTGGTTCAACGTTGGAGGATTTTAATTTTGGATATTTCTTTCAAAAACAATAAGTGTCCTATAAGCCCCTTGTCCCATAAGCCCCTTGTCCCATAAGCCCTTTGTCCACCATCTAAGTCTACAGTGTGACCAATGTGTGTAACCTCACCAATGTAACAGGTTTGAACAGGGATTTGTAATGAATGTTGCAGCTATTGTTGTTGTTGTTGCTGTTGTTACCCGATGCGGCATCTGTCATCGCCGTCCTAGCTATAATGAATGTTGGTATTTCTATTGGATGCATTGACATGTTTCGCTTTTTATGGTTTTCTAAATGTGTCCTGTGTCCTGTTGTATTTAGGTTTAAAGGAGGTGTGCCGGTCGACCCGCTGAGCGCTCCAGGAAAGTACAAGATTGAGAACAAATATGGAGTCCACAGTTTGATCATTAGCAGGTAACACGCCGTCAAAACACTCAAATGTGCTTAAAATACTTCACGATCATGTATTGAAAACAGCACTGTACTGCAAAGTTTTCTACACACCCTTGTCCATACAGCTTTATTGGTAATTACTTTGTGGGTTATTCTGCTTCATCTCAGCAAATATTTGAATAATTAGATTTATCTGGGAAATGAACTCGTATGCAATCAATGCCTCTGATGAAATGTTGAAGTGTCTGAAATCGACTTTAATAGTGACCTTTTATTTTTCATAGCCATCTTAATTTACCTTACTGGGAACAGGAGTTTACGTCATTTTTACACTTGTTTTTTATCCTCTGGAGATACTGTACAGGCGTCAGGCTTTGCTTCTTGCTTCAGTTCGTCATCTTGAAGACCGTCAGCTGTTCTTGTCAAGTGCTGACCGCTGCGTCATTCAAGCCACAAATACCTCACTCCTCCTTCATCTCTCTTTCCATTTATCACTCTCCCTCTGTGGAGTGTCTCAGACTTTCTCCTCTCTCTCTCTCTCTCTCTCTCTCTTTGTTTGTCTTTTATTTTATCAATTTAAATTCAATTCAACAAATATTTGATCTGCAGAGGACTCCTTGTACAACCTGAAGGAGCTTGCGTACCACTGGCCTAGAGCTGAGGGGGAAAAAAATGGCGTTTGAAATAGTTGAAGGTCGCATTTCTCTGTTCTATTCTCACCCCAAGTCTCGGCGCTCCCTTCTGCGCACGCCTTTCTCATTTCTGTCGCAAGCATGAGGTCATTTGCAGATAAAGGGCAGTGTGTTTGACTGTAAACTGGGAAAGAAGAGACTCGTAAATGTGGCCGTAAACTGAAACGCTATAAACCAACTTCAAAGCTTCGAGTATAAAATTAGACATGCTTTTTTAGTTGTTCATCTATTGGAAATTCACTAGCAAGGACCACAACCCCAGCTACGATGCAAAGTGTTTACTGACATACGAGAAACATGAACAACACGAATGTATAGATATGGATGCCGTTTTTGGGGCTTCTGGTGAAGAGGGCTGTAGGCTCCTGGGCCTCGGTACCCCCCATCTAGGAGATAAATCAGAATAATTAGAATAGTTAAAAGAGGGTCAGAGGGAGGGGCACGGAGTCACAAACACCGACGTGTGTGAACTGGATGCTTAAATAGTGTAGCTGCAGGAAGGGGCGTGAAAGGGGTGTGGTCCTGCTCCCGAACTTAAGATAACAGACTTATCTTCATTACGTCGTTATTTGAAAAATGGCAAAAAGAAAATTACATTCGGATGTTTTGAGATGCTCCTGTAAAAAGCAAGAAACATAGCCAAAATGGGAAAGAGTTGCTACAGTCTAATAACAAATATAAATCTACTACTACTACTTAATATACTGTTGGCTGCTGATGTCAGAAATCAGTTGAACAAAACCAGATTAATAATACTGTAGGCTACCCACGCATGTATTAAAGATCACACACGATTCAACTGATTAGCTTTCTTTCCCTGAACATTTCTGAATCCTCTGGTTGAGGTCATTAATAGTGTCCTTTATCTCCCCCTGCCGTTGAACAAATAAGCGGTGCTCTAGAACTAAATAAATACAAGAAATAATTTTACAAGGCAAAATGGAAACTGGAAGTGAATTTGAGCATGACAATACGTGGCTCCACAAAAATGAGCCATCATAGCAAAGAATCACATTTTATACGAGTAATTAACAGTAAATAAACCAAAATAAATCTTCGTAATGGTCTAAATTTGTTTTGTTGTGAAACTTGGTCCGTGAGCATTTCCTTGATGGCCGCACAATCAGTAAAATATAATACATTTAACGTGAGATTCGTACAGGTTAAAAAAGCCCTTTGTGAGTTGTTTATTAAAGCCTGAGGTGTGTGTCCTGCAGGTGTGTAGTGAGTGATACGGCTGAATACAGCGCTGTGGCCACAAACCAACACGGCACCACAACCAGCACAGCAACTGTCACTGTCAAGAGTAAGTTGAATTCATTTGGGTTATAAAACGAGAGATGGCCCTGCTAAATCAATCAATCAAATCAATTTACATCCCTTATATCTGGACTGATTTTGAATAAGTTTGACCCCTTTAGCAAATAGCTTTTTAATTTAGTACATTGGATTATCTTGGTACAATAATTAATTTTTATATATTTATTCTGTTGTTTTATTTTGTTGTTTTATTCTGCTGTTTTATTCTCTTGTACAGTGTCCTTGGGTGTTCTGAAAGGCGCTTTTAAATAAAATGTATTATTATTATTATTATTATTATTATATTTAATTGAGTCAAAACTACTTAAATTAAGATTAAAAACCGTGGATTATAATTTTTTACCACATGAGGAGCAAATAATATTTAGATTTACAATTAAGACTGTAGAGGACCATTTGTAATGCCGAGTAATCATCACCACAAACTTTTTTAAATGATCTTGTGTTTCCAGAAGGTCTAGAATATATTTTTTCTTGTTTAATCTTTTTAAATATGGCACATGCACAAATTCACTACATTAAAATTGTTCTTTTACAAAGGGATACGGTTTTGTACGGTCGCTGGCATTCATTTGTAAATTGGGCTTCCCTTCGTTCTGTATGCAATGGCGTAAAGTATTAACAAAGTGATTCTTGAACTGTCGTACATCTTAAAGCAGAAATGTCCCTAAATGATTGTCTTGTCGGGTTTCTCTATTCACAGGAGCAAGTGGATCTGGAGAGCCCTGCCATCTGGGTCTGGGTCAGTAAACACTTTAACACGACTTCAAATCTTTTATTAATATTAGTTTGGATGGAGCCCCAGCTATTTAGAGAGACTGTTCCTCAAATAGACATGGATTTGAACATGTGAGAGATAATCAGTGGAAACTATTACGATGACGAGCTGCTGTGCTCGCTGAGACTAAACAACAACATCAACGACCATGACCGACTTTTTGTGTGAACTGAAGATTTCACAATACAAACAAGTCAATTCAGCAAACGATTTATAAGATATGGGTCTTGAAACTTTCAAGTATTAGCAGATTTACTCTTTCGTTAAATATTAAAGGACACATACAATGCAAAATTAACTTTTTTGAACTTTTAACAAGGTTATAACATTTGTTCCCTCATCAAAAATAAACCTGGAGATGTATTTAGCTTCATTTATGCTGGTTTCATGAATCCATTAAGCCTCACAAAACACTCAGTTTCAAATGTCCCCGATTGTGAAGTCGAACACTGAAATCCAGAAATGTATAAATCATAAGAAGACTGGTAATGAGCGTTTCTGTCGTCAAATCACATTCATTGCGACTGTGTGCTTGTATTAGCATGTCGGCGCAAGCTAGCTTCTGTTTATTTTCCCTTCGTAATTCTCTTTGCTGCCAGTAGATGGAGTTCTAACACAAATCCTGAAGAGGGAATGCCTTACTGCTATAAATGACTGGTTTTAAATACTTGTAATTTTTTAAGCTTACTGTTCCCAAAAGCATCAAGAAATCCAAATATTCCATTACGTGACTTGTTTTTCTTATCAGCTTTTATCAATGCCATCTTAAGTCTTCATTCGTTTTCCATGCAGTCCCCCATCTGACCGAGATCCATCCCAGTAAGCTGGAGGTGGCTTTTCTGGACTGTTTCCCTGTGAGTTTCGGAGTGGAGGGCGGAGCCATCAGTTTGCGCTGCACCATGGTCGTGGTCCCGGACCTTCCCAACGTCCCCCCCCTCGTGCACTGGTACAGAGATGGTGAGTCGAAACTGCACTTGGAACATAACCAAAGGTGGCACAGAGGTAAAGCAGGTAGAACTTTCACCTCACAGGCAGAAGGTCTTGGGTTGGGTTCCCAGATCAGGTGTTTGTGGTTTTGGGTTATTGACCTTAAAAACACACGGTCAGTGAGAAATCCAGTTAGTTAATTTTATTTAACGCAGAAGTCGTACGGCAAAAGTTAAATCACATTCTTCATCCCTGCACTGTGGGCTTCACCATAGACATAGACACACACAAAATACAAAAATAAACTCATATCTTCGACATCTCGAACAGAATTTTCAGATTCACAGTTGAACTACTTCAGTTCGTGGCGCATTAAAACAACTTGGATCCGTGCGTTAAAGTCAGACTACACATTTCACTAAACTGTAGAAAACACAATTATATTTCATATTTAAAAAAAAAAATCCTACTTGGCCCAGTTTGACCATTTTTTAAAACTCTATAAGTGTGGGTACGTTAAGGGTAACTTGTCTGTGTTTTTCAATTAGTACGTCGTCATATTGATGACATCACAGAGGGACTAAGTGTTTTCCAGGTATTATTATTATTATTATCATGATAATTCTGGTTGATCGACGAAAGTTGAAGTGTCCAATGAAAAAACACCCTTGTGGCAGACCAATGGGGTTAAACCGGAAACTGCAACGTTGATCGACACAATTTGATGATCAATGTGCAGTTTTTGCTCCTCCCGAACGCTCCTATTCTGTTTTAGAACTCAGCAATTCTTCTTGTAATTTTAAACTCTTATTTTTCAAATTTTCTTCACAAACTGGATATTTAATACAGGTTCTATCCTACCAACTAAGTCATAATTATAAAAAGTCAAATAGACAGTTTTAACGGTTACAAAATGCACACAGTTTTCCTCCTCAGCTGAGCTTGATCCAGGTGTCAAAATTAAAATTTCCTTTGAATTAAATGTTTTTTCCATTGTTGTGTGTTTCTTCAGATAAACTCCTGAAGGCCGGTAAACTGGCTGAGATGTCGGTGGGAGGAGGAGCGGCTCGTCTCACTCTGCCTAGTCTGGCCAAAGACGACGAGGGCCTTTACACTCTGCGCGTTTTCAGCAAAGACGGCACCGTGGACCACAGCGCCTACCTGTTTGTCTCGGGTATATCTGCACTTTTGTGTCGGTTTGAACAAAATATTAACAAAAGCTGTACAAAAAAGGTACAAGTAGGACCACAATTGAAAATAGCAATATACAGTGAAATGCTAAAATGTCTTTGGATAATCAGTTCACACCAAACAAAGACATCTTCCCTTGTTATATGACTACTTTTGTTGCCGTTGTAAATGATCACCTCTAGACGCAGCTAGAGTGACCGACTCACACTGTAGAAACAGAGGGACACATTATTGAATGTGGTGGGACGTGAATGAACTCCGGAAACTTTACTGCAGTAACACAATATGAAATTCAGTTTTTACCAATCATTACACACAAAGAAAGACTGGAAAAGCATTATGTGTCAATATATTACAAACATGGAGTGCAGCCAAAACATCTTGATTTTGTTAAAAAATATATATAATTCATTGGTCATTCCAGCCGCTATGAACAATGTAAGTCTAAGAATCCTGTGATGTTCATCTCTTCTTTTCCTGTCTCTGTTATCTTTAGATGCAGCCCCCTCCTCCGCCGGGGCCCCTGGAGCCCCCATGAGCGTCAAGGCCTACGACGTCAACTCAGACTTTGTGCTCGTCGCCTGGAAACCGCCCAACACCGTCAACGAGGCGGCCATCACCGGATACTTTGTCGACCGGTGAGATTCAGCACTAAAAACTCTCCTCGCTCACCTTATATCAGCGCTTCAGTACAACGACTGCTCTCCTGGTTTAACAAAGGATTTTTACCAAAGGGAGTGTATTGATCCGGTGATCAACAACAATCACACTGAGCCTGTGTCGAGTTTGTCACAGTTTGTCAGTGTCACAGTTTGTGTTTAGGCCATGGCTCCTGCTCAACTCCTCCAGAAGCCCAGTCTCACTGCAGCTGCAGAGGCCAAACTAGCTCTGATTCATGATTGGTGCAGGAGCTGGGCTTTGGGTCGTGACCTCAGATCAAAGAGAGGACAAAGAGGTTTAAACACACTGGAGTTCAGCTTTGAACCTGGTAACACAAATGAGAGACACATGTGAGGTGCATTCTGAACCAAAACACACAATTGTGACATAAACAACTTGACCATCAGGTCCAATGTTTTTGCAATTAAGAATAAATCTGCATTAATAAAAATAATAAAAATAAAGTTATATTTGAAAATGTTTACCTCATATCTGGAGACACAGATACATAAGTCATGTTTATGAAATGTTGAAATAATACCTGCCAGTACATACCCTTCCCTTTTAAAACCAATGTGGTGTTTATATTTTGGCTGGTAACTAGGGCTGTCAAGATTATTAGATAATCAATAAACTTGATTATTCAGGTCACATTATAATCGAAACTAAAACCAAATAATTGTGTGAATCCTTAGCAAAAAGGATTCAAAAAGGAGGTGTTAAGTCTGTTAAGTATGTCACATTAACGTTACTTTATCATTCAGAAAGTTTGAATCATCATAAACTTGTGATGTTTTGACATTGTGACTTCCTTACTGGTGTTGTCATGATACAAACAAACTACTAAGGAATATACTTGATTCTCGATATTAAAATAATAGTTAATTTTGGTCAAGGTTTTGCACATTTTCAACACAGAATAATAGTATTTGCTTTATTAAAGCTCATTCTAAAACTGTCACATTTTGTCTTGTTAATGTGATTATTTTGTATCAAAGGAGTATCTAGTTTTGATACTAGTTTTAGTATGGATTAGCATCTGATTTTTGATGCTTTTGACAAACCTTTTGGTAACACGTTTACCCTCACTTTGGTTAAATATCATGCTTAAATAATCACTTAAGGTTAATGTGTTCACAGTAGTAAATTGAAGACTGCTGATCAGAGGAAATCTAAAGAAATAGATTAAACTGTTTGTTTGTTTCCAGTTGTGAGTCCGGCAGCGACACCTGGGTGCAGTGCAACGACTCTCCCGTGAAGGTTTGTAAATACCCGGTGCAGGGGCTGAAGCTGGGCCACTCGTACCACTTCAGGGTCCGAGCCGTGAACAGCGCCGGCATCAGCAGGCCGTCCCGCAAGTCTGACAAAGTCACCGCCATCGACGCCGCGGAGAACGAACGGCTGCAAGGTACAGACGAAGGTAAATGTCAAAACGCACGGCAGCGAGATCCTGAAACGTAACCAAACCTGTTTCTGAAACAGTGATTAAAATCCAGGGGAAATACGACATTGTGATCAAGGACGATGATCTGGAAGGTAAACGGATTCAGAACTGTCCCTCTTTCATCCACTTTCATCATAATCCCACAGTCATTGTTAATGTTTTCTTCATTCCAAGTGCTAATTGAAATAACATCACGTGTTGGACTAAAAGAGATGAGTGACACGGTAGAGCTGGGACATTTACAGCATTTCACATGTCGTGGATTCAATATCTGGGTCCCACAGTTTAACCAATTGTCCCTTTCTCAATGCTTTACGCTCTTCAATCAAATAAAGCCTCACAAAACTGAATAAAACAAAAGAAGCTGTCCGAGCAGCGGTTCCTGGTAGTTCACTGAACCTACTTTTTAGCAATAATTAAAGACATTGTTTTTCTAACAAATATATTATATTGTTAAGGTTAAGAAATGTAAATGTTTTTTACAGAACTTTTCATGCAACAATGTGGATTTTTCTTGCTAGATAGGGTTAAATTGTGGGTTAAAGCGTCAGGTCATTACATGTGGTCACACTAAAGGGTTAGGGTTACTTCTAAGAAACTGGTAAAAAAGGACTTTTTGGGTTCAAACTTGTGAACTCTGAGATGTTCACTTCACATATGAGAGCAACTGTGACATGTTACATAATTAATAAAAAAAGAAGAAGATTGTAAACAGATACAAGTTTCAGTAAATCTAGCCATATTCCTTTTTTGAACATGTTAAAGACATTTGTTTATTTACATGTCTTTATCCTACCATCATGCGAGTTATGCTGCGTTCATGTTGCCCTGTGGAACATGGGAAAATGTCGGAAAAAGAACTCGGGAACATCGTCTGCCCAACCCCTGACGTCACCTGCTGTGGAGACGGATCAGCTGATTTGTCAATTTATCGTTCACATTTGAGCTCTTTGACTAAATGTTACTGGGTTTACTGTCAGTTTTCCATATCATAAGAGCAACAGAGGAAAGCATGAACGCAGCAATAATTCAACTGCAACTCGTAACGTCCAAGTGAGAAATGACAAACCTCTCCGCCTGGATCACGGCATAAATGAGAAGGGTAGACTGCATTAAGGTTATTAAGGGTGGGAAACAAAAAACAACTACTACTTTCAAAAGGAAACAAACCAAAATTCCTGGTGGAAACAGCAGTTGAAGAGCAAACAAGAATGGCTTCAATGGCGCTCTTTGGCATGCAGATCCAGTGTGTGTTTCTTTGTCGCTTGTCTGCATTAAACCGCTGCATGTCAAGCCTTTCCTGTTACTCTTAACATTTGTTCTGGTTTGCATATCAAGCTTGTCATGTGATTTTACTTTCAAACCGTTGTCGTCGGTATGTGCTGAGCTGTCGGTGAAGTCCTCATTGTACCAGATTCTACTTAACCCAGCCACATAATTGAGTGTTCCTGGGACTCGGCACTGTACCTGACTTGCGCTTGACCTCATCAGGCTACGTTACGCTGCCGGGCGAGCCCACAGAGCTGCATGTGTCTGAGGTGTGTAGGGCCTACGTGGTTTTGAGCTGGACTCCCCCCAAACCGCGAGGACGAGCGCCGCTGTGGTACGTCATCGAGAAGGTGTGTGCCGATCTGCCCGTGTGCACTCAGGTTTAATCTGCATTATGTACAGTGAATGTTTACATCCCCAAATCAGAAAAAACTAAGTGTATCATATGGAGATTTGGATCAAACCCTTGGACTTGTTCATTTAGCTTTAATTGAAATAAAGGCTAATATCAAACTAGCAAAAAGTTAAAACAAGTCACATAATATAGGCCTAATAAATATGATGTAGGATGTATAGTCTAAATGTAAATCTAAAAACTACATTTTTCTATTGTTAGAAATTGTGTAGAGATGTTTCTTTGTGTAGTTGGCCAATCAATCAAATTTAAATCGTGATTACATTTAATTTAGCTAGGGCTGTGTACCATTAGAAAATAGTTACAGGGTCCGTCTGGTGGGTCCTGGGAGAGTACACAAGATTGTCGCCACAAATTACTGATTAAAAAGTAACAGATTTTTTTCAAAGACAGGAATTCTGTTGAACATCATCCTTCTCTTTGGTCATTTTAAATCAAAATTGATAGGTATAGAAAACGTACTGTTACCCAAAAAATACTGAAAGCCCTAAATAAAGCGATTTCTCCTCCATAGTTTAACTTTTGACAAAAACAATGATTGACTAGAGATACCACAATACATTTTTTGTGTTGTGATTATTGTATCATTTTACAATTATTCACATGGCAAAGCAACAGTAAAATCCTTAAATCTCTATCATTCATATGGTCCAATGACTGCCATTCCTCCCTAGCTTTATGAAATCAATCTTTCTGAATGAAAAAGTAATGATATTGTCACATAAAAAGTACTTTACACATAGTTTGACTTTTCTGGAGCATAGATATAATTACTCTGAATAATCTCCACATCCCTAATTATGACTAAGCTTATTTTATGATTACTTAGCGTGTACTTTCTATTTCCTATCGTGGTCTGTGATTGCTAGTCTTTTAAGTTCTTCTAATCATGGCACCATTTTCTGACGTCCAAATGCTATGATTTCTCATTTGGGGATGATGTTAAGCATAATTGTTTGCATTTTTCCACATAAACATTGAAAGATTTGTACTAAAATTAACAAAATTCAGATTATGCCTCTGAACGAAATTGTAAGTACTTAATACTGAAATTCTCGCACATGTCTGTCAATCACTGCGATATTTTCACGTGTGCCTTGTGATAATTGCTTGTCCATTTGTCTGCTCGGTTCTTTGGTCCTTTTTGCTTCGCTTTCCCACAGTGCATTGCGGGCACGGAAGCATGGCGCCGCATCAACACCGCAGTCGCAATCAGCTCTCCGCGATATCCCGTCTTTGATTTAGAGGAGGGACAGAAATACCAGTTCAGAGTGTATTCTGTGAACGAGTACGGGCCGAGTGAGGCGTCGCAGCCCACCGAGCCTGTGCAGAAAATCGACATGGACGGTAAGGTTCAACAAGACAAAACATTTCATTTAAATGTTTTTATTTCATTCCTTTATTCCTTATGGCATATACACTGCTTGTCCAAAAAAAAAAAAAAGTTCGCCACCTGTATTCAACTAAACAAATGTGTCTCTCCTTCTGTTGGATAAATGCTTCTCATTTCTGATAAAAAAAAAACACGTGGAAAGACAAATCCGTGGTCATGTTTGAGAAGGTTCAAATCATTGGCATCAAGCAGAGAAAACATCAAAGGAGAAAGAAAACTAATCTTCTACAGATCTGAAGTCTTTGGATGAGCTGGAGAAAGCTTTGTGCAGTGGTACCTCTCTCACTTATCAATTCATGGGTTTGACGTGACACGCTCGTTGCTACTGCCATCTTGAGGTCTAAAGCTGCATGCTCACTGTGGGCTGTGCTAACAAAAAGTCTCAAACAAAGGATTCCGTTCTTCTGTAACATCCCCAAAGACCCGTTTGTCCAGAGATGTATACGTGGTCAGGAGGGACCAGTGGACTTACAAATCACTCCAGACTGAGGCTGAGCTTTTTGTTCAGGTCGTAGCAGCTAATGCTAATGCTAGTTTACATATATTGAGTGAGCTATTCTAATAAATGTTAGCCTACTTGCAGACAGTTTAACAAGCCTAATTTCCTTCTGTCCGGGGTATTTTAGGATCAGACACAAAGTCCGTGCTCTTTGAAAGCTTTGAGGGCTTGTTCGGTGCAGAAGGGCTTGTGGACGAGGAAGAGCAGATGGAAAGGTCAACAAAAGTTTGTTGTGGCAAGTTTGTCTCTGCTTTTAAGCGTCGCCGCTGTAGATCAGGATCGAAAACCCAGAACTTCTGTTTTCTTCAAGTATCAACCCTTTTCATTTTCAGATTGATGTGCCTTTTTTCATTCTGTTCTATTCTTTTTTCATCTAACGGCGCAGAGGCAAACAGCATGTGTGACGTCTTCAACATGTGACAACATATAAGTCACATGTCTGAAATTCCATGAATACGAGATCTGTGTGAAAAAATAATGCAACAGTGGAATGACGTTGATCTTTTTATATTGCAGACGCTTATTGCGACAAAGCCACAGTGAATGTGTGCTGTAATCAAAGCTAACGGCGATCCAATGTAATATTAGAGTATGTATTTTTTCTATGGCGACTTTTCTTTTTTTGGTCAGGCAGTGTATTAGACCTGAAAAAGATGGAACAGAATTAAACCCATACAAAAGACATACAATCCTAAAGTAACGGACATAATATGTAAGTAGAAAAAGTGGAACTAAGATGAAGAGATGGCTCGTATTCAAGTTATTGTAAAGAAGTTGCACCGCTCCTTCAGATATGATTTTCTTTTTCTTTTTGTGGTCTGTCTAGATTTAGTGCAGTATTTAATGTATTTTTCTTGGGACTGCACGATAATGGCAGACACAAATGATAATGACAGTTAAATTAAAACAAATATGTTCATGCCTTAATGTATTAGTCAAACTCTGTCAAAGCAAAGATACAGAGACAAAACAAAGTCTAAATCAAGGTTAATTTAGACAGAATTGGGAAAATCATGAATAAAAAGCTTTTTTCAACATTTCCATTTCAAAAACCGTATATTTCTGTCAGATGGAGGAGCTTTGTTCTATTGTGATGTATTTTGTTTGTTGCAGTATTGATTGTTGCATCAGCCACACTTTTACGACATATTGTGCAGCCCTAGTTTTTTCATTCCAATTACATTAACATCAAACTATAAATCAGAAGTTGTGTCCAGACAGTTGCTCTTTCTTACTACTCTTACTTGACTCAGTTTCCCCAAATACTTTTTCCAAATACTGACTTTATAGTAATTTCTTCGATCATTACTTTTTACTTTTTCAATTCAATTTAATTTATTTAACATCCAAAATCACAACAGGCGTTGCCTCGAGGGGCGACAGTGAAAAACAGAACTAAAACAGAATAAACAATGTTCATAGGGACTTGGTGTTGTCCCAGCATCCCGCGTCCTTACTTTTACTTGAGTAATATTTTCAAATAACATTACTCTTACTTAAGTATCCTTTTTGCCACCGTCCTCTGAGGATTTTCTGGTATTTCCCCATTCCTGAAATCACCTTTTTCTTTACAGTAAAGCGAGTGTAAAATTAAAAGAATTAAAAAATGCCAAAACTAAAAGTTAGGACTTGAGGTTGTTTACAAGATTATGCACAAGAGAAAATTATACAAACAAGTCTGTCATTTGTCGAATGTGTTCTGTCAATGTAGGCAGATTCACAAGGTCACACATTTCATATGAATTAACTTCAAAGAAATACAACTCAAAAGAATAGATGCAACATTGAAACTAACCGATCCCTTTTCCCATCAAATCAATGGTGCAGTTCAGAAACTGATTCAAAAATGTGTTGTACTTTGCAGACGTGGCGAAGCCGTTTGGTATGTACAGAGCTCTGGCTTTGAGGTCACGTTCACTGTGTGCTTTTAACTTCACCTGGAACAGTTGTCTTTTGTTGTTGTTACACTTGCAAACTCAGCTCTAACTCACCTCGTTTTTACACATCTGAGAGTTACAGTTTATGTACTTATTGAGTTGCAAATTATGATGATTTTTTATATTATTTTTATGTACATACATTTTTGACAGCAATAGATTCTTTATGTCTTTTCTACTGAAATGCATATCCTTCCAAATATAGTATAGTATAAAATATCAGTGGAGAAAATAACAGTTTTCTCCACTGCTTTTGCTCATAGTTGCGATCAATCATAATATAGGATATGCTTCTAAAGTTTAAAGACCAACATCAAAGAGAATTATTACAAATGTACTGATTCATTTGTATTGTGCTATGAATGTTATTGTTTAGTGTGTATCTAACAGTTTTTTGGTCAATACGTTTTATTATGGACCAAATGGGAATTTTTTCTGTGGTTTATATGTGCTTTAATTTTCTTTGAATGTCTTCTGTTTTAATTGCATTTTTATTTTTATCCTGCTCCTGTTCTGTTTTTGTTTTGTTTTATGTTATAAATTTGAAAAAGTAAAAAAAGAAAATTAGGTATTAAAGAACACATATTATGCTAAATTTACTTTTTTTTACCTTTTAACCATGTTGTAACATTATTCCTTCTTCAAAAACACACCTGGAGTAGCATTTAGCTTCATTCACACTAGTTCGCTGAATCCTGGTTTGAAAGTCCTCTCCCTCTTAGCGGCAAAAATACTTTAATCTTCAGACTCTCCAATCTAATCATGATCAGTATAATTGAGTAGCTGCCTCGCATCTCCGAGAAAACTTTCCAGTGGTTTATTGTACAATTGTGTAATTCCCTCTGCTGCCAGTAGATGGCGCCAAAACTCAGTTAGTGCTGAGGGAAACAGCAGAGATACTGCTGATAATAAATTTTTTATTTAAAAAATGTAGTTCTAAAACATGAGATGCCAAACTAAAGGTATTCAAGAGCATGTGTTTAGGCTGATAACAACACACATAATGCACTATATTTTCCCTTTAAGTCTGAAGAGGCCCACCAGTAAAAATGAATGATGAATAATCTTTTTTTCTCTTTATGTTCCTCTCCACAGGCGTCCCATCTGCCCCGGGGCAAGTCACTGCCACCAGAAACACAAAGTCTTCTGTGTTTGTTCAGTGGGACTCACCCAAACACCCAAAGAACCTGATGGGATACTACATCGATGGCAGAGTGGTCGGCTCCAAGGAGTGGTTCCCATGCAACCACAAACCCTTCAAGCACAACAGGTCATGACGCTGTCACTGAATTACAATAACCGGGCTTCAGAGGGCATCACAAAATCATATTTATGAGATTCAAGTAAATGAATGGGCCAGCATTTTAAGGACCAAAGAACAACAAAGTCAAAAAAATCTATAAACTCCTTACATCGTAGTTCCAGAGTTTGGGACAAAATTAAGTGGGTAATATTACACTTTTAAGGATTAATTGAAATCAGATTTAAATAGTAATGATTTTAATTATTGGTTATAAAAAAAACAAGTAACAATTTGGTTTTCGCAGAGTAAAAATGTCAAAGAGTAAGAGAGAGAAAGTATAATTTGTAGTAAAGTGTGCAATATATCTGGAGATAAAAGGAAAAACTAGTTCTGTATTTCTATTTGTCCAGTAAAACTTCAGAATTTTGCCTTCATCAAGAATGTGGTATTAATCTCCACTTAAATAAACAAATTATGTAAAATACAACAGTGCAGTATTAGTCCAAATACTGTTATTCATGTCCTACCACTTACAAAAGAGGGGGACATTCGAAGTTGATATTGGTTTAAGAAAAAATTAAATTTCAAACATGCCACACAGCTCTTGGTGAGAGTGTGGGTACGTTGATTTAGTACATTTTATATATTTTATTGTTTTAAGTTTTAAGTTTTAATACGTTTTATTAATAACTAATAGTTAGTTCATCTGAAGGTTTGTGAGAACGTATCCGTGACATTGGCAACTTTTCACTTCACCAACTATGGTTTATGAAGATTTATTGGCCAAACAAATAAAAAGATAAATATGAATATGAAATATGCAAATGAGTCATATACATATACAGAATAATCGATACGATTGTTCTAGATCTAATCAAGATCTAATTATGTGTTAAAGTTAAAGTTGATACTAAGATGATCCTATCAGCCAAACTGTGAAATGTGTGCGAGCTCCAACCAGAAACAGGAGTGTTCCGTCTGCTTGTTTAGAGGAGTTTTGGAATGTGCACGTAGATCCAAATTATGGGAAGCGCTGCGAAACAGTGATCTGACCTGTTCCAATTTAGGTAGACTGGCAAAGTTCAGGTCAGATGCAGGTCTCCTACAATAGTAAATTGTTCAAATGTTTTCATTTGACAAAAACACCTTGATTTTTTCAATGTTGTGATTTTATGTGATTAATCCCAGTTCATCCCTTGAAATCACTCTATGTTCCTCTTCACTTTTACCTCCATTCTGGAATTTGGAATGTTTAGTTTACACATTTTTAAAGAGTCTATAGGAGTTAGCCAAGCCGAGGCAGCGTTTAAGGTGCTGCACCTGAAAGACACCATTTCACTTTAAAACATGGTATCTCGGGTAAAAAACTCCAACAATGGAAACAAGAGAGATACTTTTGGCTGCAGCAATAAAAGCAATGACAAGAAAATGGATGACATGGGCTGAAATAAATTTGGAATGTAAAATGGGAAAATTTAACTAGTTCTAGGCCTGGTTTAGTTACGAGTTTTGATGTGTTTGTTGAAAAAAAAAAAAGGACTGAACCATGACTAAAGGACAACAAAGAACCTCTACTTTAAAACAGTGCAGAAACAATAAAGGCATTGTGGAATGTTCTATTTCTCCTCAGGTTTGTGGTGCACGGTCTGGTTCCTGGAGAGGCCTACACGTTCAGAGTTCAGGCGGTGAATGTGTTCGGTTTGAGTGAAGAGTCTCAGGAGTCGAGCCCCATCGCCGTGGAGCCCGCTCTCTGTGAGTCTGCGCACTTTACATTTACGGAGCTGCGTTTAAGACACGGCAACCCGGAATCAATCAGACGTTGGGCTTGTGCAATCAATCCCATTTTTTATCCAGATTCAGTCTTTTCTACTTGTCAATGAGCAGCTTGGGTCTTTTACTGTGCGTCCTCTGTCAGTAAAAACATGCACTTTGGACCTGAGTTTAGACTAAATTAAAATGTAATTAAATTGTAAGTTAACATTGAAAGCAAATTTTAGTAAGACCAAAAAACACACTAAACGTTGTCGTATTGTCTAACCTTAATAATAGCTATGAAAATAATTGGATAAATGTTTAATAAAGCCCAAATATTTACGGGTAATTGTGTTATCTCTCTTTTACGGTGTTAATGTCCGTTTATAGTTAACATGATATTTATTTTGAGTGGATTAGTCTCTTAGTCAGCCCTAGTATCTATCCAGTTTTATGTATAAAGCATTTCAACATTAACATTCATGTCTTATTTGTCTTTCACGGTTTCATCCAGACAAGGGTTTTGAGTACGGTATGTTTCCAGTGTCACTGTAAATAACTGTGGAGCCACCACTTCAGAATTTAAACCACTTCAAGCTCTCAGCACTGCGTTTTGACAAGTTTAATTCACGTGTTTTTTTGCGCCTGTCACCTAATCACTGGGATTTATGATTGCACAAATCACGTTTTAATATTGTAACTTAAGCACAAATAGTATTGCCAACACATAGCACTTTAATTGTAGACTTTTAGAGGAGGTGTGGTCTAAACACTTAAGGCATGTTTCTACTGATTCTCTTTGGAGCGGATTGGAACTTAAAGTGTCTATTTATTAATATGTTTATTTCAAATGTTGACTTTTTTTTGTGAATTTCCACTTGTTGTAATTATAAATGATAGTTTTACACCAATCAAGTAGCTATTTGTGGAGAGAAGTGGAAAAATCTGTAGACAATAACAGGAAGTGACATCACACTAGGGACACTCATTCCATCTAAGGTTTATTCATAAATTACATAAATGATCCGCTTTTTTGACCCGCTGAACATGAATTCAACAGAATAAAGCTGCTCTCGTATATTTCTATTTGGCCACAAAAATGTATGAGTTTTGGCCCAGTAGCTGCTGGGTAATTTCCTAGTATGATGTCATCAATTACAAACAGGAAGTAAAATTATGAACCTAAAAAAAGTGCTATTTTGGGATAAATATTGTATATTTTTGGCAAAGTTTTAAATATATTTATCTTAACTGTATTTTACTTCAATGAGTCATCCGCCCTGTCATAGGCACTTCAAATGAACCGTACCGGCCCATTTGAAGGGGCCAAATTAAAATCTGCAAAGTCAAGCTAAATATAAGATAAATATATATATATGATTCAGGTATGAGTGTACTTATTAAGAAAACATTAGTTGTGTTTGTGTGACGTCAGCTGCTCACGTCATAGACTCACTCCAACATTAAAAGAACTGTTCTAAAGCGCTCCAAGGTGAACGGGATCATGTCCAAATGAATGATTCTGATTGCACTTCTCCACAGCGACCCCTAGCGCCCCGTTCGGTATCACGATGCTGAGCTGCGACGGCTCGTCCATGACTTTGGCCTGGAACAGCCCCAAACACTGCGGAGGCTCCAAAGTCAACGCCTACTACATCGATAAGAGAAACGCGGACACTTTGGCCTGGAAAGAGGTCAACCTGCAGGCGGTGACCGAGAGGGTCACCAAGGTGAGCGGCAATTAGGCTTTAGGGTTCATGTGTTTTAATCTGCAGATAACGTTTTTACTTTGAACTGCGAGTATAGTTGAACAGTGAGGCTGCAACTCATGATCATTTTCGCACTATTTCTTTTTAACAAATAAAGGTTGAAATATGGTGAGTGAAGGCTTTTAGATATATATTATATGCTTAAGGCCTATTTTTCAAAAAACGCCTGAAAAAATGAGCCCGATTTAAAACTCAAGCTGTTCCTGAACCCTCTGGGGCACAAACAATTGGCTTTGTTAAGACGAGGCTCTGTAGTTTTGGACTCTGATGTCTGTTTTACTCTAATTATAAGAAGGAACAAGCTCTGCACAGAGGAAATCAGATTTTAAGTAAAGCTGGTGTCTAGAGGTGAGGACTGATTGACACTAGTTTTAGCATGTATTGGGTTTTGACAATTCTCCTTTAAAAGCTGAAGGTAAAGTCACAAAAAATGAGTTTTACGGAGTTGTAATAAAGCAAAAAAGTCAAGGCGGAATCCATATACAAGTCCTATTCATGTTTCATTTTATTTTAGGGTAATTTTTTACTTGATGGTTTGGAGTACAAACTGACCCTGATGCTTCCCAGAATGAGTGATTTGACTGGAAATAAGAGGGTTACAGCTTTATTCTTATGTACAGCAGATCAAGCAACTGGAGAGTTTTCTTTTTGAAGATGGTGGATATATATAATATATATATATATATATATATATATATATACTTTTTTTATTTATTTTTTTTGACATTTTGATTAAATAACATCACCGTTTTTGTTATGTGTTTTAGAGTCTGTGTGGTCCAGATAACTATAACTTTTAATAGTCGACTGATTTAATAATCATGATTAGTCAATGAATTTTTGCTGCCCTGATGGAATTAGATATGTTTAATGCCAAACTGTAGAACATTCTAGGCACACATTTCCCTGAGGAGTTAATTTCAGAGGTGGGCAGTACTCAGGATATCGTACTTCTCAGTGTAATTTTCTGACATCATACTTCTACTTCTACTTGAGTAATATTTTGTGTGAAGTAACAGTATTCTTACTTACAATTTTTGGTTTCTCTTTCTTCTGTGAGTAAATCCAAGTGACAAAAACTATATCTTTACAATATGAAATGGCTTTAACATTTGTGTTTCTTGCACCGCTCCTTCTAATATAAATTTTTTTTTCTTTCCATCCCAAATTTTGAGCATTTTTTAAAATTTTTGTCTGTATAATTACATCAACTTCAAATTCGAAATCACTCGAGTAAATTCTTGCACCACAACAAATGTTTTCCTGATTCTCTTTTAGGTGGAGAATCTGACGGAGGGCACTTTCTACGAGTTTAAGATCACGGCTGGTAACTTGGCCGGCATTGGCGTCCCCTCGGCCCCCAGTGCCCCCATGAAATGTGAGGCGTGGACCATGGACACGCCCGGTAAGATGCTGTACGGTTTAGACTCTGAATGTCCCATGTATCCGTGTTCACAACTTCTTTTCAAAACGTATCTGGAGCTGTGTTTTGCTGCATTCACACATTCAGTAATCCTGCACATTTTAAGGTCATTGCGGTTTCTAGAGCTAAAATGTATATTATATTATTTATTTATAATGTTTTTATATTAACATGCCCCAAAGCATAATGTACACACAAAATACCCACATTTAAAAAACGATTTATTACAATTAGTACTTATTTTTCTCACCTCCTTTACTTAGATTGACATTAAAACACTGTTACAGAAAAAGGAATAACATTTCTCCAATAATCCCTCAACAGACTCGAGGAAATAATTTAGGGCTAGAACAAGTTGATCGAGGAATCGCAACTAATGACGTAATCAAATAATTGTTAACTGGTTTAGACACAGACTCCAAAACATGCCATGAGCTGAGAGAAGAGGTTTTATTACTCAGAAATCAACAAAACCAGGCGGTCCTCAAATGGATTAAGTTCAGATAACATCACAATTGTTATTTTGGAGGCTATCGAGTGTATCGTCTATGATTAAAATGATTATAATTGAGCTAAAAAAGAGACAGAAACTTCTCCGGAACAATGGTATAAAGTGATATTTCTGCACTTTTATGATCCATTCACGTTTTGTGCGACACTTGAACCTCATCCAGACACATTTTAGCACATTATGGATTTATATTATTACATTTTGCTCAACGTTGCCCACCTTCACCTGTGACATCCTTGGGTGATACATCAAAAGTGCTCCTCTGTGTTTGTGAAGTCCATACATACACATCCCAACTTTTTCTGATCACCACTGCCTTCATACAGCCGATACTCTTTCAAATGAGAAACATGAATCGTGACATGCGAGTGAGATGGAACTAAAAATCTCCCAGAATGTCATGACTGCTGTTTTACTGCAGTGCTTATTTATGAGAGGTTTTATCATGTATCTTTGCGTTCAGGGCCGGCCTATGACCTGAGCTTCAGTGAGGTGAGGGCCCACTCTCTGGTTCTGCTGTGGAAGGCCCCTGTTTACACCGGAGCCAGCGCAGTGACTGGATACATCGTGGAAATGGCCAAAAAAGGCTCTAAGGACTTTGTTGCTCTGAATGAGGAAGCCGTCAGCCACCGCTACTTCCAGGTAAGTCAAAACGAATGATGCAAGGGCGACTTATTCTTAAAATACATTGTGTCATTATAAAGAGTGAAGAATGAATGAAAAGTAATAAGAGGCACAATATAACACAATACAAGATCAAAGATATTCCCATATTTGTCATTCATATCATCAAAAATCTTTCTTTGGTCACAGTGTGTTTCCTGTGAAAATAATCCGACATATTTGATTGTCCTGTGCAGGTGTCCGGACTGGAGGAGGGTCAGTCGTACGTGTTTAAAGTTCGTGCCGTGAACGCCAGTGGACTTGGAAAAGCTTCACTAGTGACGGAGCCGGTGTGCGCCAAAGCTCTGCCAGGTAAATGCACGACGTATTTTATAGAGACAAATGATGAACACATACATCAAAAACTGATATCAATTCACGACATAAAAGGACAATGCTTGGAATGAAGTAGTTGGACTTGTAACTCAGACTTACTAGAAAGATGAATATTCCCACAATGTTTGACTTCACAAACTCAGGAGAATCGTCAGGCTCCTGCTGCTGCGACTGAGCCTGAGCCATCAGCTGTTCAGACCAGTCACAGCCGCTTTGTGGTTTGGGAGGAAGCCAAAGATGAAACGCCCAGGCGAACCAAACCAAACATCACGGCACTGGCAGATGTACTCCAGCATATTTTAGCACAAATACAGACTATCGTCAAGCTCTCCCAGCATTTGTGGATGGGAAATACGTCTTTTAAAAGCAGAGAATTCAGACATTAGATAAATTGACATTCAAACTTAATTTGGAAATGGACTATGGACCAATTGGAACTTTTTTGGGTCTATTTGTGTTATTATTTTATATTTTTCTCTCTGGTTGTGTTCTTTGTTTTTGTGTTTTATGTTTTATCCTTTGAATTCTCTCAACTGGATTTAACAACAGTTTGATTTCTCAGCTTGAAACAAAAAGTATCCAAACATCACAGCTTCAAATATTTTACAGGACGTTCCGAGTTAGCCTGGTTAAGATTGAATGGATTATCTTCATCGAGGCTTTTAACATTTACTTGGGTGGACATTATGTTATTACACACAGTCTTTTGTATTTGAAAAGCATCATGTCTTGACCCAATGACTGGAAAGAGAAACATAAAAAAAAATCCCATGATGCTTCGCAGGCACCCATGAGATTGAGGCAGGAGTGGACGAGGAAACTGGAGACATCTTTTTGTCCCTTGAAGCCTGTGAAATCAGTGAGACGTCCAAGTTTGTCTGGTCCAAAAACTACAGCGCCGTCGGAGAGTGTCCTCGCGTGTCCATGAGCAGCAAAGGGAGAACGTAAGGGGCAAAATATCACCGTCATCATCCCATTTGTCACTCACAGCCAGACCCTCTGATGTGTTTGCGTTAGCTACGGAGAAGCTTCCATCTTCAGCCATTCATTTATATTCACGTTCTGTCTCCAGCTCCAGGTTGACGTTCACAAACCCAGACAAAGACGACCTGGGCCGATACTCTGTGGTGGTCACTGACACCGATGGAGTCTCTGCAAGTCACACTCTCACTGAGGACGGTACGTTTGGGGGTAACGTTCATCTAAAACTAGGTAACGTTCATCTAAAACTAGTTTAGCTCTCCTCTCCATGGTGACAGTTTAGGCCGGTCCATGTTTAGTCCTGACTCTGGCACCAGCAGGGTGACATGTTTAGTCCTGACTCTGGCACCAGTAGGAGGCCGGTCCATGTTTAGTCCTGACTCTGGCACCAGTAGGAGGCCGGTCCATGTTTAGTCCTCCCTTGACTCTGGCACCAGCAGAGAGGCGGTCCATGTTTAGTCCTGACTTGGCACCAGCAGGAGGCCGGGCCTATGTTTAGTCCTTGACTCTGGCACCAGCAGGAGGGCCATGGTCATCCATGTTTTAGTCCTGACTCTGGCCACCAGCAGCGAGGTCCGGGCCATGTTTAGTCCTGACTCTGGCACCAGCAGGAGGTCGGGCCATGTTAGTCCTGACTCTTGGCACCAGCAGGAGGTCGGTCCATGTTTAGTCCTGACTCTGGCACCAGCAGACGGCCGGCCATGTTTAGTCCTGACTCTGGCACCAGCAAGGACGGTCGGGCCATGTTTAGTCCTGACTCTGGCAACCAGCAGGGAGGCCGGCGCCATGTTTAGTCCTGAGACTCTGGCAACAGCAGGAGGTCGGGCCATGTTTAGTCCTGACTCTGGCACCAGCAGGAGGTCGGGCCATGTTTAGTCCTGACTCTGGCACCGCAGGTAGTAGTCCTGACTCTGGCACCAGCCATGTTTAGTCCTGGCTCTGGCACCAGCAGGAGGCCGGGCCATGTTTAGTCCTGACTCTGGCACCAGCAGGAGGCCGCGGCCATGTTTAGTCCTGACTCTGGCACCAGCAGGAGGCCGGGCCATGTTTAGTCCTGACTGGCACCAGGCAGGAGGTCGGGCCATGTTTAGTCCTGACTCTGGCACCAGCAGGAGGCCGGGCCATGTTTAGTCCTGACTCTGGCACCAGCAGGAGGCCGGTCCATGTTTAGTCCTGACTCTGGCACCAGCAGGAGGCCGGGCCCTGAGCTCCTCAGAGTCTGAGATGGTTCAAATGGCATTAACATGTTGTCAGAGGTTTAGATTTAGAAGAAGTAATAACATAATAATAACATGAGGGAGCCTGACCAATAGGAGGAGTGGAGAAAGGAGCATAAAGCTGCATTGTGATTTAATTTAACTCATCGTGTTGCCCAGTCCTACGTTTAGTCACTGTGTTTGTTCTTCCACAGCCCTGAACACCATGTTGGAGCTCAGTTATGCCATCAGACATCCAGGTGAGAGCTCAAAGTGCAGGCTGAAGGAGGGTCTCACTTCTACTCTCTATTTTGTAGTATCCTTGACATCCTTGTGGTAAATGTACTTTTTCTGGGCTAAACTTGTAAAAAGCTGGTTTGTTTTCCAGTTGTCCCTCTGAAACACGGTCTGAACTATGAGATCCTGGAGAAAGGCCACGTCCGTTTCTGGCTCCAGGCCGTGAAACTGTCCTCCGCTGTGTCCCACAGGTTCATCGTCAACGACAAAGAGGTCACCAGTGGAGAGGTGAGGGATCCTTTTATTCACGCCTCACTGGGGTCATGCGCTCCTTTTGAAGCCGCTGATGCCCTGGGGCAGACTGGCAGATCTGCGCACAATTGTATAATGCAACTACAAGGAACGACAGCGATGAATCCATTTGTGAAAGAGTACGTTGTAAAAACAGCTCTTTGTGACAAAATCGGACCACTGCACGCTGTCTGCATCAGCTTTAAGTGACCATCGGTGAGCAGTGGCAGAAGGCCTGTCTCACCACCACCGAGTGCAATAACCATGAGGCTGAACTTTGAGAGTCGAGAAAAACATTGTCTAATTTCAGCACTTTAAGCACAACAGAGAATGAAGCGGCATCGATACAAACCGTTTCAGAATGCTAAAGGGAATACAATTTGAAAACAATAAAGGTTTGTGCTTTAATCAAATGTTGCGGCGGTAGAATCAGTCATTTTTTTTGTCCAGCACCTGAAGGGCCCAGTTGTAAAGTCTTTCGATTGGCTGTTGGAGTGTAATCTGGCCGACGTGAGAGAATCGTAGAGTTTAAAAACATGTTTGCACACTCTTATTATCTTGAGTCTAGAATTATTCCTAAATGTTTCTCCTCTTGTACCTGATCGATGAACTATGATTAGCGGTGATTAAACCTGTGTAAACCTGTGACGACCTCCGTGCGTCTCAGGGCCACAAGATCAGCCACGACGCTGCGACCGGCGTGATCCAGATGATTGTGGAGAACTTCACCAGAGCCAACGAGGGCACGTACACGGTCCAGGTCCACGACGGGAAGGCCAAGGCTCAGTCCTCGCTGGTGCTGGTGGGAGACGGTGAGAAGAGACACGGTTTTAGGTTCGATTCAACGCGTTCAGTTTACTTGAATGTTTTCTGTGTTTTCAGTGTTCAAAGCTGCTCTGAAGGAGGCCGAGTTCCAGAGAAAGGAACACATCAGGAAACAAGGTCTGCAACGTTTTTACATTCAACTGTGGTGTGAACTTTAAAGCTTTCCTTTTCCTAATCCTTTGGTCTTAAATTCGACTCTCGTGTGGCCAAAATGAGGTTTACATTAGAGAAACATTATCGAATTATTTGGGGTGCTGATTTTTGTATTTATTTACTTTTTAATCCCACAATCTTCAAGTTTAAAAATGAAATGTAAATAAAACTAATGATTATTTTGATAATCAATTAATCCAGAGACTATTCTTTAAATGAATAGATTATTATTTTAGAACACGAAATACATGGGATTTTTACTAAATTAGATCAAGATGAAGCCAAAGCCGCATGAGGGCGTCCATGATACTTACTGCATTGTCATAAACGAGCCTGTTTGTGTGCCAGTTAACGATTCTTTGACGATCATTTCAATAATCGATCAGTTGTGATTGATTAACTTGTCGCAGCCCTAGTTCCTGACCTGCTCTACACAACGTACATGTTTGTGTTGCAGGCCCACACTTCTCTGAGTATCTGTACTTCACTGTCACTGACGACTGCACCGTTCTGCTGGCCTGCAAGGTAAACAAGCTCTCTGACCCGCCCTCCGACCCGCCCTCTGACCCGCCCTCTGACCCGCTCTCTGACCCGCCCTCTGACCCGCCCTCTGACCCGCTCTCTGATTCCCGCCCTCTGACCCATTCTCTGACCAGACTCACTCTCCGACCGGCTCTCTGACCTGCTCTCAAACCCCTTCTCAACCTCTTCTCTTACCCTTTCTCTAATCCCTTCTCTGACTCGTTCTCTGACCCTTTCTCTAATCAACCTCTGCTTTGACCCTTTCTCTAACCCCTTCTCTCATCCGTTCTCTCATCCGATCTCTGACCCCTTCTCTCATCCGATCTCTGACCCCTTCTCTAATCCCTTCTCAACCCCTTCTCTAATCGGTTCTCTAACCCGTTCTCTGACCCCTTCTCTGACCTGTTCTCTAATCCGTTCTCTAATGTGTTCTCGAATCCGTTCTCTGACCCCTTCTCTGACCCGCCTTGAATCCATTTCCTCTCCCACACTTTGCTAACCCTTCTCCGTGCAGGTCGCTAACGTGAAGAAGGAGACGTCTTTCCACTGGTACAAAGAGGACGATGAGATTGTCCCAGAAACTCCTCCCAACGTGATGTCCGGGGCCTGCGCTCTGTCGATCCCAAACGTAAGACTTTTAAATCTAACAAATCTCTCACGCAACTGTTAAAATGTCTTGTGTCTTGCCATTTAAAGTATGTATGTTTATCTAGTTTTCCAGAAAGGATCAGGGCGTGTACAAAGCTGTGCTCGGCGACGAGAAAAGCAAAGACACTTCTGTGATTGACATCTCAGGACAAGGTTAGACTCTGCGGCCGCCTTGATTTTCTCCATTTTGTTCAGGAAATACTCCATTACAACATAGTATTTTATACTATGGCACAGAAATAATTAGAAAACCATGCCTGAGTTTGAAAGCAGAAAAGTAGAAAAGCAGAAAAAAGATATTAAAATATATATTGTTTTTATTACACACCAAAAGTTGTGTTTTCTTCTGTGAGTTGGTATGCATCTCCACGAAGACTTCGTAGTCCTTCTTGTTTCCATGTAAATATTGCATCTTTAACTGTAAAATTCCACCGTATGGCATTAAACGCATCTGTCAGCATGGAGAAAGTTCAGCATTGTGGTTTTAACTATTTCCACGCGATCACGAAGCCGACTTTGCACCTCCTGAAAGTTAGACGTGTCACTTCAGATACATTTAAGATCCTTATTAAGACGTTTTAGTGAGCTTCGTGAATTTCCCCTTTTGCGATCAATCCAATTATTATCTATTTATCTATCTTTATCTGTGCCTCTAGTCTAGACCAGACCACCTTAATGGTTAAAATAAATGCAGAACACAGGCATGAATGGGCGAGTTGGGTGAGTTTCTTGGCCAGAAAAACCAACAGGAATCAACTTGCCATTTTTCATGTTCCTGGGTAAATGTGCTTCCATTTGTGTGCGGCTCATTATTGAAGGACTGTTTCTTTTTACTAATGTTTGTGACAAATGTTTTCTTTTTCAGTTTTCGACGACATCATCAATGCCCTCGCTCAGGTCGCTGGTAAGTTATTAAAACATGTGCAAAAAGGGTCCACAGTAACATTGAAAACATCCACATAAACTGTGGAATGAAGTTACAAAACGCTACAAGCACCAAGACACATTTTGACAATGAAATAAACAAGCTAAAAAGAAACGGGACACGCTTCCTGTTTAGGAGCAGTTTACTTGGAGTGGTCTCTTGAAATGTTACAGCATTTAAAGCTAGAGCGGTGAACCCACAAGTCGTGACATGGACTCGAGTCTGACTTGAGTCACTATTTTGATTATTTGAGACTTGACAAAATGGACTAAGACTTGGGACTGGAATATTTGATGTTTCTTTTCAAAAAATAAATATGTTTAACAATAATAATAATCTTTACAGTCGATACTTAGATGTGAAAAGGACTTTTTAAAAAGAAGAATATTCACAAAAATCATAAACATTGCAAAAATATACAGTATTCTGTGATTTGGTACAATGACTTGAATTTGACTCTCTTTGACTTGGGACAAGACTTGGACTTGACCCTCTTTGACTTGGGACTAGACTCGGGCTTGACTCTCTTTGACTTGGGACTTGACTAGGACTTGACTCTCTTTGACTTGGGACTAGACTCGGGCTTGACTCTTTGACTTGGGACTTGACTCGGATTTGACTCTCTTTGACTTGGGACTAGACTCGGACTTGACTCTCTTTGACTTGAGACTAGACTCGGACTTGACTCTCTTTGACTTGGGACTTGACTCGGGCTTGACTCTCTTTGACTTGGGACTAGACTTGGACTTGACTCTCTTTGACTTGAGACTTGACTTGGACTTGACTCTCTTTGACTTGGGACTAGACTCGGACTTGACTCTCTTTGACTTGGACTAGACTCGGACTTGACTCTCTTTGACTTGGGACTAGACTCGGACTTGACTCTCTTTGACTTGGGACTAGACTCGGGCTTGACTCTCTTTGACTTGGGACTAGACTCTCGGCTTGACTCTTTGACTGACTGACTCGGGCTTGACTCTCTTTGACTTGGGACTTGACTTGGACTTGACTCTCTTTGACTTGAGACTTGACTTGGACTTGACTCTCTTTGACTTGGGACTAGACTCGGGCTTGACTCTCTTTGACTTGGGACTAGACTCGGACTTGACTCTCTTTGACTTGGGACTTGACTCGGACTTGACTCTCTTTGACTTGGGACTAGACTCAGACTTGACTCTCTTTGACTTGGGACTTCCTGAGACTTCCAAAGCAAGGTCCCACCTCTGCTCAAAGCTCTATTAAACTGAGTGCAGTACACATGAATGAAGTAGCGCCGCACACTGTGTAACCGGAGCGTAGACGAATGGTGTAGTTTTAGCTGTAATAATGATGTGTTTTGCCGTTCAGGTGCGTCTGCCTCTGACTTGGTGCTGCAGTGCACTCCTGAAGGCATCCGGCTGCAGTGCTACATGAAATATTACACTGAGGAGATGAAGACCGTCTGGAAACACAAGTCAGTGGAAAAGCTCACATACACAATAGAGCAGAAGGTCCTTAGTTTAGTCGATTAATCGGTCGATGGTGTTTTAGTCAACCAAAATGCAGTTCATGGGAGAACAGCAGAATAAAGATACATACACAGTTTCCGAGTCCTTTTCTGTATAAATAGTGTTTTTGCATAAACTTCCGTAACATTGTACTTTTGAGTGCAGTTTGGGCCAGTTTTGAGAGCTTTTTAGTTCATGTTTTTGGTCGACTATACTAAGCACGCAAACTCTTGAAATACATGCTTAGAAAGTTGTGTGGGAGTTTTATTTTTACCCTTGCATTGGCAATAGCTCTCTTTTTGTTCCTGATGGAAATTCAGATTGAATTTAGTTTGCATTGTTGAGGCATCAATTAACTGGAATAGTTGTTAATATTTGAATAATCATTCTCTTACTGGAAGATTGTTGCCTGGACTATAACAACACGAAAATACCTTTTTTATTTAAAAATACAGATGCACTGTTAAATCAAAATGTCCAAAAAAGACCAAATTCACATTTTCATCCATAATACACTTTATTTTCCACGTAGAAGCCTTCTTTCACCATGTTTCTGCCTTTAAAATCATTAGTCGCAGCCCTTCTTTGTAGTTTCATTGTTTCAAGCAAAGTTCTCCCTTGTTTCTTTTGACTTTTTTGATGACAAAAAAAAAAAGTCTTACTCCACAGAGAGAAATAGTTGAGATCATGCAGAAAAACAATCCCCAATCAAACAAACAAAATGGACTTTCTGAATATAAATGTGAAGTCAACCTTACTCAAAGCAAGTCATAATTCCACCATTTTAAGTGTCGACATTCATTTGTGCAATGTATTTATTCCATGTAATTATAGTCATAAAGTAATGCAAAACTAACATTTAAGATGATTTATTTTGTGCTAACTGTCACTGTGTGTGTTCAGGGAGAGTAAGATCGCGTCGTCAGAGAAGATGAGGATCGGAGGCACGGCGGAGATGGCCTGGATGCAGATCTGTGACCCGTCCGACAAAGAGAAGGGCCAATACACCATGGAGATCTCCGACGGAGTCCAGACGCACACTCGCACCTTCGACCTCAGCGGACAAGGTACAGCTACAGAACGGGGGACCGCATGAAAGCTGAGGAGTGAGCAGCTTACGCTCTCGTATGCTCTGTATAAGATCATTATCAAATCGAACCTATAGATTATTAAGTTTAAGGCGAACCACTGCAGGTGACAAACGTGAATGTAAGAAAAACATGGATTACAAGTTTTCTAACCTCAAAATTGTATCTGAGCTTCATTAAAATATATATATATATATTTTTGGAAAGTATGAACTGTATCTGTAGATAAAATGAAAAACTATTTTGGGCTCAACATTTCTGTTTTGTCCAGTAGAATCTTCCAGTTAAATTTGCCTTCATCAAAAGTGCTAATTGTCTACCATAATCTTGTATTAAGTAAACAAATAATGTAAAATACAATTATAAAAGTGTTTAAACTGGACTCTGACATCACTCACATACATTGAGTGGTTGATTTTCTTCATATATTCTGTGAGAGATCCCAGTTTCTCCATTGAAATAACATCATTTTCCATGGCACTTTTGCCTCCATTCTGACTGAACTGATTCTGAATTTAGAAAGTTGTTGTTTACAAACTTTTAAAGGGAATATTAATTGTTAGTTGTATGTTTTTTTGTAAAGTATTGACATTCATTTTGTCTGTGTGTGTGTGTGTGTGTGTGTGTGTGTGTGAGGTCGTTTGAATTAACTGTAACAATTCCAACTTAATGGCTACAATAGAGTCCAATAGAAATGTGGGATGTAGACATGTGTGCCATACATATCACATTACTTGATGGGTCAGGAGTTTTTTGCCAAAGGGCACAATAATGGTATTAAGTGAAGAGAGCAAGATTGAATCGTGTACTTTTCACTGACAAAAGCATTCAATTTTGAGCCATTATCATTACTTTACTAGTTACAACTTGCTAAAACGTGTAAAGAACGACTTTAGCAGCAAGTTCATCACAGCTTTGCGGAGTTTTATTGTCCAAATGAATGCAGACTGATGGTTGTGTCCTCTGCAGCTTACACCGACGCCTACGACGAGTACCTCAGGCTTAAGTGAGTTTATGTCTCAAATACAGATCACAGTCATTCATGCACTTTTCAGCAATTATAACTAACATTTATTCCTCTCGTTTGTCATTCAGGGCGGCTGCATTTGCTGAGAAGAGTGAGTATTGATAATCTACTGTTCATACTATAAATCCAAAGTCTGTTACTGATGTTTTATGACCTCTTTCTCGTCAGATCGTGGCAGAGTCGTCGGCGGTTTGCCTGATGTCGTCACCATCATGGAGCACAAGGTAGAATGAACTTGGACACTTGACTAAAGAGAACACTTGAGGAGGCAATGATACGGAGCCCAAGCAGGGACAATAGCAAAATTAAAAAAGAAGATATTTCTCAAGCACCTGAGTTAGAAAGTCGCACTCCTGAGTTTTTAAATCACGCTCCTGAGTTTTTAAATCACGCTCCTGAGTTTTTAAATCACGCCTGAGTTTTTAAATCACGCTCCTGAGTTTTAAAGTCACAGAGACCACGAAGTAATATTAGCGAAATTTAAAAATAAGAGGTATTTCTCGAGGAGCGTGACTTTCAAACACCGGAGCGCGCTTTCTAACTCAGGAGCTCGAGAAATACCTCTTATTTTTGAATTTTGCTAATGTCACTTCGTGGGCTCCGTACAATGAAAATATCTGTACCATTTGTTTTTTTCCTAAATGGTGTAATTGGTCATATTTTTTTGCCTGGGAATGTCTCAAACCAAAACAGAGTGCCGTTATCTAAGAAAGGTTGAAAAACACTGCTTCAATAAGCATAAATTTTTGAGCTGGTATAGTATATTTATGTATGCTCATATATCAAATTAAAAATGTGTGTGGACGTTTTAAAAAGACATTTTTGTAATAACCTTAAATCGCTTTAACATTTTTGTGTAAAACATTATAATAACTACAACTTAAATGAACAAAGACTTAGACTAAGAACGATTCAGGCTTAGTAACTACTTTGTTAACACCCAAACCCCATAATGAAGTAGTTACTAAGCCTGAATCGTTCTTTTCAGGTCTTTGTTCATGCTTTATTAATGGTAATCAAGGTGTAGTGTTTGGAAAAGGCCTATATATCGGTGTTTCCTTCCTTATACAACTGGACTTGAATAATAAATCATTTCAGGGATGGCTTCAGTCCCGCTTGAAAGGAGATCAATGGATGAAACTAGCTCGCACAGAACATGCTTGAGATCGGTCAACCGTAGCTAACGTCATGTGACTCTCTGTGGAAACTAAAGTGCAGGCGCCATCTTTGTTTTGGAGCTCGAGTTTGACTGGAACAGCGGCATTCCTGACAATCATCTTCTGCCGGTCGTTACAACAACAGGAATAAAACACTTGTAACGTCTGAGCTGGATTCTAAGAAAAACTTGAATGAGATTGTGTGATTGCCAACTTTATTGACTGTCCAAATAAATTACTTTTATAAAAACGTGATTAGAGCTACATAATAAGCCATCCCACTCCATTTTAGAACTATGTATGTGGGCCGCAAAACTCCTGCCATGGAGACAATAAATGGATACCTCAGGCCATCACAAAGAAATGGATGACACAAACCTCCCCAACGATCAAGGACTGGACTGACATAGTAACAGAAATCAGACAAAAAGGACAAAAATGACATTCGTACTTCATTTAAAAGTGCCATGATTTTGTTTCTTTGGTTTTTGCTTTCGGGTCACATTCTGTATGGTTTGTATATGTTTTATATTCTTAAAAGAAAATTGAAAACATTGTAAGCATTAGTCATATAGTTATAGATAAAGATATTTAACTAACTAACTAGAATTCTAATCATGTGATATTTGTATTAACTGTTAAAAGTATCTCTGAGGTTTGAACCTTTAAGTGCTGCTGGACTGAATGTGAAGTGACTACAAACTCGCCCAAAGCCCTGTTTAAAACCACAAACCTATGAGAGAGCTGTGTAGTTCCGTTTTGTGCAGTGTATTATTTGCACCTAAGTGTTAAAATGAAGCTTTATGTGTATTCTTTAGGCAGCATGTTGACCAAAACAAAGAGGATGGTCTTGGTCTTGGGTCGCAAGATTAATCGCATTCTAATTGAAATTTAAGTACCATCACTTCCTCCACAATCAGTAAATATCCTGACAGATTCTGTGGGTTGGCAAGTTTAGATCTGTACAAACATGTTTTGAAATACATATTTTGTATTTCAGTTGCTTTCTGCTGGACGCATCTCAAATGTGAACTTTGAATAGAATCCAATTGTTAAAACACAAACCACAAATCACATCACAATCGCTGTTCTTGTCGGGAAAATTTAAAACAGATATTTTCCAAATTGTTCTACTTCAGCCCAATCTCTATTCTCTATTCTTCCCTGTGAATGATTGTGGCATCTCTTGTTGGTCCTGAAAATCCCCCACACTGACCTCTCCTGTTCTCCTGTTCCTCTCCAGTCCCTGAGCCTGACCTGCACCGTGTGGGGCGACCCGACCCCAGAGGTCACATGGTTCAAGAACGAGCAGGAAGTGGCCTGCACTGAACACACCAAGGTCACATTCGACGGCGGCAAATTTGCCAGTTTGGTCATCAACAAAGTCACGCCCGAAGACTCCGGCAAGTACAGCATCAACGTTCGGAACAAATACGGCGGCGAGTTCGTGGAGATCACCGTGAGCGTCTACAAGCACGGCGAGCAGATCCCTGAGCCTAAACTGGGACAAGCCAAACCATCCGCCACTCCTGCTGCCACGCCCGCCTCCACACCTGTCCCGCCAAAATCCCCAGCCCCGCACTCCAAGACGCCGACGCCGACGCCCTCCAAACCCCAGACTCCCGCGCCGTCCGTAAAGAGCCCCACCCCTGCACCCTCCGTAAAGAGCCCGACTCCGGCTTCGAAGTCTCCCACCCCGACCCCGAAGTCTCCCACCCCAACCCCGAAGTCGCCTACCCCGACCCCGCCCCGTGGTGTCAAGTCGCCCACCCCGCCGCGCTTCATGAAGTCCCCGACCCCGCCCAGGAAGTAGACCGAGTTCGAGGTCTGCTGTAGTCCAGAGCAGGGCTTAAACCGCATGAGTGTGGAGTTTGATGTTTAGATGTAGATGAGATTTTTGGTCCAGGTTTTCAGTTTTAAACTCTGGACTTTACAAAAAGAAATAGGTAAAAAAAGGACTCAAAGAGGCATATATGCTTAGACCTGGACTACATGGATATTTTTTTGAATTTGCATTTTGTTAGATAGTAGTTTGGTTCACTTAAGCAAAAACAAACAGGACGAAGGAAAGATTTTAGCTTTATGAGCTCAGAGCTGTCATGTTCCTCATTAGCATTTGACTGGTTTGATTTCTGCCAAGGTTTTATGTGGCTCTTGTAAACTGTGGGGAGGTTGAAGCTTAGACCACCTTCCCTGTTTAAAGAAAGGTTTTCTTTCCTAACAAAAATTGCCTCCTTCACTCCTGTTTAAAACCACCCCTTCATCTGGCTTAAATTGTTTATATCACCATCTTCAAACGTGGCTTTTTGACGACTTTGCACTGCTGATTGTAAACCCTAATTTGACTGCCTTCTGTCCACAGTTAAGTCGCAAAAAAAAGTTGATTTAGTGTTTAGTCCCGCTTTAAAAATACAAATATAGGATATTTGGAAATTGTTCCAATGTTAGTTTTAGCAAAAAATAATATTAGTTTATTGGCTCGATGCTTGGAAGTGCATTTTTATTTGTTTTTGCCTCCACTAAACACACACACACACATTTGTACAGGTGAAGTGTCTCGCCCAATAACGCATAGTAAAGCGTTTTGTGAACTAGAAACCTTATTCAAATGATAACTACTGTACTACCTGTGCCATTTGTAAATGATGTGCAAGAAAACCACGGAAATGTCTTCAAAAAAAATATCCGTGTAGCCAGGGGTTTTGTTGAGAATGTCACAAGTGGAGTGGCTGTTCACTGGAGACGGCCAAAAAGGAAGTTAAAACATATGGAAACAAAGAGTTGCACCTTCCACGATACAAAGTGGAACGCTTATTTATCATTGCATCTTGTTTAAGTTACATAATGAGTATGTAACAAACACTTAAAGTTGTGGATAAAATATATATGGAGAGTTAACATATATTTCTTCAGGCCGTAGTTGCAATACACTTAAGTAAGGGATGTGTCTCTTATTGCATTGAGGTTTTAAGGATAGTTTTGTTCTTTTGGGGAAAATAAAGAAGAATGGTAAGCCTGGTTTTAACACTGGTCACATGTGTTTGCCCTAAAGCTTGTGATGGCAATAAACGTCACTTATCAACCTCTCTGGTCTGTCCTTTCTGTGTGCGGATAAATGCGTGGCCTACAGTATGTCTCATAAAAATGATTTGAAACAAGCTGTTAGTGAAAACAACTTTTATGAACTTGCATGTTATAATGGGTTTTCCTCATCATTAGCTTAAAGTGGCTTTATCCAGTGTTTGTCCATGTTGTTGAGCTAAATCTGTTTTGCCCCAGTTCAGAGGTGTTGTAAAAACAGCTCTTGGGGTCAAAATGAGACCGCTGTTGGGACTGAAGGGTTGAAGTCACTGAATCCTGACAAGGTTCAGACACACTGTAAAACTTTAAGAGAATCAACTTTCAGAACTCCAGAAATGCAGTTCCTTTTAAGCAGATAATGAATGTAAACAGGCACTTATTGTATTAGCGCAAGAGCGAAAAAAAAAATTTATTGATAAAATAAGCAAGGTAAAAAAGTAAATTGACTGACATTTTGCTAAGAAATCTCCAAATATGTGATGTTTTTTGAGAGATAAAAGACGTACTGGTCCTTGTGGGGAAAATGGTTTGCAGCTAATCCCAAACATGACTGGTTTCCCTTTCACTCTTAAACAGTGCTGCTGTTTGCGCTTTGGAGGGTTCTGCAACCCATTTATCCATTGTCACGAGAGTTAACCGCGTATTATCTTAGATCACTGTGTCCTTGGCCCTGCACGCGCAATCTGGGTTACCCCGGCGTGTATGTTTGTTCAGTTCATTACTCTGGTAAGCATTCTAATTATATTGAATTTCTAAATCAATTACAAACAGATCCTGCGGTTCATGTCAGGTGTTTGTTTAGATCTGCTGGGTGCGCACTAGCCGTTCGGACCACCTCCTGCCCTGTGTCTCGCCTCTAGAGTGCTTCAGGTATGTTTCTGTGCCGGCCTAAACCCATAGAGTAAGAGAGTAAGTCATTTAATTCATTTCAAATTTACTGTGCACTACAGGATTGATCCGAGCCTCCCCTTTTTATTAGGGATCAACTCTTCGCTCACACTGCTCCTCCGCATGGTTCGTCCAGGTTCCACCGTGCCCTGTGGACTAGTTGGGTCAGACTCTGTACCGCTATCGTGCTATTTTACTGTACTTTATCTGGGCCTCAATTTCTAGTTTCGTACAATTTTTCCACTCAGGACCAGGTTTTATGTGTGAATGAGAGAGAGAGTGCATGGTTTATGGTCTGTTTTTAGAATATTTGATAATTAAAATGTAATTTAAAACATGTTAAAATGAAGAATGTCATTTTCATATTTCCTGTTTTTGGTCCCTTCAGTCCTTTTATTTTGGTGCCTCAAGAGTGGGCTAAATTTTAGTTGGGTTTCCCAGACCTTTAATAAGGTGGCGTAGCACAGAATTTCTTATTGTTTTTTTTTTATATTGGGGGTTAGTAGGGAAATCATTGGTTTCATTTGTAACCTTACATCTTGGTCGTCATGTTAATTGCTGATATCACTAAAGTATCATAAAACTGCACAAAACTCCACAGCTCCAGGTGATACGTGGGGGGAGGGGCTCGAGTGTGCAGTGGGTGGGGCTTGGGACAGGTACAGCAAACACTGGAGAATTTCCCATATCGCTCCACGCCTCGGAGCCTTTCACACAGAGCGCTCCGACAGGTCTGCAGCAATGAGGTACGATTCTGTTTACACTCAACTATTTCCAAATGGGATTTGTCCAGCTGGGAGACAGAAATGTGGGCAACTATGGACACATGTAGGTGAAGATATTCAGACCAGACTATTTAAAAAAAACAACGTATACTTCTTGGAGTAGTTTTCTGTCACCGTACTTTTCCTTCTACTTAATAATTTGTTTGAAGGAACATTCTTGAAATGAAATTATTTGAACGCTTGTGCTTCTTGCAGCGCTCCTTCAGATACGATATGGTTTTGTCTTTAATTCAGGTTTTGTCTTTCCAATTACATCAGCTTCCAATTATTCCAGACAGTTAATCTTTCTTGGAGCACTGCTTTGTACTTTTACTAGATTAATATTATTTTGAAGTAACAACCTCAATAGCAATGTAGAATCGATGTGGGATATTGCCATTGTTGTTTCTGAGATATGCTAAATTAAAATATCAAGCATATTGTCTATAATAAAAACGATTCAAATGAGCTCAAAACGAGAGAAACATCTGGCCTAGTCTCCCAAACAAAATAATAAAGTTATAATTCTGCAGTTGTGTGGTAAAGCTAGTGGTCAATTCACATTTTGTGCGACACTTGAACTTCAACAAGACATTTTAGGAGATTCATGATGCCAAGAAAAATATTGTCTGGATATCGTTCCAAGATTGCTATCAAGATCACGCACACAGAAAATAATGTATACATTGCCCACCCAAATAGATTTTTCCGACTGCACAGTTTAAGGCCTTTTTTGTCTAAAATTTGGTAAATATGCTGTAACAAAAAAGTGTCAACAAGAATTCTCTGAACTAGGACTGCTCAATAAATTACAATCCAAAACGTTTTAAAAATCACAATTTGGATTAATGTAATTATCAAGGACTACAATTATTTGATAGAAAGTCATCTGCAAAGAACAAAACTTCTTGTCCTTTTATATTAAAATCGTGTTGTACCTGTAGTTTAGAGCTCTGCAAACATGTTCTGAAGTGCCGAACTAACTTGTATTAGTTTAGCAGTTCATGTTTCAGTCTCTCTCAAATGTTAAGGCTCCTGGATGTTTTTTTAAACTATGCACACAATGCACAGAATTAAACTAATACATTTACATGTATATAATTCCTGAAAATGTGAGACAGACCTCTTCACTGACAGCGTTCAAATTTGGACTCAAAATGCATTATGGACCTACAATACTACAATAAGCTGTATGTGTTATTTTTCAGTCGATTCAAATTCAGTGGTTACAAAATCTAAACGCCATTGCAGAAAAGAATGTTGCAACAAAATATTTATTAAAATTGGAATGCATACCCGATACTTTTCATTGTGTAGAACTTTTCTGCACAGGTTTTGAGTCAGTGAGTCACTAAACCTAAAAGATTACATTTTAGCAATGAAGAACGTGAACATTCCATAACCACTCCAGTCCCTTACTGTCAAGTAAGTTTTGTAATGTTCAATGTTTTTCTTGTATATGCAAATACAGTCTAATCTAATATAGAGTTGGCATGTTTGGTCCATCTTAAGCATTAAGAACAACAATTTAAGTTGCTTCTCGAAGCCGTCTTTTGCCTTTCAACTTCTAACAGCACATTTCACAATTTTTATCAAAAGAATTGCCTTAAGGCTGCACTTGAACATAACTCTTTAAAAGTTTATTTCTGCTGCCCCATTTTTTTTAATAATTTTTTTTTTTAGCACAAATCGTACACAAAGGCAATTCAAAGTGCTTCACACAACATGAAAAAAATGCATAAAATCACAAAGACATGACAGAATAGTTATATTGAAATAAAAGAGAAGAGTGCAAAGAAAATCATTCCAGTCATATGCACAGCTAAACAAAATAGTTTTTAGCTTAGATTTGAACATTGCCAGAGTAGAGGCCTGTCTCACATCCTCTGGAAGACTGTTCCAGATTTTAGCTGCATAAAACTGAAACGCAGATTCCCCATGTTTAGTCCTGACTCTGGGCACCAGCAGGAGGCCGGTCCCTGAGGTCCTCAGAGTCCGAGATGGTTCATATGGCACTAACATGTCCGAGATGCACTTTGGTGCATGCCATGGAGAGACTTAGCACAAGCGGAGCTGCTTTGAAGTCTATTCTCTGAGCCACAGGGAGCCAGTGCAGAGACCTGAGCACAGGACTAATGTGATCGTACTTCCTGGTTCTAGTCAGGACCCGAGCAGCAGCGTTCTGGATGTACTGCAGCTGTTTTACAGCTCGTTTGGAGAGGCCAGTGAGCAGGCCGTTACAGTATTCTAATCTACTAGAGACAAACGCATGGATAAGTCTCTACAGGTCTGGTTTAGACACTCTACTTTTGATTTTGGCAATGTTTTTTTGATGGTAAAAGCTGATGATGGTAAAAGCTGCTGATGTTATTGATTTGATTTGACTCGGGAGGTGACTGCTAACACTTTCTCTTTGTTTTCTGTGGGCCAAAGACGATGATTTCAGTCTTGTCTGAGTTCAGCTGGAGAAAGTTGTTTTGCATCCACACACTGATCTGTTGGATGCAGTGACAGAGTGAATCCACTGGTCCCTATTCACCTGCCGTCAGTGAAACATAGATCTGAGTGTCGTCTGCATAATTGTGATAGGACACATTTTCGCTGCATATCAACTGACCTAACGGCAGCATGTAGAAGTTGAATAGAAGGGGTCCCAGGATTGACCCTTGGGGCACCCCACAGGTCAGGGGCATCTGGTCTGAGACACAGTTACCAATTTCAACAAAGTACTTCCTGTCTTCCAGATAGGACTTTAACCAGTTTAGGGCAGTGCCAGCGATGCCCACCCAGTCCTCTAGTCTCTGTAAGAGGATTCCATGATCGACAGTGTCAAAAGCAGATAATTACTACAACTTCAGTACATGAAAATGTTCTTTGCACTTATGGGGAACCTTTTCCTTGTTTCCTTGCAAGGCCGCTGCTAGCCATTTTGGTGCCCTAAGCAGAAATGCTCCGCACAGATGTTCCTGTACACTATGCAGCGCCACTTGGTTATGGCGCTCCAGGTATGCTTTCCCTGCCAGCATCTTACACCCTGCAGTTATGTGCTGGATCGTCTCAACGGCCTCTTTGCACAGCCTACACCTTGGGTCTTGTCTGGTGTGGTAGATCTGGGCCTCTAATGCTCTAGGGGTTCAGGGCCTTTTCCTGTGCAGCCATGATGAGCACCTCTGTGCTGTCCTTCTGCTCAATGGCAAGAACAAGTCAAGTATGGACTGGGAACCCCAAGTGGGAAACACCCCCAAAGGTGGTGGCGAATGACAGAGCCAAGATCCTGTTTGGTTTACATGGCGATACCAAGTGATGGCAACATCAGGAAAGAAGGAACACGAGAAACTGGAGAAATACCAAGGGCTTTATTGTTTAAATTACAATCCTAAGGGGGGTCTGGGGATCATATAAGTTCCTGTATTCTGGTGCATTTTAGATAATAATAGTAGTATAATTATATTATTAGCATCTCATTACACAGTTTATTATGAGGGCCCCCCACAGTCCCTAAATGTCCCTGCTCCGCCCCTGCTCCGCCCCTGCTCCGCCCCTGCTCCACCCCTGCTCCGCCCCTGCTCCGCCCCTGCTCCGCCCCTGCTCCGCCCCTGCTCCATCATCCCCCAAAGCCCTTCTGCTCTTCTGCAGAACAGTTTGAGGCTCTAGAAAACACAACAGGCTGCAAACTATTGATGCTTTCTGCATTCATAAAAACATGATTTAGACATTTAGACAAGAAGTGAAAGACTTTCGCTTCACGCACACCGCTGTGTCACGCCTGGACACATCGCACTTCTGGTTTCATTTGCTCTTTTTTATTGTTTCTAGTTGCATGTGAGGCTGAATTTTATCATCTAAAGATGTTTTTGCTCCTTGAGGACCGGAAGGAAGAAAGGAGGAAGAATAAGCTCCCAGCTGTGGGCTTTGGAGAGAGCGGCAACATCAGAGTTTGGAAATGATAAAGAAGTAAAGGCAGAGTAGGCCTCTTGTATGCTCCCCATTTCATTGTAAAAGGAACAGTGCAGCTGCTATAGCCTATTGTGTGATACAATCCAAACTGCGTGGTCAGGCTGGTGCCCCTCGGAGCATGTGATGACCTACACACTGCCCGTTATTTGCATAATGGGAACGGCTGCACTGTTTCCTTGTGATACAATAATATTTGAGCTGTAGAGAGTCAAATAAGCAACTTCAATGGCTCATTATGGACTCTAAATAATCACTAATTGTGCAGTTTATTTGTTATATCTCATGTTTTCTTTATGATGCGGTTCTTAGAAAAGTGTTTGCATTAGGGATTATCCTGCAGTTATTGTGTACTTTCAATATTATCGTGACATTTTCTGAAGCAAAACTCAAAGTGTGTTATCGTGTCGGGCCACCCAAGTTTAAACTGTAATAGGCATTGTTACAGGAGTGATCTGGGAAAGTTTAGTTAGTTGTTGTCCTGCAGGTTTCCGGTGAAGAATAGTTTTGTATTTGTGGAAAGACTGTATTGACTGAGCTGATTCACACTGGAATGACCGGTTTGTTTAACATATGTAAACGCACCGTCGCCTCAAATGAAACTTTGACTGCGGAGAAGAAATATTCAAGGCGAGAGAGAGAGAGAGCAGAGACAGAAAAGGTAAAGAAGGCGTGCAGCCCGGTGGTGGAGTGGTTAAGGCACAGCACACATATGCTCCATGTTCACCCGGCCGCAGTGTTTGCGAGAGCTCTCATCTGTCCTGTCTGATGAAGCCTATGGGCCAAAACATCTTAAAAGCGAGGAAGTTAGAGGACACAAAGGAGTCCATATAGAACAATTAAATTAAAAGAACAAAAAAAGACAACACCATATAACATACTAATGTCCACACAAGCACTTACTTGTGAGACTTAAGAACTAGATAGATTTAAATACTATTCTCAAATTGCAGTTTTAAAATCAGATAATGCAGCTTTAATAACCAGACAAAAGAGGGTGTTTTATGGTTGATTGAATGGATAAAGACTGGGGATCAGATCTTGCTAGAGGGCCGATGAAATGAATGATGCATAATACATACTAGAGTGAGGTGAGGAAAATCTTGAGTCCTGGCTCGAAACCGTGGGTCATAGAGTCAGGGACAAAGATTAAAGTTACGTACGACACAAGATGGGGCGCAGTTTCTATCTGGCATATGTGACATTTAGGAATCTGTAAGCATAAACATGTGACCAGCAGTAAACACAAACACACAACCATGTGACCACCAGTAAACACAAACACACAATCATGTGACCCACAGTAAACACAAACACACAACCATGTGACCAACAGTAAACACAAATACACAACCATGTGACACACAGTAAACACAAACACACAACCATGTGACCCACAGTAAATGCTAAAACACAAGAATGTGACCATCAGTAAAAACAAAGGCAAGGCAAGTTTATTTGTAGAGCACAATTCGTACACAAGGCAATTCAAAGTGCTTCACACAACAGGAAAAAATGCATTAAAATCACAAAGACATGAAAGAAATCACAAAATCTTAATTTAAAAGTCAGTGGCCATTTTCAAGCTATCCGTCAAATAGTTCAAGACATAAAAGAGAAGAGCGCAAAGAAAAGCATTTCAGTCATATGCACAGCCAAACAAAACAGTTTTTAGTTTAGATTTGAACATTGCCAGAGTAGCGGCCTGTCTCACATCCTCAGGAAGACTGTTCCAGATTTTAGCTGCATAAAACTGAAACGCACATTCCCCATGTTTAGTCCTGACTCTGGCACCAGCAGGAGGCCGGTCCCTGAGGTCCTCAGAGTCCGAGATGGTTCATATGGCACTAACATGTCCGAGATGTACTTTGGTGCTAGGCCATGGAGAGACTTGTATACAAGCAGAGCTGCTTTGAAGTCTATTCTCTGAGCCACAGGGAGCCAGTGCAGAGACCTGAGCACAGGACTAATGTGATCGTACTTCCTGGTTCTAGTCAGGACCCGAGCAGCGGCGTTCTGGAATTGTTACTGCAGCTGTTTTACAGCTCGTTTGGAGAGGCCAGTGAGCAGGCCGTTACAGTAGTCTAATCTACT
The DNA here is from genome assembly GCA_015082035.1 of Chaenogobius annularis. Taxonomy (NCBI): domain Eukaryota; kingdom Metazoa; phylum Chordata; class Actinopteri; order Gobiiformes; family Gobiidae; genus Chaenogobius; species Chaenogobius annularis. Next base: position 1,513,917 of record BJKM01000075.1, on the reverse strand, counting down.
AGAGACAAACGCATGGATAAGTCTCTCCAGGTCTGGTTTAGACACTCTACTTTTGATTTTGGCAATGTTTTTTAGATGGTAAAAAGCTGCTGATGTTATTGATCTGACGTGGCTGTTATAATTCAAATTCAAATCTGAGTCCATTATTAGATTTCTAACTTAATTTGTAAAAACAAACAACAAAACAATGTTGTCCTTTTATAGTCCTGTAAGAACCTTGAACCTCATGTGGCCAGTTGTTTTTAGAATCCCAGGCTGAGGCTGAAGACCAGACTCGACAGGGCGTTTGCTGTTTGGGGGCCCAAACTCTGGAATAGCCTTCTTTTGATTATTAGCTCTACCCCTTAACTAACTAAAAATGTATCTCTTCAGGCTGGCTGAACTTGAGATGGGCATTTATGTATATTTATGTCACTGTTTTATTTTATCATGTCATTGCACCTTCGAAAATATCTGCATTTTAGATGTGCTATATAAGTATAGCTTGACCTCAATTTAAAGTTTTGCTAATATTTTTGTTGCCCTGAAGCGTTGCACGTGTCTCCAATGTGAACTAATGTGTATATCCAAAAAGCATTCAAAGCCAATTCCTGAACATGTCTCATTTTCTCTGCAGGTAAAGCCTAAACTCTTCACAAATGGATTCCAGTCTGTCCGGTCTGTCCTCGCTCAAAGACGACAGCGCTCCTCTGTACATCCAGCCCCATTACAAGGAGGCCTATCGTTTGGCTGTCTACGCTCTGCTCTGTGGCGGGACGGACGCCTATGAGGAGTTCTTACGAGCCGAGCAAATCAGCCACTTCCTCTCCGAGCAGGAAATAGCTTTTGTTTTGGAGAATGCCGAATTTCCTGTGATTGAGGAGGATGGGGAGGGAAATGTGGGTGTCCTGGAGGAGAATGGAGTGTCCACGTATTTCCCAACGGAGTCTGATGAGGAGGTCCCGGACTTGGACTTGGGTTGGCCCGACATACCGCTGGAAGAGACGGACACGAGCATAAGTGTGCTGTTTAACCCACCCAGACAGGACACTCCCAGCATCAAGGAAGTAGTGCGCAAACAGATACAGGAGGCCCGGCAGGTGAGAGCAGAGTGTTTTAGGACAATGCTAAGGTGCTGGTTCGATTGTCGATCTATCTGTGTTCTCCTCCAGCTGCTCGTCTCGAAACTCAGAATGTGTCAACATTTTGACTTCTGACATGTGTGAGATGAAACAGACAGGATAAATGCAAGGTCATAGATGAAGACTCATATACGATGCCACGGATTTCAGTCAGAGAAAGAGAAAGATAGGAACAAAAGTAACACAAGTCAGCTGTAGCGATAGCTGCCCTGGGGCAGACTGACTCCCAATCTGTTGCCTGGAAAATCCAAAATGATATCTTTATATTTTTACAGATCGATATCAGTCTGGTCACTCCGTAATCTCCTTGCGTCCAGATGGGCCTGACTGACAGGATCAGGGACACGCATGGGTCCTCTGTATCAAAACAAACATGGCTGCTTACGAGGAATATAGGAAGGAACAAATATCACAGGGCCTGACAAACATTCCAGATTTCTGCAGAATCAATGAGAAAAGCACAAAACACTGTTAATCTGGGATGAAAGAAGTTTGTATTCATTCTAAATGACCAGTGAACTCCTCTATTTCATCTGCGTCACAGAAATAAACACGTCTGATTGTATGGTTTGAGTTTGACTCGAGGCGTGACAGAGGGCGAGGTGACCAGACACAAAGGGGCCCTGCTCACGCCAGACTCACGCCCAGAAATCAAACTATTGTTAAATCCAGAAAAGCAAATACTTTAGTCCATGTTGGTATAGTCTCCTCCAGTCAGTGGCTAAAATATGAAGCCAAGTGCAGCCCGGTGGTGGAGTGGTTAAGGCACAGTACGCATATGCCGGGCTCCAAGTGCAGCGTGCAGCAGTGTCGTGAGTTTGCATCCCGACTCCAACAATGTACTGCATGTCCTCGATTCTCTCTCATCCCCATTTCACACTGTCCTTTCCTGTCTAATAAAGCCTTCAGGCCCAAAAAATAATAATAATATTTTTTTTTAAAAGAGAAAGACATATGAAGCCAAATGTGAAGCTGCATACTTCCCCTTAGGCTTCCGTCAAACCACAACGCTGCCCATCCAAGTACTAAACAGGCCCAGCCAGCATCAGACAAGATCGAACATTTACAAGGAGGTCTGGCCCCATTGTTCGAAGTCAGTGCGCTCAAAAGACAATTTCATACATCTATATTACAATCATCACGCCTGTGTGTCTAATATGAATGAATGTATAATTTGTGTGCCTTATCTTCCAGAACAAATTACTCATGTCCCTTTCAAGGCAAATTACAAGACATTTATGAAGTGTGGTACAAGATGAGAAACGCAGCACCTCAGGCCACAAATTATCACCAGATTGAAAAAAGTCGAACCAGAGGCACAGATTTACTCAAGCCTTTATTACGTGTCATGAAAGACTTCTCTGAAGGTTGAAAATGCACAATTGCAAGTTTCAATCTGCCCAATAATTGTCTCCTGACACAAAAGTTAAAAAGCCTTTATTCCAGGCTTCTTAAATATTAAAACTGACGTGCACTGACTTCAACGCGCTTTATCGCGGGAACAAGGACCGTGATATACCTTGGACCTTGTAACGTAGTATAGAGCATTTTATACCTGTGTAAACGTGTATACAAAGTGTTATTACCTGTGTAACTGTAGTATAGAGCATTTTATACCTGTGTAACTGTTAGTAACAGCAGCGTTATACCTGTGTAACTGTAGTATAGAGCATTTTATTACCTGTGTGTAACTGTAGTATACAAAGTGTTAACCTGTGTAACGCATGAGTATAGAGCATTTTATACCTGTGTAACTGTAGTATACAAGTGTGTATACCGTTTAACTGTAGTATGAGCATTTTGTTATACCTGTGTAACTGTAGTACATCAGCGCGTTATACCTGTGTAACTGTAGTATAGAGCATTTTATACCTGTGTAACGTTAGATACAAAGTGTTATACCTGTGTAACTGTAGTATAAGAGCATTTTAATACCTGTGTACTGTAGTACACAGCGCGTTATACCTGTGTAACTTTAGTATACAAACTGGTAGTGATACCGCATTTTATACCTGTGTAACTGTAGTACACAGCGCGTTATACCTGTGTAACTGTAGTATAGAGCATTTAATACCTGTGTAACTGTAGTATACAAAGTGTTATACCTGTGTAACTGTAGTATAGAGCATTTTATACCTGTGTAACTGTAGTACACAGCGCGTTTATACCTGTGTAAACTGTGAGTACCTACAGCGCGTTATGCCTGTGTAACTGTAGTACACAGTGCTTATACTTGTGTAACTGTAGATACAGTGTATACCTGTGTAACTGTAGTTATACAGTGCTTTATACCTGTGTAACTGTAGCATACATTGCTTTTATACCTGTGTAACTGTAGTATACAAAGTCGTTATAAACCTGTGTAACTGTAGTAACAGCGCGTTATACCTGTGTAACTGTAGTACAACAGTCGCGTATACCTGTTGTAACTGTAGTATACAGTGCGTTATACCTGTGTAACTGTAGTACACATGCGTTATAACCTGTGTAACTGTAGTACACAGGCGTGTTATACCTGTGTAACTGTAGTACACAGCGCGCTTATACCTGTGTAACTGTAGTATACAGTGCGTTATACCTGTGTAACTGTAGTACACATGCGTTTACCTGTGTAACTGTAGTACACAGCCGCGCTTATACCTGTGTAACTGTAGTACACAGCGCTTATACCTGTGTAACTGTAGTATTACAGGCGTATATACTGTTTAACGTGTAGTATTGCAGTGCGTTATACCTGTGTAACTGATACACAGCGTTATACCTGTGAACTGTAGTTATACAGCGCGTGTATACCTGTGTAACTGTAGTATACAGTGCGTTATACTACTGCATGTAACCTGTAGTACACAGCGCTTATACCTGTGTAACTGTAGTATACAGTGCTTATACCTGTGTAACTGTAGTGATTATCAGAGGCCAAACCCAAACAAACAACAGTTGTACTTTTGCCTGGAACACTCCCGCTGCGTTGTCTGATTGCAACATGCTCCACTCAGTCCTCTGCCCTTTTAATAATTTACTTCTTTAGTGTCAACCTAGAGGATCCAGGGCTATGTTTCACACGTCGTCTGGTTTGATCTTGTTTGGTCCTGGTTGTGCTTGGTTTGTCCTTGGTTTGGTCCTGGTTTGGTCTTGTTTGGTCCTGTTTTGGCTGCCAACTGCGAGACATCTTCTGAACTGCCCTAAATCTTCTTTTTATTCCAACAATGTTGGTTCTGTATTATTTTGAATTCACAAACTTCTGCTATTTTTAAGACAATAAGCTAAAGAGATGTAGTTACAGATCTGAAGACAGCGCGCAGTAGCAGTCAAAACATGTCAACAACGTACCTAAATCTCCAAACTAATTATAAGTTTGTGAATATAAAAACACAAAATTAATGCTGTAAATGTTGAATAGTCCAGGTTAATTTAGTGTTTTAATGCTGTGTGAACACAGTTGATTTGTCCTTAGTTAAATAATGTTGAGTAACACCCAAACATGATAAAAGTTGATGGAAAATATGGATACAACCATTGGCCATTAATCATTTCATGTTTCATGTGCTTCTGGCAATAATTCTGTTGTTTTGTCTAAGGAAAGATTAAATGTATGTTTATTAGTAATCCTTTATATACAGCCAAATGCTTACAAACTAGTACACATGTTTATCTGTGGCTGACTGAATAAGTCAGATAATGAAGTCAGGTCGTATACGAATCTAACATTTAGTGCAAGAGCCACTTGTATGAGTGCATTTGTGAAACATATATGGAACTGTCTATTTTGTAAAAAAAAATAATAATAATGTTTTTAAGTGGACCGTGAGTACATTTGAATTAAATATCATAAGTTCCATATTAGCGGTATGATCATGAACTCACTTTTCTCTTAGTTTGAACCCAATTCAGCTGCACTCTTTGCCACATTAGAATTGGTCTCCAGTTCTGAATGTGCACCTTCTCAACCCATGATCGTCCTGAACATCACTTTACACTTTTGTTGTAAGCTCAAAATGGCAACCAGTATGACTGAAACTCAACAAATAATCAATCAATAAATCAATCAAGCTTTATTTATAGAGCCCTTCACAACACTCAAGGTGACCAAAGTGCTTCTCTATACAAATCAGGGCAATACAAAAACCGATGTAAAAACAAACTGTACAAAATAAAGTGTCACTAAATAATAGCCTACTACATTCAAATTATAAAAATGCTAGAAGAATAATGCATTACCATCACTATTATTACCTATACTGTTGCTATGAGTAGTATCTAACTTTTCAAAGCGGTAACAATATTCAAAATACATTGTACACTGAAATAGCAACAAGGTGATGTCATACCAACCACACCAAGTAATTACAAACCACATCACCACTGCCCAGTGGATGCGCGGGTAACGCCCACTGAATACAACAAGAGTTGGTGCAAATGTCCTGTATTGAGAGAACACGATACGTAAATACACATAATAAACAGTAAACTGGGAAAAGCGACTAGAAGAAAACAGCTCTGCCGTACACAATACTGTATCATGGAAAAGATTTATAATAACAGATGCAGAGTCACATTGATGCAACTCAGAACAAAGGCTGCAACGATTAATCAACCAATCGGGACTAGTCGACTATATATAAAACAAAAATACAAATCATAGTCGTAATTTGATTATCGTTATCTGGACTAAACAGACTCTAAAACACACACGGGAAAACCTTGTTATAACAAAGACAGCTGCATTATTAAATCAAAAACTATTTGTCATTTTTATCAATAATACACTTTATTTGTAAATATTCTCTAAAAATTAACCATTCAGTTGCCATATTTCAACTTTTATTTGGTTAATACGTAATGTATTTAAAAAGTTTCTATCTGCAATATCTGCAATTCAACCTTCCGGTTGTTTATAATGGTCTGCTTGTCTCCCTGGAGATGCCCGAGGCATTCGGATGCTAATAAAGGGACTCAGGGAGGAGGGAGCCAAAGTCAGTGAACAATAGGCCTATCCCAGTTGGTTTCGATGGCCCATTATCAGGGGTCCCACCCTGTGAGCAGGGCTTTCACAGAGTAGGACATAAACCTGAGTTCTCAGACTTTGTTTTTCTAAAACAGAGTCCACATGACTACAGCTGAATCTTTTTCTACTATCTGCAATAGAGATAATCGTTTGACAAGTCGACAACTAAAATAATCATTATAGGCAGATTCAGTTTTAAAAATATAACATTTTTGTCAACTATGACTGTCAAATATAAAAACATGTCAAATTAACAATTTAAAAAAACGTATTGTGTGTTCTGATGCATCGTATGTGTTATTGTTGTGTTATTGTGTGTTATTGTAACTCTGGCAAAATGACAGAAGTGTTGATGTTCATGTCTCTTCATCAAAATCTCTCTGTAACTGAACTAAATCAGTATTTTTTCTGTTTTTTTTTCTTCCCACTCTGCAGCTGATCGCGCTGTCGATGGACGTATTCACAGATGTGGACATCTTTAAAGAGCTCATAAACGCCGCACTGAGGGGAATCGTGGTTTACCTCCTTTTGGACCAAACCAACTTCAGCAGCTTTCTGAACATGTCCCAGAAACTCAGGGTCAGCCTTAGCGAGATCAAGGTAAAACAGTTAAACTGCAATCACCTTTACCTGGAGTGCTCCACAAAACTAACCCAAAGACTGTTTATGAGCATAAACTGTAAGAGAATGGAAGCAGGGCAAATACTCTTTAATGTGCTTTTAACCATGTCATAACAGGGTTTCCTCATCATTAGTTTATTCAACATCTTATTTAAATTGATTCCTTCCTGTTTGAGGTTTGAGTAATTCTATCAATGGTCACGTGACTTACTTGTTGTCACATGTTGAAGACGTCACACATGCTGTTGCTTCTCCGCTGTTAGATGGTCATGAAAAACTGCACATAAATCTGAAAATGAAAAGAGTTGATACTTGAAGAAGATATTCGTTCTGGGTATTTCCATGTGCTCTTCCTCGTCCACAAGCCCTCTGCCCCGGACAAGCCCTCAAAGCTTTCAAGAGCACGGACTTTGTGTCTGATCCTGAAATATAACACCCGGACAGTAGGAAATTAGGCTTGTTAAACTGTCGCCAGTAGGCTAACGTTTATTAGCATAAGCCACACAATTATTATGTAAACTAGCATTAGCATTAGCTGCTAACGACCTGAAACAAAAAGCTCAGCCTCAGTCTGGAGTGACCTTTGTAAGTCCACTGGTCCCTCCTGACCACAGTCATACATCTCTGGACAAACGGGGTCTTTGGGGATGTTACAGAAAAGGAGTCCTTTGTTTTGGGACTTCAAGATGGAGTGTGTCTCTTCAGTTTTGACCCATGAATATTGTCCTGCAACTGAGGCTGAGAAAAGTATGGTATCTTATCACCATGAAGAGGTCATGCTTATTACTATGAAGAGACGGATCTTATCAGTTCGGCAGTTTTGAACAGGAAGTCAATGAACCTGTTTCTATTATTAATTTAGATCAATATTGCGGTCACTCATTATAGCAGAAAAAGATTCAGTTGTGGTCATCTGGACACTGTTTTAGAAAAACAGAACGTTTTAACTCTCATCTAAAAGCTGTTTACAATGAACAAAATGTAAAATGTTGCTCTACATATGATATAGTTCCATACTAATAAGTCCCTGTTAAAGGCATGTATGTCTCCTTTAAACTATAACATCATTATTTTACTTTTTGTTCATTGTAAAGTCCAATGTTGATCTAAAAATGCATGATAATAAAAGAATCCTTCCTGTTCAAAACGGCAGACGGAGCAGCTTGTCATTTATGTTTTTATTGCAGAAAATGGCTTTGTGACATGTGGGCAGGGTTAGGGGGTAGGTGAAAACAATATTCTAATGACTCATTTGCAGGACAGTACAAAATATTTATGAACCAATCCAAATAACACATTGTTAAAGCATGTTAAAGCATAAAAGTAAATTTACATTAATATTTAGACAGAAAAAAAACATGGCACAGAGAGAGAGAGAGCAGAAATTTAAAAATAAATAATAATAATAATAATAATAATAATAATAATAATAATAATAATAGTAATAATAATAATAATAATAATAATAATATAATAATAATAATAATAATAATAATAATAATAATAATAATAATAATAATAATAATAAAAAAGAGCATCACATGACAATAAAATTCCATTATATAAAAATAAATCAAGGCAAAAGATGTCCAACATAAATGTCCAATTTTGTCCAAAGTTTGTAAAATGTTTCCATCAAATTGAGTCCGGATGTGAATTTTAAAATGTTTCTAATGTCCATTTTATGTAAGTCCAGTTCTTGAATGTCGGTTTACTTTGTCATCCAATTTTTCGTTCAGATACATGTGGGCAAGGTATCCATTCATTGTGTCCATGTCAGGGGTTTTGAGGCCCAAATACATCGATCTGAAGTCATTATGTCCCCTTTAGTGAAGTGTCACAGACAGTGTAAGTGGCGATTCATTCATAGTTCCCTTGGTGTGACCTTTTCTCCTGTTGTCATAAGCGCTCAGAGGATTAGCTTTGTCCCCACCGCTCCTGCGTTTGAACATTCCTCACCAAAGACGACAAAGGCAGCCAGATTTTCAAGTCTAACTGCATCTGAAAACAACAACAGGCACTTGTAACGTAAAGACAAAACACACGGCAGGGAAACACATGCCACGACTTGAGTTGGAGGGGTTTTGCACATAGTGAGGGTGTTCACATTAGTGTCACTGACATCAGAGTGTGAATTTCAAATGTTGGCAAAATTCTCACGTACTTTTTTTTCACTGATGTACTGATGGATTAATCTCTTAAACTGGACAAACAAGTCATTGCAGTGGTCAAAAGCAGCTTTTTTCAGCTGAGGTTACTGGCTAAAGATACGCACAAAGTTGTACATCTTCATTGCAAAGGAGTTATATGGAAGCGATGAGCTAAGACATTTGAAAGATAATTGTATTACTTTTAAACCAGGAAAGTCCCACTGAGATGTAGCTTCTCTACAGTTCTGGCCCCAGAGGGGAGGACCCTATTGTACATGTTTTAGTGGGTGGAGCTTATTGTACATGTTGTAGGGGAAACGGAACACCCAGAGGAACCCTACGTAGACACGGATTGAACATGAAAACCCCAAGCCGCCTGGGAGTTGAACACAGGACCTTCTTGCTGTGAGGCGAGGGCTCTAACCACTCTGTTACATAAACTAAAATATAAACCAATAAATAAAATACAAGACAGAGTAAAAAAGATAGATTTTGGTGACATGCTGCGTTTTGGGTTGTGAAAAGCCCTACTTGATTAGTTTGTTTGATTGTGTTTAAGTGTCTTTTTATTTTCTCGTGGCCTTCAGTCTTTATGTCCTGCTGTAAGTGACTTGTTTTGGTGGTTTTGTTTCAGACCATTCGAGTGCGAACTGTTCAGGGGCTGGAGTACCAGTGCCAGTCCTCCATGAAGTTTCATGGTGGTCTGGAGCAGAAGTTCATCCTCATCGACTGCAGGACGGTGCTCTACGGGACGTACAGGTCAGGACAAATACCGTATTTTCCGGACTTTTAGCCGCTCCCCTATATAAGCCGCATTTGCTCTATTTTTAAAAAAACGATAATAAAACAATACATAGGCCGCACCTTTTGTATAGGCCGCAGAACTCTTTCCTTGACTTTTGGCATCGCATGAGCTCGCTCCGCTGTCCCCCTCCAGCGTGCTCTCCCCTCCAGCGTCTCACCGTACATTCATTGATGTTAAGCTTGCGTGCAGCCGCGCGGTTTCCTAGCAAGATCGATGGCCTTCAGCTTAAAACTTGCTTCGTACGAACTTCTTCGTTTGGGTTCCATAATGATGCGGCAAGAATTTTGAAAATAATTTATAGTTGGTAATTTGTCGTCCGTGTTCTATTTGCTAGCTGAATAAAAAAGCAACATCTGCTTCTTTGCTTAACTTTTCTGTAGTTTTGATTCCAATTCCGGTTAGAGTTCGCCCCTAGCGGTGAAAGAAAAAAACCACAGAAAAGCCGCAGCCTCTAAATAAGCCGCATGGCTCAAAACATCTGACAAAAGTAGCGGCTTATAGCCCGCAAAATACGGTATATCACATTTACAAAACCTTTACCAATGTTTCTTAATTACTACCAAAGTATAGTAAAACATCAAACGCTCTGCATCTTCTTCTCTCACATCAGCTTGCACCATGTAATGAAACGCATGTAGATAGACACATTTAATGTCATACTGTGGAACATTCCAGGCAAAGCATTAAATCTCCATAGAAACAAGCAAGTAGCAGACCTTCCATCAGTGACGTCTTAAACATACACAGACATGAGAAAGCCCCACAGATACAATTGTGAATGGTTCTGAAGACCCTTCTAGTGAATGGAACGAGCCGGCGTGCAGGACGATGGAGAGGGGAGTGAGTTCCTTTATGAGAATAATTTGACACGATTGGCTGATAGGTAAAAGTAGCAGGCTGTGATTTGCCAACAGTTGCAGGTGACCATAAATATATATAAATACAGATAAATTATACTGTTAATTATTATTGTAAGATATCCACCCACATTGCATGTTTTGTTTTGTTTTGTTTTGTTTGTCTTGTAATTTTGCGCAGTCCTGGTTGAAAATATCATATATATCTTTTGTTTTTCACAGCTACACTTGGACTTTTGAGAAGCTAAACTTGAGCATGGTTCTGGTCATCACTGGCCAGCTCGTCTCTTCGTACGACGAGGAGTTCAGACGCCTCTACGCTCGCTCCACCGTCCCGCCGCTCCTGTCCCGCGACAAACTGTACCCTGCCCACTACCTGAACAGCCCCTCCTCAAGCCAACTCTCTCTGCATCAACTCCATATGAAAAACAAAGCTATGAACGGCTTTGCCAACAACAACAACATGCTAACAAGAGGCGTGAGCATGCAAGACAGGCTGCACCACTTTCCAGAAATGGGAAATCTCATAAGGGGACATAGCTATGGAAGTGATCTGCAAAAGTTCAACTCGATGACTCGTTTAAGAATGGGGACTAAAGATATTGGACTGGACAGATCTGGAAGTGCACAAAGACAAAATGAGTTGCTAAACAGATCGATGCAACAACATTTAAGGCACCAATCTCGATATGGAACAGACCATAATCTAATTCCATTCAATTCAGAAACATCTCTCAATAAATGGAAACTGGATGCGTATTTGAACGGGCCGCTAGATGCGTCTTACGAAGCTTTGTCACCAGTCGGTTCACCTTACAGCAGCTACAACGGCCTAAATGAACTGCAATCCCAAAATATCCAGTTAAGATCGAAGGATATTAGGCAAAGGATGGAAGAAGCGCGACAGAAAAGGTTGAGTTTGCAAGAATATGCCAACTTACAACAAAGCCAGGAGTCGTTACGGAATATATATCTAACTCAAGAAAAAACGAAAGCAAAGCATTTTTCGAGAGGTGTGGAGTTAAAGCAAAGTGCTGCGGATTTGGAGGCGTTTACGCACCAAAACGAGCACAAAAATGAAGGGGAGCATGTTCTTATGGATGGGAAAAGATCTGTGTCGCATAATGATTTTAAAAGTATGACGGAGAGGAAGATGTTGGCGTACGATTGGCATGAGGCTATGTCAAGATCGACTTCAGATCTAGATATGAAATTAACCGATACAGTTGGAAAGTCAGGGCTTGGACCAAAACACCAAAGGCAAATGGAGTCGTTGACAGAAATCCCAGAAGAGAAAGAAGGCGTTAGTCGTGTTAATAGTTCAGATTTGGTGCCAGAAAAGGAGGAACAGACAAGAAAAGATGACAAGGTTGTTAGTTTTGAAGAGCAAAAAGATGTGGCACAAGTTCGAAAAGGGTCTGCAGGCAAAATGGCAGATGGTTTCAATTCTGACGTTACAAAGGAGAGCAAGACATTTTCGCAGAAGGAAGTGGAAAATGGACCAAAGAAAACAACTCCGACATTAGAAACAAAGCCGAAAGACGAAGCAAAGCAGCAAGACGCAGCAAGTTTGCAAAGGAAAAATTCTGTCAAGTTGAAAGTGTCTTCAATGCTGTCACCAGACGACAAGAAACCAGGAAAGAAAGATTCATTACAGAGAAAGTCATCTTTGAGAAAAATGTCTGGATCAAGCCAATCGCTAAGGACCGATACTTCAGCGGGTTCTAGTACGATCGGGAAGCAAGAGCAAACGGCAAAAAAGTCAAAAAAATCTGCTACATTGCCTACTGAGGAGAAGACAAAATTACCCTTCAATCGATTTTCCCCTCAACGTTTAAGCAAAAAAAAAACAGACAGTGACAAAGGGTCACTGGCTGCTCTGGACGGTGAAGCAGCCACATTGTATGAAGCCAGGAAGGAAAAGGCGTACAGTCGCTATGAGTATTTGCTCGGGAGAGAAGACAAAAGTTTGAGAGGCGTTTTCAACGCAGAAGGCGAGAGGAGCACGACGTTGAACAGGAGAAGTGACGGTAGCTATCAAATGTACGGCCAAACTCAAAACGCAGCGGAGAACAAGATCGGACGCTTCATGCAAAAAATGGGTAATCTGATTGGGAATAAAAACAAATGAAATCTAAAGACAACAGATTATGGTCTGTATGTGGCATCTGAAAATCTAAAAGTGGCCCAGACAGTTGTACTTTTCATACTGGAAAACCTTTTTGGGCGCAGGCAAAAATAATTTATTTTGAAACCATTATTTTAAGGGTATGGTTAATATTGTTTATTTTTATTGATATTTATGAATGTATCAGAAACAGAAAGCTCAGAACCACAGAGTTATTTTAAGATAACTCTTAGCATCCACAGCTCGATAACTCATGCATTTCCAACCGTGAAATGGCAAACATTTTAGTTTACATTACATTATATTGCTTGGTTTAATCTTATAAGGGAGGTTTGTGTGTTATTGTTTTGTTTTTTTATGTGTTTAATCCAAATCTCGAAACTTTAATAAAACACTGTCAGAGAGATAAAGTTAAAGGTATGAAAAGCATTAACAGTACGAAAGCAGCAAAGTAGATTTTTTTTAAACCAGTACTTGTAATTGAGCACCATTTTAACATGCAATTGTAATTAGTTGCATTTAATATCATATTAGTTAGTGAGTACAGGTGGAAGTCCCAATTGTCCTATTGTCGTCTCTAAAAAAATGTGGATTGTGGCGCAAAATAATTTAATTTAGCTTTAAACTGTTTAATTAATCTAGTTCTTATACAAAAAACATATCTAAAATTGTGTTAAAAAGTAACCATTAGTCATTTGAAGAGTATTTTTCATGTGTACATTTTTACTTTTACGCAAGTCAAATTTTGGCAGTAATTGAGTACATTTTGAGGAATATTATATTATGCTCTTTCCACCACTTTTTTTTGTTTGTTGTACAAAATGTTAATTGGACTTTTCTAAACGTAAACATTGCTTGAAGACTGGCCAGGTTTTTTTTAGGTAAATATAGGTATAGCAAAGATGTGTGTAAAAATGTTGAAATTTTTGTTTGAAATAGTTTGTTGTTTGAAATCACACAAAGTAAGAAGAAAAACTATTGTTATTTCATTGAAAATTAAGTTGTGAAAAAAAGTACAAACAAACTGAAGACATTTTATGTAGCTGATGTTGGTTGTGGTAAAATATGTACATATGGAGTGAACTATGTATATAAGACTCATTACACTGGAACATATTCAGTAAATACCAGTTTTCAATCTTGTCTTTATTTAAACACCTCAAATGTCACAACAACAGTAATGTATTTAAATATATATAATGTTAAACAATATAAATTAACTCTTTAAGGACTCCAGTGTCATATTTATTCTAAGCAAGTGTATTTCCTGATGTGATTCATTCTTCTGGCAAAGGCAGGCAGCACCACCTGGTGTTGTAGTTCAAATACACATAGCTGACCTCATAAAATAGATATTACAAATAATAAAAATAATGTAAATACACAATTAAATTTGTAACTCCAAATGTCTACCAAGCAAAGAAATTAAGAATGAAAGTATTTTACAGTTTGAAATAATTAAAGACCACATATTATGCATTGTTTGTATTTTTACTTACTCTTCTCCTTTTTGCTTTGGCATTTCACGTTTGTTTTGGAACTTTAAATAATGCCTATGTTGCATCAGTCTGTGCACTCAGAACAAGACTGGCGATGATTTATGTACTTAAAAACAGCACAGGAGACTTCCAGATTTCTATCTTTGACATCACAGACTGAGCAAATTGAAATGGAGTGTTTACTAACGCTCAGAGAGAATTAGCTCATAAACAGTATTAATGAAACCAGGTATGTTTTTGATGAGGGAACAGTGTAATAACATGGTTAAAAATATATATTTTGTCTCTTTTTGGAAACACCATCTTGTCTACTATTTGTAAAAATAAAAAAAAAAATCAGATGAGAACCACATAGAAGCAACTGCTTGTGCCGATACCAGAGGGTTGATCCTCTGTCATGGTTCAGAATCAGATTGAGAATGGGGTAAGTGGGCTAAAAGTTAAATCATGGCTCACAATAAGTAAAAGGTCTTTAAATAATGGATTGACCATAACAATACACTTTCAAATACTGTCCATTCAAATGTTAATGTTTTAAATAAAATACTCCAAACATTTGTTCCTCTCGTCATCGAGTTCTTGAGTCTCGATCTCGAACTTCTTCATGGCGATGAAATACTGAACAAATGGCTCTCCCAGCGCGCTGCAGATCACCTGGTCTTCAGCCAAAGCCTCCAACGCCTCGTCCAGTTTAATCGGGATTGCAAACTCCTTCTGCTGCCCGGGCGCTTTAGACAGTGCGCTCTCCAAGTTCAGATTCTTTTTGACGCCCTCCAACCCAGCAGCAACTGTAGCGGCTAGCACGATGTAGGGGTTAGCCATAGCCGAACCTAGCTTATTGTCGATATGCGTCTCTCTACCTCCATGACTTTTGATATTGAAGGAAGTGCTGTTATCGTTGCACCCACATGTAGCGTACAGCATGTGTTTCGGATCTTTGGTGTTCTTTGCCATGTGACTTCTGCAACCAAGACCGGGCGACATAAGACAACTCAACGCTGCTGCATGAGTTAGCAAACCGGCTAACCATCTGCGACCAATTTCAGATAGCTCTCCTGGCTTATCTCCAACGTGAAAGAGGCTACGACGCCCATTGGCATCCCACAAGCTGTGAGAAAGCACCCCAGCGTTGTACAAACCATCATCAGTGAAGAAGCTAGCGATGTAGCTATGTTTACGTGCCAATTCTTTGATACCAGTGCGAAAGGTAAACGCACTATCCGCAGCAGAAATCCCAAATTCTGGTCTCAAATTGATCTCCATTTGCCCCGGTCCACTAGCCGACGCTATGCTATCGATGTCGGCGCCCATGCAGTACATACTATCAACTAGCTGCTGGAAAAACGGCAAGTCGTGATTGCTAAGGAGCGTAGTGGCAGGAAAGAGTAAGGTTTTTGGACCAATGCGATCAGGAGCACCCAGAACACAGCATTCGTAGGTGAAAGAGGAGTGCAGAGAGAACCCTATGCTTTGGAGCTGTGCCAGGAGCTGTTTGGCGATGAGGCGGGGCGAGGTGCGCAGGGAGTTTCCAGTCACGGTGCAGGGGTCGCAGATGACACGGGCGGTTTGTTCGGCCCACGGTACTGCCCTGAAGGTGGAGAGGTCGGGGATGAGCAGAACGTCGCTGCTGAAGTTGGCGGTGGTGCCGTGGTCCACTTCGTTGCTCTTTGGGCTCAGGGTCAGCTCCAGGTAACTCCGCGGCATCGGGACTCCGTACACGGCTTTCTCCTGGAGACAAGGAACAGTATGATCAATCAGGCTAAAACTAGCCACTCTGATGTCACTTTTTTTTTTTGTTCTGCAATTTATACGATTATTGCTATATTATTGTTACATATAAGTTATTCTTCGCCCATCAAAAAATCAATAATGCCACTTTCTTTGACTAGAACCAGGAAGTACGATCACATTAGTCCTGTGCTCAGGTCCCTGCACTGGCTCCCTGTGGCTCGAATAGACTTCAAAGCAGCTCTGCTTGTATACAAGTCTCTCCATGGCCTAGCACCAAAGTACAACTCGGACATGTTAGTGCCATATGAACCATCTCGGACTCTGAGGACCTCATGGGTACGGCCTCCTGCTGGTGCCAGAGTCAGGACTAAACATGGTGAGGGCAAGAATTGGGATGGATGGAATTGCGGTTAATGTAAATAATGTAAAAACTGACTGATGTAACATTAGCACATTCACTCACATGAAAGAAGCGCACAGGAACCGTCTTGGACGGGACACTCCGTGGAGGTCTGTAGCCTCAAAGCGGACAAAGGTGATGTTTTCTCGTGCGATCTGCTGCTTGATCTGCTCCATGGATGAGCAAAGTGCTGGTCTCCAACTGTCTCGGGGCTCAGGAGTCTGTGAACTGTGTGAAATATTCTGTCAAAATATTGAATACACAGTAGGGAAGTTTTATCAGATTTGGAATTTCTAACTCTGTTTTATTCTAAATTTCAATCGATTTTGAAGCCTTCAAATGCAACAGTTGTGAAAAGAGGCAGCAAAGATTCAAGAGGTCGCTCACTTTGTTTAATTGCTAATGCCTTGCTTTGCTATATTCACTGCGACTTTTCTCAGAATTTTAAATGGAGAAAAACACATGAAAACGTAGACTACACAATTCAGCAATTGAAATGTGTTATTTTTAAATAAAATAAAACAAGTTTTTTCAGGGTTGTGAGCATTTAAATTTTAAATTTGAACCACCCCTCACATTAAAAAGATATCATATTCAGTTCTAAATGGTTGCTATGGCAACTAACCTTTAATTTATCATCATTTTGAAACTTCGTGGATAGTTAACATACCCACATATACCACAATATTTCCTCATATCTTCAATGTTGACGCAATTTGTACTCGTTTATCCAGTGTTGGCATTAGTATTAAACGAAGCTAAATTGTGTCACAAAGAGCTCTATAAAGTGTCTCTCTGTTCTCTGTGTTCTTGTGCAAGACACTAAACTCACCTTCCTTCCACTCAAAATCTATATGAAATACTTGGAAACAACTGGTACTTCATTACTTTGACTTAAGTACATTTTTGTATGTGTAATCTTCACTTTTACTTGATAACAAACTTGTGTATTCTTCTCCACCGCTGATTAAAAGCCATCAATAGTAAATAAGTTGCCTATGCTTTGGGCAATGTTTTATTGCTGAGACACTAGAGCTGTTTATATGTATTATTGCACTTTGCTGTACGGCACTTTGGGCTTTTCAAGTTTTAGAATAAACCTTGATATTGATATTTATTTTTTCTCTAAGCCAGTATTGAACATTGTAAAATTCAACAACACAAATAAAATAAAAGTCAAGTTAAAACATTTTACCAACCGGAGATTTATTTATTTTGTTATTTTTGATACAAAATAAAATAAGTAAGTTCAATTAGAAGTCTTTGTATGGTAAAAAAAAAAAAAAGTGTTACAAATCTTTAACTCAACAAAGACTAACCAAAGACTTAATATCAGACCCAACGAAATCAAAGCTATACACATTTATGAAGAATTGTTAAGCCCCCTTGTCAACTTTCAGCACAAATAAATACATATTCCAGAGCATAGAAAAAACAACAACATTCTTATATACTATATTAAATTAGTTGCCTACTCGTTAGGAATTATTTGTTTCCTTCTTTTTCTCTGGCAGCCAGTGTAATTCAACTGCTAATAATAAATAAATTCCATGTTTAAAAGGTTTTGTCTGACCTGTGTGCTGCTGCTGCTGCTGCTGCTGCTGCTGCTGCTGCTGCTGCTGCTCTCTGTGGGACGTCCCGCTGTGCTGTGCCTGCTCCGCTGCCCCTCTGTGTGAGTGGAGCTCGGGCCTGAACGCGCTGGATGGATCTACCCTGGCCTGGGGCGACACATCTATGGGGGCACTGTCTCTGTCCCAACCCCCCCTTCTGGAAGCCTCCTGTTGGGGTTTGAAGGTGCTGAACTCCCCCTGGTGGTTGTGGAGGTAAGTGTACGCCCCCCTGCCTCTGCCGTCATCTCTGTCCCGCGCAGAACTGTCCCGCAGGATGGACTTGAGCTCCTCCATGGTCTGTTTTGTGATGTTTGTGCTGTGGCTGTGGGGGCTGTCGATCACAGGCGCTTCGGCCGCCCTGTGCTCATCATTCACAGCTCTGTAAAGAAAAGTATAGTTGAGGTGTACTGTCAATGGTCAACAGAGAAAAACCAAAGTACAGCAGGCAGCAAAACCAACTTTCAAACTTAATTTTTCGTTGAAAAGCGACTTGTAGCTCTCCAGCTGTTCAGTCTGTTACAGTGCACGGCATTTGTTTACCCAAATGTGAAGAAACCAAATAGAAAATATTGAAAATGGCTTTGAAATGGAAACATCTTGATTTCCTTTTATATTTTATTTGTTCTGTTTTTTAAATGTATATAAACCGAACAAAAAAACACAGAACACAACGCAGAGCAAGAGAGAGCAAATGAGAAAACAAAAGGTTAACAACTTGGGCAAATACTGAACAACATAAATGTCCAATCCAGTCCAAAGTTGGTCAAATGTGTCAATTTTCTTTTTTTTAATATATATATTCAACAAAAAAGAACACAGAACACAACACAAAACACAATGCAGACAGAGGGAGCAATTGAAAAAAAGAAAAAAAAAGA
Organism: Chaenogobius annularis; assembly: GCA_015082035.1. Classification (NCBI taxonomy): domain Eukaryota; kingdom Metazoa; phylum Chordata; class Actinopteri; order Gobiiformes; family Gobiidae; genus Chaenogobius; species Chaenogobius annularis. The sequence goes on along the minus strand of BJKM01000075.1, from coordinate 1,495,112 downwards.
AAATGTTAACATAAATGTCCCATCTAGACCAAAATGTCCAGTCTTCGGTCCATTTTTTGGTGACAGCTTTTTCCCCCGCAGCCAAAAGTACGTTCCAAATATCCAATGCCTCGATTTCAAAAACTGTGACCGGATGACTACCTTTGAAACCTTCGACCTCTCCTGGTTGTCACTGAAGTTACGGAATTGATGTACCTTTTCCGTAACCTCATCAACATTAGCTGGGGCTGTGGAGCTAACTGGAGGCACTGCTCTGTCTGAAACTCTGTTACTCGAGTCAGACTTTATTCTGAGCTTTGTTTTTTCACACGCATCCTTTTTGTTTCAAATCAAACAAGACCATGAACGCTGGTATTGGTCACAGAAAATGCGCTGGTTAGTTACATTTTGTATTTTTGGGTTTTCAGAGCATCTAAAAACATAACATCACACACGATAATCTTGAAAGAACAAATTCATATTTTTAAATGATGTAGTTGTAAACAGGATTACATACTTCCCAGTGACTCGCACGCCTTTCTTTTGGCTCGAACTGACTCCTGCTCCATCGACCTGGTCTCCACTTTTCTCCTGATCCTGGGAAAAAACAAACGACTTACAGCAGACTAAGGGTGCAGTCACACTTGTTAATATTTGGTCCTAAATCCCATTTTGGTCCTGATCTAGTCTAGGTTTAGTTTTGGGTTTAGTCCTGTTTTAATTCCAGTTTTGATGGAATGAATGAGTGTGAACACACCCTTAAACTACATTATATCAAAACAAATTCCTTATTCACGTGGTTATTTCTGCTGTGTTGTTAAAAAAGAACAAATAACTGAAGAAATATTTGCGTTTAACTAGTTTATTTTGAAAAAATGCATCTGCATATCCATGTAATGTTTTCCTTAATAAAGATGGATTATATTTTACTTTATTGTCTTCAAAAAATGCATTTCATTCATTAATCTCTCGAATACTTTTTTTGTTGCAATTTTATTTTTTATTAGAACATAAATCAACAAAAACAAAACAACAACAGAAAGGAAAAAACACAAAAAACCCACTCTCTAATACTTTTTCAAATATAAATAACATGCGTATAAGTAGGCACGCAGCACAGACCTTTACAATACAAATTTGTTTTGTTTTTTACAGATTAAACTTGCACATGAAGCCGTACCTTAGAAGTCTCCGGGTCATTCATGTTTTTGTTTGGACTCTTTAATTTGCAAGTCCAGCACGGGTCATTCCATATTAATATCAACAATTGGTTCCACTGTGACAGATCAAAACTCCTAAAAATATAAATATGTCCAGTCTGAAAGCAGCAGCGTCCCGGTCGTCTTTGTGTGAGAGAGACACAACAATCACATCAGGACTTTTGTTTGACTCAGAATGCAGCGTCAGCGGTATTCAACAGCTTCTCGAAAAAACTGCAGCCATTAGTGATGAAGCAATAGATGCTTTATATAAATTAGATACTAACTTTGGCTGCAACTTACAATTATTTTAGTAGCTGGCAAGTCAAACAATGATTTCTATTGTACATGGAGACTTTTGGTTGACTAGTGGTGACTGAAGGCTTCAAGATAAAGAATATATATGAATAAAGTAGTATTATTTTGAAAAATCTGAAATTGTTTATTCTTTTTTAACATTTTGATTTTATAGTGCTGCTGTCTTTGTTATATAAATGTATATATGTTTGTTTTAAAGTCTGTATGGGGCATATGGGGCATGAGAAACTATCATATCTAAGAGAACCTTGGATGTCTTTATGCAGCTAGAGGACCTTGGATGTTCTTCAGGCTTGTTATTTATGCAGCTAGAGGAACTTGGGTGTTCTTCAGACTTGTTCTTTATGCAGCTAGAGGACCTTAGATGTTCTTCAGGCTTGTTCTTTCTGCAGCTAGAGGACATTGGATGTTCTTCAGACTTAATATTTATGAAGCTAGAGGACCTTGGATGTTTTTCAGAGTTGTTCTTTATACAGCTAGGACTTTGGATGTTCTTCAGACGTGTTCTTTGTGCAGCCAGAGGACCTTGGGCGTTCTTCAGACTTGTTCTTTGTGATGCTAGAGGACCTTGGATGTTCTTCAGACTCATTCTTTGTGCAGCTAGAGGACCTTGGATGTTCCTAGGACTTATTTCAATTGCATCTGGAGCTAGCATCTTTTATGTTCTGCAGGCCATAGCATTTCAATATTTTCAATGTGGACAAGTCCTGCAATTACAGAGATATGAACCATAAACCAGGTCAACAAAGCTGCAGCCAGTTAAACAGCAAATTCTACCAAATTCTGACCTGTGATGTCACATGAACACACCTTTGAGATCAAATAAAGAACCTAAAAATACACATAGTTTCTGGTGCTGCTCCATGCTTGCTGCTCATAGCCGGTTAGATGGGACAAAAATTTGTTTTAATTTTCTTACAGTGCCAAAAATGTGAAACATGTAACCACACTTTGCACCTCTGGAGGGCGTTTTGAACTCGGCCTGGACCATGGACTATACGATTATAAAGAATTATACAAAAATATAGCCGCGAGCGGCAATAATCGACCCTCGCCATGCCGCCGCCATCCCGCAACACAAGAGGAGGTGGGCGCTAACATGCCCCAATCTTCCTCCTTTATTACACCTACTGACCGTAGCACTTAGAATACAAAATTTGATAACTTTCTAAGGCCAACTACTGAAGATGAGTCAAAATTTTAGGTTAATCGGGCTATCACTCTAGAAGGGGTTTGTTTCAGCAATGTTCCCATTGGAATAACATGGGAGGTTTCTGTCATCATACAATATATAATAAATATGGGTCTCATTGACTTTTTTGAACAGGATGCCAAAATGCTTTATTTTTTATTCTTTCAGCTGGAAACAGCATTGTCCAATCTGCACCTAAAGATGTTCTATTTTTTAATTTTAATTTAATCAAGTAGCTTTTCAATATTGTGTCCAGAATCGTGAGCACTCAAATGAAACATGTTGCTTATGAACTTCAAAATTATGAAACATTTGAACCACTGCCATGGCAATCTCTGTTGGGACTGAATGGGCATTGACATTTTGTCAATAAAAAAAAAAAAAGATTTTTTGGCTTAGGCTTCATAATACAGGACAGACTAGCGTGAAATGGGGATGAGAGAAAGACGGGAGGACGGAGCTCAAAACTCTAGACACTGCGGCCGACTGCACATGGAGCCCGGCATGTGTGCTGCACCTCAACCACAACCTGGTATCCATAAATCCATGGTATCCATAAAGTGTTACATTACCGCTTCCTACTGTAGCGGTAAGACTGTACGTCTTCAAAGTATGTGTTTTACACTATACCGTAAAAAAAGGAGCGAGAAAGAGAAAGAGAAAGAAAAAGAAGAGAGAGAACGAAAAAACAACACATTAAACTAGACGCCGTGCAATGGCAGGAAACCATTGCGAGTGCGTAATGCATGGCCATTTTATTCTGTACAGTTGCCATGACGACAGACATGCTCAGCCATATTCTGTACAGTTAGCCAGACGATAATGTCATAAAGCACCAACATTCCGTGACATCAGCATTCCGCCACTCTAAGAGACAGGGAAAAATCCCAAGTTTGAAGACGAATCCCAGAAAAATAACAAGACCGAGGAATACCGGAAGCAATAGCAATCATCACACGAGAAATGTCTACAAACTGAACCTTGGATGACGAAAATCGGACAAGAAATGCGACCTGTGAAAACCACAAAAAATGGGAACAACATGGAAAATAGTGACATAATAATAAAAAACACAAGAACAATAAGTACCTGCATTCCATTGCAGTCACTCAATAATATGTTTTGTTGTCTTCTTCTTTGGTGGTGTTTTATGGCGGTAGGTATCCATAGTGTTACGTTATCCCCATTCTTTCGACTTTATTCTTTTGACTTTATTCTTTTGACTCCATTCTTTAGACTCCATTCTTTTGACTCCATTCTTTAGACTTTATTCTTTAGACCTAATCGTAACCATTGTGATGTCAGGATTCAGTGTCATAAAAGCCAAAATTCTAGAATGTCACTTTAGAGACCCTCCTCTCATTCACAAGTTGAGTTCAGTTGACTTCAGTCAAGTAGGTTCATCGTTGTAAAAAGTCTGCTTCAATTGTCTTTTCCGCTTTTGTGAGCAGCGGCGTGTGCCTAACAAATCAAGGGTCTTCACCGACCAATCAGGGTAAGAAACGTTTTCTTTGGACACTGACTAGGTTTATTGATTTTTCTGGTCGTATCATAGTTTTAAAAAAGAGTTTGTGTTTTGGGTATTCCTCAAAAATGAAATGATTTCAGTCAGTCAGCCAAACAAAACAGTTTTTAGATTAGATTTGAACTTTACTTAGATTTGAACATCGCCAGAGTAGAGTCCTGTCTCACATCTTCAGGAAGACTGTTCCAGATTTTAGCTGCGTAAAACAAACGCAGATTCCCCATGTTTAGTCCTGTCTGTCCGAGATGGTCCGAGATGGTACTAACATGTCCAAGATGTACTTTAGTGCTAGGCCATGGAGAGACATTTATACAAGCAGAGCTGCTTTGAAGTCTATTCTCTGAGCCACAGGGAGCCAGCGCAGAGACCTGAGCATAGGACTAATGTGATCGTACTTCCTGGTTCTAGTCAGGACCCGAGCAGCAGCGTTCTGGATGTACTGCAGCTGTTTTAAAGCTTGTTTGGAGAGGCCAGTGAGCAGGCCGTTACAGTAGTCGAGCGCCGTTACAGTAGTCTAATCTACTTGAGCAAACACATGGATAAGTCTCTCCAGGTCTGGTTTAGACACTATACTTTTGATTTTGGCAATGTTTTTAGATGGTAAAATGCTGCTGTTATTGATTTGACGTGGCTGTTAAAATTCAAGTCTGAGTCCATTATTACCCCCAGATTCTAACTTGATTTGTAGGTTTTAGAGCAAGACTCTGAAGTTCTCTTTTTTCTGTGGGCCAAAGACGATGATTTCAGTCTTGTCTGAGTTCAGCTGGAGAAAGTTGTTCTGCATCCACACACTGATCTGTTGGATGCAGTGACAGAGTGAATCCACTGGTCCAATTCACCTGTCGTCAGTGAAACATAGATCTGACGGTCGTCTGCATAATTGTGAGAGGACACATTTGCGCTGCGCATTGAACAAGAAGGGGTCCAGGATTGACCCTTGGGGCACCCAACAGGTCAGGGGCATCTGGTCTGAGATAAAGTTACCAATTTCAACAGAGTATTTCCTGTCTCCAGATAGGACTTTAACCAGTTTAGCGCGGCGGCCAGTGATGCCCACCCACAGTCCTCTAGTCTCTGTAAGAGGATCCCATGGTCGACAGTGTCAAAAGCAGCACTCAGATCTAACGAATTAAGACTGAGGCTTTGCCCGCGTCAGTGTTCAGGTGGATGTCATTTGTCACCTTGACAAGAGCAGTCTCAGTCTGTGATGAGGTCTAAAACCTGACTGGAAACATCTAATGAGTTGTTTATTAAGAGGAAATCAGTGAGCTGTTGGTAAACAACCTTTTCAAGATTTTGCCCCAAAATGGCAGATTAGAGATGGGCGGTAATTACTCAGTACTGCGCATCAGACTGCTCTTCTTTAGGAGAGGCTTTATGACCGCAGTTTTCAAAGAAATTGGGAATGTTCCAGATTGAAGCGACATGATAACTATGTGAGTGAGTGTGCTAACAAACTTTAGCCAACTTTAGAAAATCTTTGGTAGACATCTAGTTCAGCACAGACTTTAGAAATCTGGTGGGTAGCACATCGAGGCAGCATGTAGATGAACTCAGACTGGTGATGATCTCCTGGACAGTTTTGTCAGTTACAGGTGCAAAGTGAGTCAGCTCTAAGTGTGTAGGTGGTTTGAGGATTATTTTTGCATTGTAGAATTTATAGCATTTTTAATGGCCTGAACTTTGTCATTAAAGAATAATGCAAAGTCATTACACTTGGATGACACGCATACCAGGTGAAAGGCGAGGGAGGATCGGTGGGGAGCTTTTGTTGGTGTAGCGGAAGCCGGTGAGAGTTTGGGACCAGGTGAATGGCGGGGGGTTTAGGTGGGGCGGTTTTTGTCTGTATAGCAGCAGTCAGGGGAGAGTTCATCATCATCGATATCATAACTCTTGATCTTATTATATTGGGCGTGAGTGGAGCCATCTTAATGCTTGATTTGATCAGACATTCAAGATGGCGGGGAAGGCCCCTGTTAGGAATCTCTAGTGGGACTAGATGTTGCAGGGGGGACCCAGGGCTGCTCTGAGGGCAGGGGCGATGGCAGGGATGCTGCTGGGCTTGTCACAGATGGGTCAGCTTGCGAAAACTACGAAACTAATAGGCCTCTCTCGCCAGCTTGTGGTGCTCGGCCTAAATAAATGAATAAATTAAGTTTATGGCTGATAAAATGTGACCATAATCAACGTATTCATCATGGCAGGCTCACCATTTAATATACAGGGTGACCACCACAGTAGTAAAAGTGGAACTAGGGGTTCAAGGCGGATGGACATGATACATTTACAGTTTTAAGAGATGTTTATCCTTTAAGACTCTGCTTCTCAAACTTTTCACTTTACCACCTCAGAAAAATGGGCCTTCCAAATACCACTAGACATAATTTTAAACCAGGTATAAAAAAAATGATAGTTTACAGATCTAAACCAGGGCTTACTCAGATTTTAAAATGGGAAAACATTTGGAGGACAAAAATGTGGCTTAAAAGGACTCTAAATTCAGCATATATTTGAACTGCAAAGAAGTCAGCATACCACCTGAAGGAGCTCACATACCAAACACAACCACAGTTTGAGAAACACAGCCTTTTTTGTTTGTTTTTTTTGGCCAGGAGTATGCTAATGCTGTCCTGTTTTCTATATTAATATGACTATTTTATATTCATGTGGCACCTGCAGTGAAAAGGTGTGACATTCTCAAAATAAGTGGTTCGAGGAACAGGGGCCTAAACGTATGTGCAGCACCAAAAGAGGGACAGATGGCCGCTCAAGTTCTATATTATTTTCAGATCGCTTTAGCCCTTTATGATCTACTCAGTGGTTGATGCCAAAGGCTTTGTGGATGCGCTCTCATTTCACATTCACGTGCCAGTGGAGGGATTATCTCTGGAGACGAGCAGCACGTGTTGTGCGTGGAGTGCGTGGAGTGCGTGTCCAGTGCAGGAGCGGGTGGAGGTGACGCAGGGGGAGACCAGCTGACCTCAGCCTTCACAGGAGATGTGCCCGGGCAGAGCTCCTCGTGTCGGACCAGAGAGTCAGAGTGGACAAGAGAAAAAACTGTATCCCAGTAGGATTTCAAAATAATTATGGAAATGTTCAGACTTCAAAAAGACAATCGCCACAATGAGGCTTAATATTGTTTTATTGTTTTTGGTTCAAAGAAATTGCCGGCCTCCATGTGCAGTCGGCCGCAGTGTCGCGAGTTTGAATCCCGGCTCTGATACTTTAATTATGAATAACTGATGGCTAATTGTAAACCTAAAATGGGACAGAGTGTATACACCCACAAACCCTAAGGTTGCTAGTTTTCTTCGAGTTGTATCCGCAAGCCACCACACCCTGCAGAAGGCCTGAGGAAACCAACACACATAGTTGTGTTTTTAATGTGTCATGAAAGGCCTTTGAAAGGCTTTTTACATTTTTCTAATGCAAAAAGTGCCTGATATTTATCTTTTTGAAATGATCATGTACAATGTACACTTACGCTCACTATTGATTATGTGAAATACTTGCTCTGCTACTTGCTCTGCTCTTTTTTCTAAAAAGTAAATTTGGAAAAGAAAGTGGTTAACTTTTGCCTTTAATGGGAAAGATAAATATACATCTTTGCCTAACTATACTCAGGGGTTCTCCCTTTATAGTCGCGACCCATAAGAATAACAGTTGGCATTCATGACTCCCAAACATAAAAAGTAGTGATAATGAGCCTCATGTCTTATGTTTGATTTTATTTGGAAGATATAGACCTAGATAAAATATGTTAGGTTGGAAAACAAATGACACTTCCGTTTTTTCCACTGTTGCCCCTCGAGGGGCAACAGTGAGGGCTGTTGTGATTTTGGGCGTTACAAAAATACATTGAATTGAACCACTGCATTTGAAAGGAGTCCACCCTTGTTTAAGACTATTGTATCGATCAATTTTTAACTCGTATCACGTGGGGACCCCCTCAAATCGGTTGTTTTCTTTAATGCATGCCCTTTTTGATTTCATATATGTTGTTTTTATTTTTGTTCATCGTTGTATGTTGCACCTTAATGCCGAATCAAGTTCCTCTGTTTGTGAATGTTTGTTCATTGTCAATGGCAATAAACCTTTTCTGATTCTGACCCCCAGGTTGAAAACCACTGCTTTATATTATGCTATACTTTTAATAATGCGACAGCAGCACAACTCTTGGTTATGTCCTGTCCTCACTAATAACACTTCAGGGACAGAGCCTGGGACGGAGTAGAACAACCAAAACAGGAACAGGCGGTCACGCTCACTGCAAGAATATTGGCCTAAATTAAAAATGCTTTCTGTTTTGCAGTGTCTTATTTTGAAGCCAGTACATCCATGCGCATTCCCGTTTCCGGTTCGCTTGACTCTTCGGCTTCTCCGGAAAAAGCCGAGCCCAGGAGACTTCGGCTCCGCTCGGACACACAGCACCCGGCTGTATGGTGGAGAACACTTCTATATTTTTACCTTTTTCTGGGGACCGGCTGTATGATTAAGCTACAATCTTCAATGAGTAAGCATATCCCAGTAAGTACACCGCTTTTTCCTCTGTATTTTCAAACGTTTTAAGATGAAATTTGTGCAATCTGCGATTTTTTCCTACGGTTTAGCAGCAGCTGGTCGTTTCGGCGGAGACGAGACGGTGGCCTGCAAGTTTCTGCGTCGTAAAACAATAGATTTCACGAAAGGCACACACATGACATTGACTTACAGCTTTACAGGTTGATCTGCTGTTTGTAAAGATGACATTGCGTCGTGTTTCGTGCGTTAAACCATCGGATAATGTTGTTTTACGTCGCCCTGGACTACACCTTAAGGGCCTCTAGCGCTGCGTGATGGCGCCCACAGTTCTCACACACAAAGCCCACCACTTCACAGCTCTCCAGCGCCTTATTAACCTATTTACAGACCCCACAACGACAGCCACTGCGTTTTTGTTCTGTCTATGATGCCCCAGTTTTGGCACGTTTTGGCTTTTCGTTTGGCGTCGTGCGCAATTTTGCACCGTTTGCTGCTTTCTGCCGGAAGATACCGGTTTTTCCTTATCCATTTTTATCTATATTGCCATTTTACGCACACAACATTGCTTTTATGTTGTGTTTTAAAGGATAACAAATCATTGTAAATGTCAAGCTTCATGTAATTGCTGGTCAAATTTGCCTTTTTACCTGTAAATGTTAAACACACTTGTGCGTAAATGTGTTGGAAGCTGATTACCATGTTGTTGACCGTTGTCAAACCCCGGCGTGATTGTGTCATGGACGAATTCAAAACAGATTAATGAGCTTGTGAAATGGCTGCTTATCTCATCAAACGTCAATTACACGGCTCGGGTTGGAGCGCAGGGCCACAGTGGGGGAAATCGGACTTCTTGGAAAGCGCAGTTCCTAGTATCAAATCTGGAAAACACGGGAGCACAAAATGGCAGAGAGGGAAACGGTTTAGTGAGTCAAGAGTTTTAAGGTGGTGGAGCCTGGCTTTGGGCCTCTTTGCGCAGATAAATATGACCTACATGTTACAAGTGACACATCCGCACTATCAAGGCTCAGAAACTCAATGTACAGTGACAGGACAGCAGGAAGGAAAACCTGCTTACCCATGCATAGACCTGGGTTGATTATTGACATTTTTTAGCACAAAAATAGCCTAAATAATAATAACAATAATTGCTGGAGGCCTAAACATGTTGAGAATATTAATAATATTGTTTTTAATATTTAGAATGTTTAAACAACCATTATAGATTCATACTTTGTTATGTGGTTGTCGAAAGTATCGAAAATCAGATCACTAATCAATAATAAAACTAGTATCGAAACGAAATACTCATTTGATCAAGTATAAAAAAAATCCCACGGACAGGACAGTGAGACTTCGAGTAGTTTTAGAATGATCTTGAGTGTCAGTCTATTGTCTACAGTGCTCTCCCCAGAATCTTTTAAAGGGATGGTAAATATGCCTCTCATGGGGTTGCATTTTCCTCCAAGGATGGTTTACTGTACCGTCCTTATTTCCCAAGGTACATGCCCCCTAAACATACTATTAACTATATAGGCCTATATAATAGGCCTATTAACTTGACTAGACCCATTCACACAGATGATTATTTTGAAAATAAAATAATAACTAGACTAAATATATGAAGGTTGAGCTTATAATCACCTCACTTGAAGCTCTCTTTAACTATAATATTAGTTAATATAATAAGACAAGCTCCATGGTAACGCTGGGAGGAGGGGCTAGAGGCGTGTGCTCCTTCCGAAACTCACTGAGAAAGCGGACAAAATAACATCTGTAGACTCTATCTGTGTAGTGATACACATGTTGTCTTTTGAGCCGTTAGTCAGGTCTGGCCAAGAAAGTTTCATTTCAATGCGGCAGATCTCCGTATACCGTGCATCCTTGTGTTCTGCCGCGTCGTCTGATTGTAATAAAACACAGCGTTTTGAAGCTTAAGACTAAGACTTGTTTATTTGAAGTATTTTAATTATGGCGCTACCTAAAATATGGGATGTTGAGTTTTAGGTATTGTTATTTTCCCCCCATGTCAAATCGGCTGGCGGGCCATTTGATTTATCATATAGGGATGGCGGCCCCTGGTCTAAAACCTTGACACAAATTTTAATACCAGAATCCAGTCAATCCCTTTTGTATCAAAATTAAGTTTGAAGTTTGTATCGTGACAAGAACATCATAGATAAGTAAATCTGGTGATAAATGGCAATTAATATTTGCTGGCGAATATCACGATTGAAATGTAATCCAATGAATTATTGTCTCCTCTCTTGTAGATAAACTATATTATTTATCGTTCCATCGCTGTCTATGCCTGATGTGGCAGGTTTTTTTTTTGTGACAGCATTTGTAATTCACTCCACAAAAAGGTTTTTTTTAGGGCAAGCCAAGTTTATTTGTAGAGCACAATTCGTACACAAGGAAATTCAAAGTGCTTCACACAACGGGGAAAAAATGCATTAAAATCACAAAGACATGACAGAAATCACAAAACCTTCATTTCTATTCATTCAATTTAACAATTTTGCTGACATGAATATTTATTTGACATTGCCAGCGTAACAGATGTCTCCGAGATGGGCATATCGCTTTTAGATTGATTCTTTTATGCCATCTGCCTCTGCACAAGTCTGTACAGAGCGTATGTATCTTTTACGACGACTATATCGTCGACGCCTCCACCTTATGTGCGGCGCTTTTGTATCTTTAACTACGGACCCGGTCTCGTCTGAACCCCTCCGTACATTTAGCTTTCGCTAAACTAGAGAAAACCCAGAGAAAATTCGACCAAAGCTTTTAGTGTTAAAACTCACTCTTGATCAGTGGGTACCACAATATATTGCTGTCAAATATAAATATTGTGTTATTGGCTAATGCAATTAATATTGCAATAAGATAAATGTATCGCAATGACATTGAGCCGGTGTGAACGTGACAGCTGCTCTCTGGATTAGCACCCGTTTAGAGCGGTTCCGTTGCCGATGTGAACGTGATGGCCGCACTCTGGACTACCCTAGTTTTTCTACAAGTGCAGAAGTGTCTAAAGACGTACTTGAAGTCTGTGTAAGATAATTGCAGATGTCAGATCACAATTTGTAAGCGTGCTTGCCTGTCCATTTTTTATTTTTTAATATATATAATCAGGATGCTTGTCTAAAATGCCCTCGCTAACCCCTCGTGTTCTCCTGTGTGTCCTGCAGCAGTTCTGTGGTGTTCTGGGTCACACATTTATGGAGTTTCTGAAGGGCAGTGGAGACTACTGCCAGGCACAGCACGTCGTAGATGCAGACGAGTGAACGGCCAAACTCGCCATCCAGCCACCGCCACACTTGAGCCACAGGAGGACCCCGTGTCGCAGGCAGGACCGGCCCACCCTCCTTGAACCAGCGACAACTCTGTCTGGATGGGGTAACTCCAACCGCTGCACACTGCCCTCCACCTGGCCACAATAAGGTGGAACCAGCCTTGTTTTTCTTTATTTTGCTTTTTATTTTAGTCCAGAAAGATTCCGTTTTTGGTTCCGATTGTCCGCCCTTTTTCGGCTGCCAACTCTTCAACATTGCCCCAACTCTAACACTACAGCCGCCTTTGTCAACTCTTGCCAATTTTTGAAAGAAGCCTGGAGGATTTTGACCCATCTGTCGTTATTTGTTGGCATTCCCTCCACCTTTAAGTGTTTACATCAGTGTTTTTTGCGCTGTACAAGACATTTGGCTTTTGTTACATTTATATTTTACTTTTCCGTTGTCAAAATGGCTCGAATGAACAGACCGGCCCCAGTGGAGATCACCTACAAAAACATGAGGTTCCTGATCACCCACAATCCCACCAACGCCACGCTGAACAAGTTCATCGAGGTGAGAGAAGGCACTGAGCGGCTTTAAGAAACTACAGCAGGGTTTACAATGGGTTGTGTTCATGGTGTGTCACAAATGCAGATGGTTTGCAACAGACTTGGAAGGATTTGAAAGTTAGGGGAGACACTTTTGATCATTTTTTTACCGTCAACATAAAAGCTTATAGTCCAATCTGCACCGAAAAGATCACTTGCATCCATAGATCTCTCTGGGACATCGTAACTAAAAGCCTTTTTCCCAAATGCATTTTTCTCCCGCAGAGACATAAAGGTCAGCCCTTAAAGCAGCTCCTCCACACACCAAACTGCACGATCTTGGACTGAACAAGATATTGATGGATCAAACAGGGGGATTTGTTTATATCTAAATCCAAGCGTGATTTATTCAAGCTTTAATTCCCCAAAAAATGAAGTGAAATTTTACACCAATTTTGAATAAGATATAGTTTACTCAAACACTAAATAAGAAATCCAAAATCCCCTTTTTATAAATGTTTTTGTATCTAATCTGTCAGCATAATGAAGCAATAAACTTAAACTTTGCGCTCCATTTTTTTCAGATTTATATGCACCAAATATGCAATTTTTACACATAAAATTGCATATTTATGTAGGTTTTTAAAAAAAAAAAATAATACAAGTAAACTACACAAGTTTCAAATAGACATTTCTAAATTAAATTATTTTCCTTTTCATCTGCAGTGTCTCGTCTCAAAATGTAAATCTTGGCATGGTTTGAATAACGGAGCTTATCAACATAATGGTCGTCTTTAGTTCCCTTTTGGCACAAATAGAGAAAAATATAGTGAGGATGTGGTTCAAATCCCTCCAGATATAATCAAGTTAAAAACACAAGTTGACTGATTATTAAATTCTAGAGCGTGACCACAATCTACTGAACAGCTGCAATGATTAACAGACTAATCATGACTAGTCGACTATAGAAATAATTGTAGTTGTATTTTGATAATGTTCTGTACAGACTCTAAAAGTCATACAAAAAGACCTTTTTATAGCTAAGACGGTAGTTTTATTTAAAAAAAAAAATGGTATATCAAAATGTCAAAAATTTACTTTCTGATTTTCATCAATAATGCTTATTTGGTAAAAAAATTATTGAAAAAGTCGACTAATCAAAAAAATAATTGCAGCCGTCCTTGACATCTAGAGCATGGACACAACCTGTCGAGTTTTCTATGTTAAAGTATGTAATTGTTCTGTTTTTCATTACAGGAGCTGAAGAAGTATGGAGTGACCACCGTGGTGAGAGTGTGTGAGGCCACGTACGATGCCACTCTGGTGGTGAAGGAGGGGATCCAGGTCCTGGTGAGTCGCACTGGACTAAAACTTACACAATCGACTCATTTACAACAACAACAACAATAATTTGGGTACCTGACCTGTGTGTGTGCGTGTCTGTGTGTCTGTGCGTGCGTGTCCTGAAAGGGCATTTTGCAGAAGCTACCCTAAATTTGAGTGTGTTGTCTGCAGCTAATAAAGTGTTTTATTTCTCGTCAACCCGGCAGTAAGAACTGTAAACATCGCTCTGATTGACTGAGCTTTGGCGGTTTGCCGCAGTTTCACTTCTGTCTGAGAAAAGCCGTCCTATAGCCGTACGCTTGCCACAGCTATTTGCCAAAGGAGAGCAAGAAAGTAGTTCTAGATTCCTACGCCTACTTCCTCTTTTTGCGGGTTGAAACATCAGGAACACCAGCTTTAATTGGACAAATGTACAATGTTTTAGTGATCAGTTATGTCATGTAAAATTACCAACTCAAACTGTTATGTGGATTATTCTGCCGTTTAATTATTCATTAAATTTAGATTCTGTAGTCTTTTGAGCTAGTCCATGTTTAGAACTTAGCAATAGTAGTCCTGTTTTACCCCTAATTTAGACTTGTTTTAGACCTGTTTTAGTACTCGAAAGGCCGAATGTTTTCCTAGGTGGTGGGAAAAGTTTGAGAAGCACTGGTCGAGACATTGCAGAGAGAACCTTAAATGTCAGCTGTGTAGTTTGTCAAAGCCCCTCTTGTCCTCCTCTTCACTAACATCGCTCTTTTCCTGCTGTGCGCTCAGCCTTTCACTTCTTTGTTTGGGTTTCCGAGAGACAGCCTCTGACACCACTTCCTCTGTGCTCTGTGCCGCTCCAGGATTGGCCGTTCGACGATGGCGCTCCTCCGTCCAACCAGATCGTGGACGATTGGCTGAACCTGCTCAAGCTGAAGTTCAGGGAAGAGCCAGGCTGCTGCATCGCTGTGCACTGTGTGGCAGGACTGGGCCGGTGAGGCTCATTTACACCAAATAATACTTAATGTATATGAAATCTCTCTCTTTAATAGATTGAAAGTGGCGTAGCATTATTATGAACTGGGGCTGGGCGATATGGTGATCTGAATAGGTCTCTCATTCCTGTGACGATAAGGGCTGCAATCGACCAAAAACATTCTTGGTCGACTAAGACATCCTCACGCATCAATTAGTTGACTAAAAGGAGGCGTGGCACGTGCAAGTGAATTCATGGGGATCAAAAAAGTATATTCACTAAACGGCACGCTTATTTGTAAAAAGGCAGAATAACGTGATGATTTCCTCTCAAATCCAGAGCTCTCATGCCATTTGGTCCGTTTAAAACCTTTCATATCAATACAAATAATTAGTTGATTAATGAAAAATCCTGGTCAACTCGGACACCATTGACCAATGAATCAACTAAAGGCCTAGAGCCCTAGTGACTGCTGTTCCCCCAAACCTCCTCTTGGCCGGCCTCAGCAAAGCCCTAAGTGAGTGACAGGTGGATTTACTTCTGCAATGAAGTGTCAACTTTCAGATTAAGATTCAGGTGACTTTAGTTGCCTCTTTTGCATGACTCTTGATCAAATACAAATCAAGATTTGGCAAAAAAAATTTCCAGATTCCCGTGGAGATGGCAATAATGTACTGCCGTACTACTTTATAATTCATTTATGTCTCCAAATGTTCCATACAGAGCTGTAGTCCTTTAGCCGTTAAGTCGATGAAATCGATTGTTTTTTTTGTTGTTGACCAGATCTTTAAGGCTGCAACAAGTTCACTGATCAAATTATTGAAATCATTGTAAACTAATTCAGTGGCTGAGTTTGGAGGCCCTGTACATCAGGCAGGTTCAGCGTGAGCTGTGACTCTTTCATATGAAGAGTTCACGTCTGTTGGGACACAACAGCTTTCAGCTGCCAGCCTTCTGAACAAAGGATCTGTCTTTCCTGCAATTTTATGGGATTTATTGTGCATTTATTATGGGATTTTGTTGTCCAACAGGTATGACTAATTGTTTATGTGTCTGTCGTGTTGTTATTAACACGTTGATGACAAACCTGAAAATTGCTGCACAACAAATCTTCAAGTCAACTGAACTGAACTAATCAAATAATCTGAACTATATAAAACATGACATGTGCTAAGAAGGAATGACCCCAAAATGACACAAATGACAAATTAGTCAACTCATTATTTTAGGATTTCTAAGGATTTTTGTGCACAGAAATGAGAATACATGAAGCGAGTTAGCTTGACTTTTGGGTGACTGGACATTTGAATCTTTAAGTCTTTTCACATGTGTTTTTTGCATGAGAGCCTTATCAATTTGTCATGCCCCGCCTTCTTTTAGTTGATTAATCGCTTAGTTTTCAACCCGTGTGGGGAAAAAATGTCCTGGCTGAGTTTAAAGGTGTACACTTCCTTAGTTTAATATTAATTTAGACAAACCTCTGCAGCATAAAAGGAAGCAAAAAAATTCACCCTTATATATACCTTTTTTAAAAATTGTATTTATTTATTTTTACTGCCATTAAAGGTTGAAAAACTTGATACACTGGAGCATTAGTTAACTACAGCTCTAATTGGATTAATCTGCAGACTTCTGGTGTCTTTTTCTAACCATGACATTTGCCTTTCGCAGAGCTCCTGTTCTGGTGGCACTTGCTTTGATCGAATGTGGGATGAAATACGAAGATGCTGTCCAGTTCATTCGACAGTAAGTTTCTGCCTTTTTCCTTTTATCCTCTTGTTTTGAGACGGAGACAGATATGCAAAAAGGGGGTTCAAATGCTTTGGCAATTAAACAAAGTACAAGACGACCAGTGCAAATGACCTAGTTTGAATGTTTTTGATGACTACAGGAAGTTCACCTTGTACAAAACAGAGTGGCCACATCACGATCTTTATCTACAGAATCTCAAAGTGAAGACATGACTCATCCCTGACTCAACGCTTACTCAGCCAGCAAATCATTCATGTTGTTTATGTCATGCCCGATTACATTACAGTGTTTCAAATTGCTGCGGTTGTGTTGGACATTTATTACCAATGTTTTTAGAATCGACTCTTAATTGCTTTTTCTGTTTGTGGCCAAATATCGCAACTGCTACCACAAAGTACTTTACAGAGTTGGACTTAAACGATCAGGCAGAAAACCAAGACGGTTGACACTTGTTTAAAATGTATTTTTATTCATTTATTTATTTATTTTCAGGCAAACATTTCAAATAAAGCTAACTAATTTTGATAATGTTGACTAATACCGAGGACTAGAGCGGGGGTCCAAACCGAGGACTAGAGCGGGGGTCCAAACCGAGGACTAGAGCGGGGGTCCAAACCGAGACCGGAGGAACTAGAGCGGGTCCAAACGAGACATAGAGCGGGGGTCCAAACCGAGGACTAGAGCGGGGGTCCAAACCGAGGACTAGAGCGGGGGTCCAAACCGAGGACTAAAGAGGCAACAAACTTGAAGAAAAATATTAACTGCTAAAATGTGTCATTAATTGTTATTTATTGAAGTCAGTGCAGTAATTATTTTGACCTTTTAACCTTTGCTGCTCATATTTTGTCCAATACAGGTTGTACTTTTGAAATGATCTCACTTGTTTTTCTCTTCCAGGAAGCGTCGAGGAGCCTTCAACAGTAAGCAGCTGTTTTATCTGGAGAAATATCGTCCAAAGATGCGCCTTCGCTTCAAGGACTCCAACGGCCATCGCAATAACTGCTGCATCCAGTAAAAGCATATTCAGAAAATACGAAAAACGACAGCCAAAATTCGAGCCAACCAACTTATAACCATGAAAGTCCTGGCTAGCGCTTCACTGGCAGGCTTATATCTTTATTACATTGTGTTGAAGTACTTTTGTTTAGAAATCCCATGCTCAACTTTTATCAACAATTCCTTCCTCCTCCAGGTATCAAAACGTGTCAAAATAGAGAGAATAGTCCCTAAGTGTGCCCATTGTAAGAGATGAGAAATAAAAAGGCAGCATGAATCAATGTAAGATGTTGGATTATATATATTTTAATTGGCCAGTCTGTTACCTGTTCTTCAAAAATGGGTTGCGTTCACTTTCTTAGATTTCTGAGTGTCAATATAAAAGATGAAGTGTAGGACCCAATATTGATGTAATTAATAGTAAAAGTTACCAGAATCCTCTGTTTCTTAGCAATTGGACCTACAACTTTACTATATCAATTGTATGGCTTATTGCCTTCTGCAATCACGTTTTAGTCATTTGAAGATATCATGGATTTGTGTCTCCAAATCTACAATTATTGGACCTATTAGCCACATAAGATTATAACTAGGATGGTTTTAATGTTCATCTGCAACAGTTAAATACAGTAGGGTGAGTATGGGTTAATTAGGGACGGTCGAGTTGGATTCTTTACATTTTAACGTTCTTCTATAACTTGCAATTCACCCCATACTAATCAATGATGTGTGCGTATATGAAAGTGAAAAACGGCATTTTCAGACTCAAGCGTCACATGGGCTCATGCACAGGCCCAGCATGTCTCGAAGACACACACTTTTTGGTTAAAATGATACATTTAATGTATTGCCTTCAACCAAATGGTGAATACAGCTGCTGCTTTTACGTTTTTTTTGTCTGTAGCGTCTCATTTTACCAATTGCACCTCCAAAGGTCTTGATTTGAAGAAGGATAACCAACTTCTTGTGTGTAATATTTCTGATATTTTCTTTCGCTGATGTAAAGTAGACATCTAGAGCTTTTGGAAAATATATTCCATTCAAGATTTTGGCAGTTAAAGCAAAAAAATAAAAATTCAAAATGGTTCCCCATTCAACCCACATTCACCCCATGTAAATGGTGCGCAATTTACAAATTAACATTAAAATCACCCTAGTTTTAATTGTATGTGGATAACTACAGTACTGACTTGATACAGCAGTGGTAATATAAACCATTTTCAAAACCGTTTCACAATCAAGCCAAAAGTTTTAAGATGGTCAGTTTATGGTTAATGATGAGATGAGAAAACTTTGTCGCGCAATGGGGAAATTAAAGATTATAGTCTGCTAAGGATGTAAAACTAGCCGACGGAAGAAAAAACAAGGCACTCCGACGGGTTGAAGTTTAAAAGCCTAGATTCAAACATGGCGTACTGTATGAGGCGCTCCCCGACGTTATTTTAAATCAGGGGAAATTCAATAGTTGCAACTGCAAAATTACAAAAACTGCAGCTATAAATGATAAAAGTAAAAATAATGCTAAAAATTGTAAATGCGCAACAAAATGGAATGGTCTTATCAGGTTAAATTGTTTGTGTTGAGTAACATTGTGTCTACTGCCTTCATCTAAATTCTTGGCATTAAAATATAAATATCTAGAATGTGAACACACCTTGTTGTCTGGTATTGTCCCTTTTTAAATGAATTTGTGGTGACTGATTAGAAAGAGCTATGCCTTCCTTAGAATTCACATCCATAAATGCCTTACAATCGAAGTGCACCAACTGGCAATCTTGATGGCTGGCATTTAGAAAGGTGTTTGGTTTTTCTACTCAGAACAAAAACTAAAGAAAAAAAAAATAAACAAATTGTTGCCTTCGTCTCGTGCAGGAAGTCTTAACAATTATGCCCTTTCAGTACAGTTTTTTACTATAAAATGCTTAATTGTTGCATATTTGTTTAGCGAAGTCTAGGAGCCGTTATTTTCCTATTGAACTGTTTTGTTTACCAATTTACTGCCATGTCCAAAATGTGATTGTTTTTAGTTTCCGGATTTAATTGCGTTCTTTTCTTTGCTTCAAACTGGACTTCCAACGTCTGCTATTTTTTTTAATGCCTTTTTATTTTGTTGTCAGTAACTTAAAGACTTCGATACTTGATGATTTTATGTATTTGAAAATGTGTACTATTACTTTTAGGTTGGCTATTTATACTATCAATGGATGTGTGATTTAGTACCGTGAGCGACAAAACTTGTACCTTGTTCACCGACTTGTGAGAGTACATTAAAATGATACACCAAAATCCAAAGTGTGTTTTTGTTTTCAAATTAGCACTGCAGTTATTTACAGCATGTTATGATTACATGCCATCAAAATTAACTTTTTACTTGAGTATATTACTCGGGTGTTACTTTTGAACGACGTTTGACAACTCTACCCAAGCAATGCTGTGCAGTTGTCATGTGCAATGCTGTGCAGTTGTCATGTGCAATGCTGTGCAGTTGTCATGTGCAATGCTGTGCAGTTGTCATGTGCAATGCTGTGCAGTTGTGTGCAATAACAAGTGAATCACTGGTACGATTCACTTGACCTGCTGTTTTGTCCATATGCTGCGCTATAGACATAGTTTAAACATTGTACATAATAGTGTTGTAGTCTTATACCTTATTGGCAACGTGTGGTGTTAGGGCCAAGAATATTTTTAACAATTTATATTTTTTTTATTACATGTTTCTTATTCTCCTGTTTGTGTAACACTGGAATATCAAAATTTTTGGATTTAAAAGTAATCGTTGAAATCCCAAATTTAAATTTGGATAATTGCACATCCTAATTTAATTGTATTTAAATAAATAGTCAAACAGGTATTTTATTGTTTTTCTCTTGGTATTTTTGTAGGAAATTTGGCATTTGGCCTGATACTTGGCACAAGTGTTGCTGGAGAAAATATTGTGATGATTTTCAGTGTTGATATATATATTATATATGGCACAGTTAAAACGAATTCACCTGACCAAAGTGTTACACATAAAAGGAAACAGACTTCATACATAAATAATGTTTTCAGTAAAAGTATTTTCTAAATACAGTACTACTTATATTACATACACCTATAAATAAATACATAAATATTTAGCACAATAAAACACAAGCTGAAAAGTCCTCACTTGTTATATTATGGTTAGGTGCATAAAATTCAAGTCCCCCCCCCAAAAAATCAACTTTTCACATGCTGATAAAGCAATTGCAGCAACAGACCCATATTTTAGTTTGACTTAGACACATTTTATTGATCCACAAGAAAAATGACTTAGAGAAAACACAGAAGTCCGGGAATTGAACCCAAGACCTTACTGTCAGTAAAGAATACTGTCACCTTCATGCCACCTGCCGTATTGTTACTCTTAAAAATACTCATTAGAGTGAGTTTGATGGAGCTAAGTAATGTTTAGAAATGCAGTATCTGTATTAAGTTTGTTGTTTAATAGTTGTCAAAAATGTGTCTTTTTAGGCTTTAAAGAACATGGAGTTGTAGTTACATCATTAAGAATGAACAATGAGCCTTTTTAAATGCAGAAAACACTGAAAGGCCCTGGGTTATTTCATCAAATGTAGAAAAAGTTTCAGATGTAGTCATCTGGAAACAAAACGTTTCGACTCTCAACCAAGAGTCATTCTCAATCTGTGAAACAAGTCTGAGAACTCCTGTTTGTATCCTATTCTGTGAAAGCCCTGCCCACCAGGCGGGACCTCCTGATAATGGAGGCCCCGCTAAACTGAGATGGGCCATCTACATTCTATTGTGACCTGGCTTTGGCTGCCTCCTCCTTGAGTACGGCCCATCTCTAATCTGCCAAGTCCTTGAAAAGATTGTTTTCCAACAGCTTACTGACTTCCTCATAATAAACAACTCATTTGATGTTTTCCAGTCAGGTTTTAGACCTCATCACAGCACAGAGACTGCTCTTGTCAAGGTGACAAATGACATCCACCTGAACACTGACGCAGGCAAAGCCTCCGTCTTCATTCTGTTAGATCTGAGTGCTGCTTTTGACACTGTCGATCATGGGATCCTCTTACAGAGACTAGAGGACTGGGTGGGCATCACTGGCACTGCGCTAAACTGGTTTAAAGTCCTATCTGGAAGACAGGAAGTACTTTGTTGAGTTTGTTCTCCAGCTGAACTCAGACGAGACTGAATCATCGTCTTGGCCCACAGAAACAAAGAGGAAGTGTTAACTGTCACCTCCAGAGTCTCGCTCTAAAACCTACAATTCAAGTTAGAAATCTGGGGGTAATAATGGACTCAGACTTGAATTTTAACAGCACGTCAAATCAATAACATCAGCAGCTTTTCACCATCTAAAAAATGGCCAAAATCAAAGTATTGTGTCTAAACCAGACCTGGAGAGACTTATCCATGTGTTTGTCTCTAGTAGATTAGACTACTGTAACGGCTTGCTCACTGGCTTCTCCAAACGAGCTGTAAAACAGCTGCAGTACATCCAGAACGCCGCTGTCCGGGTCCTGACTAGAACCAGGAAGTACGATCACATTTAGCCTGTGCTCAGGTCTCTGCACTGGCTCCCTGTGGCTCAGAGAATAGACTTCAAAGCAGCTCTGCTTGTATACAAGTCTCTCCTGGCCTAGCACCAAAGTACATCTCGCACATGTTAGTGCCATATGAACCATCTCGGACTCTGAGACCTCAGGGACCGGCCTCCTGCTGGTGCCAGAGTCAGGACTAAAAATGGGGAATCTGCGTTTCAGTTTTAAGCAGCTAAAATCTGGAACAGTCTTCCAGAGGATGTGAGACAGGCCTCTACCTCGGCAATGTTCAAATCTAAGCTAAAACTGTTTTGTTTGGCTGTGCATATGACTGAAAGGATTTTCTTGCGTCTTCTCTTTTATGTCTTAAACTATATGATTGATAGCCTGAAAATGGCACTTTAAACTTCTTTAAATTAAAGGTCTTTCTTTAGAGAAATTCTTTACAATTCTAAGTCTACTATTTAGACACATTATTTGAACGTGTAAAAATTCCGCTCAACACAAATAGCCCATTGTGCTGGTGTCCAAGCACAGCTGCAGAGCAGGTGCCTGAGGAGAGGGTTAGAAACACGCTGGTTAGGTTGTCAGCCGACACTAAGGCCAGTGCAAAGTCCAGGAAGCCTGGCGCACCTACCCACTGCTCAAGAGTGAGTTTTAAACACTGCAAGCTTTGGTCAAGTTTTGTCTGGGACATTAGTTTAGCGAAAGCTAAATGTACGGACGGGCAGACGAGACCGGGTCCGTAGTTAAAGAATCAATCTAAAAGTGATGTGCCATCCCGGAGGGGCTGGCAATGTCAAATAAATACGGGAAAGAGTGTCTAGAGCAGGGGTTTTAGTTGATAGCAAGGGGGTTTTCACCGAGGGCCGCATTATGAACTTATATGAGGCAGAGGGGCCAAAGACAACACGCCAATGAAGTGAATCATTTGAAATGTTGCATTTGACATAGTTTCGATGAGCCTCCACACTTTAATAAGACTTGGAACATTAATATTAGGTTTGGAATAACATCAAAATGCTTGAATTTTTCCAATTTTACAGCAAGAAGTACTACTTTTTTGCTGTTTGGACCAACTTATTAGGGAGCCGGAGGGCAATAAAAATTGGAGGGCCGCATTTGGCCCTGGGCCGAGTGTCTGCCAGTGTGGTCCAATAGACTTGGTTTTCCATCTGGCGGATCCCTAAGCACGGACAAAATGTGTGATCCATGCCAGCAAAATTGTTAAATTGAATTAATAGAAATAAAAGTTTTAGTGATTTATGTCATGTCTCTGTGATTTTAATAATTTTTCTCCTGTTGTGTGAAGCAATTTGAATTGCATTTTGTACAAATTGTGCTCTACAAATATACTTGCCTTGCTGAACTACATTAGGTATTCATTTATTATCGTATTGTAGTTTTTGTCCATGAATCTATTACAATCTGTAGTAGTATTATGAATTCTATATCACCCCCCCCCCTCCCCCCCCCCCCAAAACTTTCCTCTATATTTGCGTCAGACGCTGAGCCTTCATCGTGCACGTTTCTGATTGGCCCGTCGAGGTGAAAACATATGACGCACCCGGAAGTACCTTAGAACATTATTTCCGTACGCGGATGCGGTTTCGTTTTGACATCCTCTACTTTGCTATCAACTAAAACTGATAGATTGCAGTTTAAATCCACATTTCGGATTTATTGTGCAAAGATGAAGCGGGCATTCATCTTTTTAGCAGTGTTTCTGTGTTTGGAGCCTGTTTGTTGCTGGAATGACGGTAAGCATTGAACGTCCTGTGTTTACAGAATTACCGAGTGAATAACAATTATCAGTCAAATATTAAAATTCAAACTGTATTTTCTCTTGTACTAGAATATTCTATTATTGGTGTACAATCCTGATCTAGTCGTGCATTTGTGAAACATTTCAAACTTTAGATACGTCATAAAGAAACGTTAAAGTGCATATGTGGAAGGTTTTCATGTTTTTCTAATTATTACATTTTTTGGTGGGATAGAACCTGTGGTAAATGTTTAAAATCAGTCAAGTGGCAGTTTATGAAGAAAAATGTTTAAATTACAGGAAGTAAAATATAAAAAGTATTTACTCAGTACTTAACTATTACGTAGTAGTAACGTTGGTAGAATCCCCCTGTCTATGTCATTAATAAGCATTAGGCAACATTTCATCAAAAATACAGGGACAATTTACATGCAACTGACACATTTTGATCAGAATCGGAAAGGGGTTTATTGCCATTGTCAGTGAAAAGATTTGACTAGTCTGCAGCCGATCACCTTCTCAGCAGAACGCACAATACGCTGTAGTTGCTTTGGAAAATGTAATCTGTAGTCTGAAAAACAATGTCAAATTTTGTATGCATTTATTTTTTTCAAATATATATACATGTTTGTTGGAGTTGTGGTCTGTAAGAGCTGGTTGAGTTTTGGAGTCAGAAAATCTCCAGAACTACAACTAAACGTTCCTGCAGTCCACAGATGTAAACAATGTGAAGGGCCTTGTAAGGAAACCGTCTCTCTCTCCTCAGCAGGTAGTGTTCTGCTGCGGGACATCCAGGTTTTGACTCTGTATAAGGGCCGTTACACAACCGGGCGCCGGACGAGCCCGATGCCCCAGCTGCAGTGTGTGGGGGGCTCCGCTGGGTGTCAAGCCTTCGCCCCAGACGTGGTCCAGTGTCAGAACAAGGGCTGGGATGGGGTGGACGTGCAGGTGAGCCAGTCAAAGAGGATTACATGGGTTTCACTGTTAATACCTACTTTTGAAATAATCATGGGAGGAGGAGGTTATTATTATTGGCATTATTAAATCAAAATGTCAAAAAAGACTAAACAATTTTGGATTTTCATCAATGATACATTTCATGGATAAATATTCTTTATCTAGAAGCCTCTAGTCACCATATTTAAACCTTTTATTTGTTTAAAAATGTATTTTAAAAGTCTTGATGTACAGTAGAATTCTTCATTTGACTAGTCGACCACTAAAATAATTGTTAGTTGCAGCACTAACTGCTACTACAATTACTGCTGATATATTACTTATGAATGACTTCAAACTGTAGCTCTTTCACTGGTCTTACGTAATTGGCCAATTTATAGAGCTTGTAAAAGATAAGAGAAATATCCTAACGGCATAAGGAATTGGTGGAAATCTGTCAACAAATATTAATATTACTTCAGCTTTTAACCACTAGACTCTAGTGGTTAAAAGCTGAGGTAATATTAATAGAGGGATGTTTTTTTAATTGTATTTTTTTGCTGACTGTGTGTGGCAGTTTTCATGACATGCAAAAATAGTAATGATTGAGATGTTAAAGGCTCTAAACTGCAACTTAGGACCGCAACTAGCGATTATTTCAGTAGTTGAAATATGGTGACAGGTGAGTTTATGAATTAAGTGTATTATTGATGAAAATCAGTAGTGTATTAGTTTTTGACATTTGTATTCATAACAATTATGATTATCAAAATATGACTGATGATTATTTATTTATAGTCGAATAGTCCTGATTAGTCGAGTAATCGTTGCAGCTCTATTGTGGATATAGTTAAAGGGTTTAGTTTAGGTTCATTAGGTCTATGTTTTGATAAGTTCAGGATTCTTCTAGTCAGCCCTGTTTTTTTGGTGTCATGTTTCGGCTGGACTCTGCTGCCTTGCTCGAGGTATGACACAAACGTACAGGTCTGACTAGAAGAATCCTAAACTAATGTATTCTTTCTTGCAGTGGGAGTGTAAAACAGACATGGATAACACGTACCGTTTTGGGCGCATCGAGGTGAGCTGTGAGGGCTACAACCATCCGTCCGACCCGTACGTCCTGACCGGCTCCTGTGGGCTGGAGTACACGCTGGAGCTGACAGAGGAGGGACGCAAGAGGAACCAGGGCGGATGGGGCTCACAGCAAGGCTCTGGCGGGTTTGGAGGTACAGTACATGCTCTGGTAAAAGTGAATCTTGAGAGCAAGTGTTTAAAATCTTGCTGAAAGCAGAGAAAAATTCCTGACATAGCAGATAAAAACATAATACAGTAGTAAATAATAATAATAATTGTAATCGTATGGATTTTGTATGGAGAAAGAGCATGACGGGCTGTGCGATGACGGTCAACCCCTACTTTGCTTCTGTTAAGGCTGTGCTCGTATGTGAATACTTTGTAATGTGTTTGAGAACTAGGAACAAGATAGATTTAAATCCCAATTTCCTTCTTTCACAGTTTTAAAACCACAAAAAGTCAGAAGAAGCAAGGCAAGTTTATTGTAGTGAACAATTTGTACACAAAGTAATCCAAATTGCTTTCCATCACAGGAAAAGATGCATGAAAATCACAACACAATCAAACAAAAATGTTAAAATATTTATAACATGAATTTTAAAAAGTCAACTCTTTCAGTCATGTGCACAGCTACAGTGACTTGCAAAAGTATTTGTACTTACTTCCTCCTGGAACTTTGTGGAAGAACAACACAAAACATCCGCAGAAGACTGGAGACTGGGACAGAGGTTCACCTCCAGCAGGACAACGACTCTGAACATAAAGCCAGAGCTACAATGGAATGGGTTAAAGCAAAACATTCATGTGTTAGAACGGCCTAATGAAGAATCTGTGGCAAGATCTAAAAACTGTGGTTTTCCTTTCGCATCACGTCATGTTATGTTGTTCTTTCACAAAAAATGCCAATAAAATGTATTTGAGTTTGTGCTCGTGACGGGACAAAATGTGCAAAAGTTCCTTGAGTACCAATACTTTTGCAAGCCACTGTAAACAGTAATGTTTAAGCCTAGAATTGAACATTGTCAGAGTAGAGGTCTGTCTCGCATCTTCAGGACGACTGTTCCAGATTTGATCTGCATTAAACTGAAACCTTTTTTGAAATTATTGCTAGACATCATAAAATATAGACCTCAAAATACTCCCTATAAACTAAACTAATAAAAGTACATTCCTAAAGATACAAAACGCTAACTGAAATTATAACACTGTATTTGTAAATATATATAACCTTTTAAATTGTTGTTCTTTGTTGTCAGGTTTTGCGTCCAGTTTCTTCAATGGTTTCTCTGGTCATAAATCCCAGTCTCCTCCGCGTCAGAGCTCGTTTCCTTCGGGTGGAGAAGACTCTGGAGGCCTGCTCGGTGTAGTGCTGCTCCTACTCATTGCCTTCGGGATCTACAAACTGTTCCTCAGCGGAAACACAGCGACTCAGGGACCACAGCCCGGCGAGTCCCAGCCCGGCTCTGCCTCTGCTCCTCCTCCTCCGGGGTTCAAACCTGACTACACTAACACAGGTACACAGCACGCAGGCAACCGTTTACACATGTGAAGAGAAAGGAGTGAAAACATCCCTGTTACCATTTAAATTTGTTTCATTTGCTCAAAAAAATAAAACAAAACATAACCTAATGTAAGAAAAAACACATGTAACATGCAAGATAAACCACTCTAATTTAGAAACCTGTTTGTGTCCGGACTAGATCTGTTTTAGCAGGCATTCACACTTCAGAACTTTCATGTTTATATTAGTCCAAAGTCCAGGCCTAAACAGCTGGTCCAGAAAATAGAAGTGGTGTTGGTCCGGACCAATGTCTGGTCCTGTGCAGCATGAACACGAAAGTTCAGACCTTTGGACAAAAGTGACAGGTGTCTGACCACGCGTGAGGAACGGGAGGAAGACAGAGCCCAAACGTGAAGAGGAGGAGCGGGGCAGAGCCTGAAGTGGTTAAACGCCACAGTGAAGTCACATATAATGCTGCTTTGGCACAGCGGAGTTAGTTTAAGTGTCAAGTAACTACAAACACATCTGCCAAAATACAGTCAAATAAAAGATTAGCTTTACCTTTTGAATTAACAAATGCACTTAAAGGCTATTCTCAGAGCCACTAAAGCCCTGAAATGTCATCTGCACACAAGCACAATAACGCAGGGTAAACTGACACGTCTTTACGCTGATAGCGGCACATAACAAACATGCACGCTAAAGGGCAACGCTTGTACAGTTGAAAGTAGAGGATGAACCTGTTAAAGAACCCATGGTACACATGGTTAGTAGTATTTATGTTCATACAGATATTCAGTGAAGAACGAGGGCTGCAACTAATGGTCATTTTTGTAGTCCACAAGCCAAATGCAAATGTTTTTTTGTTTTTTTTTGTAGAAGACATTTCAAACCAAATAAAGGTCGAAATATGGTATAACAGCTTCTCGAAAGAAAATATTTATAAATAATGTGTGTTGTTGATGAAAGTTTACTTTTGTAGTTTTGATTTAATATTGCCACCTTATTTATTATTAAAGGTCTTTTCATCTGTGTTTTAGAGTCCGTACAGTCCGGATAACATTTACAATTATCAAAAAATACAACTACAATTATTCTAATAGTCGACTGGTCAGATTATTTGTTGCCTTATAAGGAACAGCAGTTTTTTCATAAATCTAGACCTCAAAATATTCCCAAACTAATAAAAGCACGTTCCCAAAGAAGACTCCAACTGAAATTATAAACCTTTATATGTCATAAACAAGGCGTCAATCCCACTCAAGTCTCTACGATGTTTATAGACTGAATAATCAGATCATTTGATGTTTGTGTTAACGCTTACTCGTTCTTTCGCAGATTATCCCGGCGCTAACCCAGGCTACGGCTTCCACAGTGACTACACGCAGGGCCAGAATCCGTACACCGGAAGGCGCTCTACTCACAACACTTCAGGAGGAGGCTTCTGGACCGGGATGGGAACAGGAGGGCTGCTGGGATATCTGTTCGGCCGCCAGAGGTCAGTGTAGAGACACAATCAGGCATATTGGAGCTTTTCTATATAGCTACATTTATCACATCCACAAGTTGTTTGCAGTGTCTGAGAGTCCGTGATTTGTTAAAGTGCACCTGACAGGTTCTCATGTTTTTTCTAATTATGACTACCGTATGTTTGATGGGACAGAACCTGTGCTAAATATTTATTACAGATTTACATCAGTCAAGTGGCAGTTTGGGGAAAAACATGGAAAAAACTAAGGTGGGAGAATGACCCATGATGCTATGAGTAGCAACAAGCTCCAAAACAGAATCCCTCTATGATGTCATCAATAAGCGACGTTCCATCAAAAATGCAAAGACAGTTGACATGCAATTGACCCATTTTTCTGACAGTCCAAACAATAATTTAACGAAATAATGGTGATATCAGTTATTATTAGTCATCAAATTAATGACTAATAATAATGAATTATTGTGTCATTTATATGGATTTTGTCCCGTGTTAGCAGTATGGTAGCTAGGTAACAGTTGTAGAATTAGTTTGACCTATGTCACCAAAATTGACAAACTGGGGAAAAATAGACAACAATTTTTGTTCAATCTTAAATATAAACACGTTCATTACATTTTAGTGAAATGTGTCATCGAACCTGTCACGTGCACTTTAAGTCCATTGATTTGCATAATCTTTCATGGCCCTAATGAATCATCTAGCAGCCATTAAAATACTCTGATTAGCCTATTGTTTTCCTAGTTTTGGTTTGGGTCTGAGGATAGAGTTGTAAATGGAGTTTTATCTTCTGTTTAAAGTATGATTGTCATTTCCTAAGATAACGTAAGTAGAAGTGGGAGATATATTGAAAAAATGTATGTTGCAATAGATGTTTTGGAGTTTGGCAACATGATGAGTGGCAAAACGCATTCGAACTGACAGATCTCACGCTCCTCCTGCTGACATGTTTTATGATTTCAGGTCCCAGCCTTATCAGAGTCGTGGATATTACGGCCACACGGACAATTACTCCAGACCCTTCTCTTCGACTCACACCTCCTCCTCTTCCTCCTCTTCACCCTCCGGGACCAGGACCGCTTCAGGTCAGACAATAAGCCCTTCTCTGAGGACTAAATCAGGACATAATTATTTACTTACAACGTTTTAAATAATAAAGTTTACAGAGGTTTTGCCACGCCCCCTTTGTGGTCAATGAATCGATCGGCAGGGCATCTTTTTTGTCGACTATAGTTCTACTAGAGAGAGTAACTGCCATAGTTTGAGGACCACAAAGATGAAACCATATTGATATATTTTTTTATACATTTATTTGTCTTTTTGCATCTTTGCTCCTGTTTTATTTTTTATTTTTTATCATTATTACTTCTTTATTAATTTTTAAAATATATTTTTATTTGTATTAATTTGTGTGATAACATTTATTTTTTATTTTATAAAATTACAAATAAATAATAAAAAGATTTAAGCAAAAACAAAGTATCCTTTATGCTGAAAAAAACTGTCACGTCCTGTTGATTAATGATAAACATTAAACTGTTTTTTGCTGCCGTGCTGAAATCTCATTGTAAATAATATACTATAATTTGGAACGGTTTGATGTTTTAAATGTTACTTCTTTTTCTCTCATTGTTCGACATTCACATCTGTAACAACAGATGAACTAAGTCACCCTCTGTTTGTGTTTGCAGGTTTTGGAGGAACCAAGAGAAGATAGATGTTTTGTGAGTTTGCTGTGTAATAAAAGCTGTGCACAATTAAGGGGTTATTAAATGTCAAGATAGGTTATGTTAGGTTTTTGAGCCTCCATTTTTAAGTAGATTGCTACTTGATACTTTTCATTCACAGTTCTGTCATTGTGCGATGTAAATACACTCTGATTTAATAACCTGTTATGACATGACAACAATAACGATATTTCAAGGTCATTTTGTAAACTTTGCTGTGAAAAGCATTTAATTTTTGCACAGTTTAGTTTTTCTTTAAGAGTAAGCATAATATAAAATGGTATAATACATGTTTGCAATGCTTTGTGAAAACCAATAAAAGATTGTGTTGTTGTTTTTTTTACTTGTGTTTTGTTCATTGATGTTTTTATCCAGACACTTACAAGTTGTGAAGAGATTATTTATTGAAAACTAATCAAAATACATTTTGTTACATTATTTATAACTTAAAGTGCATATTAAAACATCTGATTTTAAACATCATCAAGGCTTTACTCACAATAAAATGTAATTTAAAGGAGGTTTAAAGGCGACATGCTTTTTCAGGTGAAAAGTAGCAATGTGACATTTCAGAGCCCTACATAGTTTGTTCAGTCTAAGCTTTTTCAAACAATCTAAGTACAGGGATGTGGGCGGGGATAGGGGCAGGTGAAAACAGGACTTTTCTGAGCACTCGAGCCTCAGTTGCAGAGCAAAACAGGATGAACTCAAACATACATGAATCAATCAAAATACTACTTTGCGTAAACTGATGAGAAGGAAATACTGTTGTAACAAGATTTAAAAAAAAAAAAATATGATTAAAGCTTATTAAAGTTGATTTTGCTTAATAAAGTCCCATTAAATGTATAAATATATCGACCAAGTAAAAGTGCATTTTCCGCTCAGGTTTTCTCCCGTTCAAAAGGCCGGACCCTCATCTTTCTCTCTGACAAACCATGGAGCGATGATTCTCTGTCGATTTCCAGAAAATGTAATGTGCCGTTTCTTTTCTTTAACAAGTCGAGCTGTGGGTCTTCTGAATATGACTTCCTCAGCTTTGCTTTGTTTTGTCCCAAAGCACGAGGTCAAGACTGAGAGAACAAAAGGCAGAATTAACCAAAAAAGCAATGCAAATATACAGTATACGAGCAGTTTTCAGATGTACAATGCATGTTTTCTGTTGAATAATTGCACAAGTTAGAGTAAAAAGCAGTGGTGGAACGTAACAGAGTACAAAGGTAAAAGTGCTGTCAAATTTAAAGGATAATTTGTAAGTGTCTGTACTTCACTGCATCTGAGAGCAGGTGTCTGTACTTTCTACTCCACTACATTTTTGAACTGGACTGAAAAAGTGAAAAGGTTTATTTTTTAGCACGTTCATCCTTCCAAAAGTTTAAGAGTTCAAGCTCGCAATAAATATCAAAAATACTTGATAAATACGTTTCAGTCACTCTTTGTCAAAATCAATACATTTGATTAAAAGGTCTAATTTTTTTAATAAGTTCAAGTATTGAAGTACCTAAGTATAGCTTTTTTTATGTGATACTTTTACTTATAATTATATTGCACCTGTATCTGTACTTTTACTCAAATACTAAAATTGACTAACCATGACCATAATCAATGATCAATATCTTTCTCACCTCAAAAAACAGAGTGTGCACAAACACACCGTTATTGACCCCATTTTGGAGTCACTCTTGACACTTCGGGGGGCCAATGTCACACTTTGGCCTATCCATAACTGACATAAATGATCATTATCTCAAAAACGGAGCGAGCGCACACACACTGATACTGATACTGTGTGCACAAACGTTTGACATCCTTTTGGGGTCAATCGGACACTACGGGGGGCCCCAACTTCACACAGGCGGTTTGGTTTTCAGCATTGCAACGGAACAGTCAGCACAAAGGAGACTCAAAGGAGAGATGTGAGGCTCATTCTGCTTTCCGTTTGGAGAATCGTCCGGAACCCAAACATCAAATTACAACATCAACCACATCCATTATGTCCGATCTTTTTGTAATGAATAAATCAACAACACACTTATTATCAGCGAACGTCGTTTACTTAGAATCTGAGGGCACATTCATGTTTATGAAATTTAAAATCAACTGTAGTGGCTCAGGCTGCTGTCCAAATGACAAATAATCCTGATTCTTCAAATGTTCACTATCTGTCGACTGTAGAATATTTTTTGTGAAGTATTTGTGCTTCTTGAGTTTACCTTGGCCGTGTCCGTCGGTGACTATTTCCCCGGAGGTGGAAGTTTGTAGAAAATGGAGGATCTGAAAATCTTGCCTAAAGCCGACGAGGAGGAGGAAGGGAGGAGTTTGGGAGGAAGAAGCTTAGGCGAGACTGGCTCCTCCAACGAGACCGGCTCCTCCAACGAGACCGGCTCCTCCAACGAGACCGGCTCCTCCAACGAGACCTGAACAGAATCTATAATGAGAGCTCCACCAAGGCAGTGACACAAACGTGCAACGCTGAATGGACACACAGACAAAGCATCCTGACCGTGGAAGAGGCTCACGGCAGAAGGCAGGAGAGGTTTGAGTGTGTGAATTTGTCAAAAGAGTAACAGAGATCGAGATCCAACTAAAATGTTCCGTATGTGGACAGACATCTGCAAAAACGATGTCAAAAAGTAAACAAAAGAGCTGTAGAACAACCCAATAAGCTGCTGCTTTTTTAGTTTAGTATTTAGCATCTTATAATCTCCATTTGTTTAACATGAAAATTCCCAAGCAATAGCTGGATAAAGTTTTAGTTTTTTCCCATTCATGTTTGTAAGTGGCATTTTGAGAACGTTTCACCAGGAAATGGGCAATGATCTCGTGCTACAAGACTGTGCACAGGAGAGGAAAATGAGTGAGTGAGATTTTTCACCCGCACGTGCTTACGTCTGATTTTGAACAGAAAGGGTTAACGGTGCCGAGTTACATCTCCTCAGATCATGTAGTTACAAAAAGCAGTGCTAAATAAAACTAAAATATTCAATAACGTCAATCCAAAATTGTGAACGGAATGCACGATTTATATTTTGTATCCTAAATGTCAAAATCTCGTCTTGTCTTGTTCTCGTGGACCCAAACTTGTGCCGTGTCTCCTCGTCTTGTGGAAATTGTGTCTGGTCTACTTTTTACCATTCAAGTTTCTTTTGAACTGTAAAAATGTTCAAATCATTTTGAAAAGGTGTTACAAACCTTGGGTGTTTCTACTTTTACTTCAATGATCTTCACGGTGTTGCACATTTTATCTGCACAAAGAAATAAACAAATTTACTAATAAATATTTCCCGTGGCCCGAGCAGTGATTCTCCTGATTATTTGTGGTGTCCCTCCCATGGACCCTCCTCATGGCTCACTATTTGTCAGAGACTTTAGCTCAACCAGAGCAGCCGACAGTGAAGGACCACTAGTCACTGCGACTCTTAAGCTGTAGAAATAACACAAACGACTTCAAATCACAGAGGATTTAAAATGTTACAAAAAGGTTCAGCCACTAAAGTGAGGTTCCAGTCTCTAGTTCCTACTCCGTGTGAACGCGTATCAAATGAGGACTGATTTTTTAAAGTACCGGAACTGAAAAACTGAAAAGGTTCCTGCAGTGTGAAGACCCTATAACTTTTCTGGAGGAGGGATTTAAATAACGTACTCATTGCGGTTGCTTCCTCTTCTGCAAAATTGTCGTCCACTACCTCTCTGGACGTTTTCATGTCGGACTCTAACACTTGTACGACCGAATCTGGAGGAAGTTTCTGATGATTTCCCCAAATCTGTTCCCATTCTTTCCTCGAGAACAGAGGCCCGATGGTCATAGAGCCAAGACTGCAAAGACAAATCGCTACAGTAAGAAACAGGAACTGAAAAACAAAGAAACGATTTCTTTCACTCATTAAAAGGGGAAAATGCAGCATGCTACAACAAGAATATCAGGAAAACTTCTTATGTTTACTCATCATTTATTTTCAATATAAAAGAATCTGTTCTCTGCATTTGACCCAAGAGATCGATACATTGCTACAAAAAATATCGCAAAAACGATAATATTGAAACTACTTTCTGCCTCTGACACAATAACTTTACAGCAGGATAATCCCACTAAACCATTTCTAAATATACAATATACAACAGATAATACACCAAATGAAACACTTTTGTGCTTAAATAGTAAATAAGTAGTCATAGAAGTTACTCAGCTCTCGCAAATCTTATTGTAATATTATAAATAACAAAACATTCTCCGTTAGTAAGAAAACATACACACGATATTTTGGTCACACAGAACGTATGCTTGATAACATATGATAGTACTGAAACTAAATTAACTGAACTGAACTGAACACTCATTTGAGTCCCAATTGGAGCATTCCTGAAAAGATTTTGAATAGTCTTGATTTACAACAGTTAGAATAAGGCCACAGAGTATTAAAGGAGACATATGCTTTTTTTCAGGTTCTTAGTCCTGAAGTAAGATAAGTAAGATAATTCTATATTTTGATCATTTTAAACTGCAATATTGATCTAAAACGCCTTAGTAATAGAAATTGCATTGACTTCCTGTTCAAAACTGCAGAACTGATAAGCTCCGCCTCTTCACAGCGACATTTCACTGTAATAAGTAACGGACTATCCATCCATCTTCTTCCGCTTATCCAGGGCGGGGGCAGCAGTCTAATCTAGGACACCCAGACACTTCCTCCAACTCCTCCGGGGGGATCCCGAGGAGTTCCCAGGCCAGCCAAGAGACATAGTCCCTCCAGCGTGTCCTGGGTCTTCCCCGGGGCCTCTTCCCGGTGGGACATGCCCGAAACACCTCCCTAGGGAGGCGTCCAGGAGGCATCCGGAACAGATGCCGGAGCCACCTCAGCTGGCTCCTCTCGACGTGGAGGAGCAGCGGCTCTACTCCGAGCTCCTCCCGTGTGACTGAGCTCCTCACCCTATCGCTAAGGGAGCGCCCAGCCACCCTGCGGACTCATTTCGACCGCTTGTATCCGCGGATCTGTGCTTTCGGTCACTACCCCAAAGCTCATGACCATAGGTGAGGGCAGGAACGTAGATTGACCGGAAAATCGAGAGCTTTGTCTTTCGACTCAGCTCCTTCTTTACCACAACGGTCCGATGCAGCGACCGCATCACTGCACCGATCCGGCTGTCAATCTCACGCTCCATCCTTCCACTCCTCCACTTGGGGCAAGGATTCCCCACCCACCCGGAGAGGGCAAACCACCTTTTTCTCATCCCAGCTGCTTCACACTCGGTGGGAAACCGTCCCAGTGCATGTTACCGGGTTTGATGGAGCCATCAGGACAACATCATCTGCTAAAAGCAGAGATGAGATCCTGTGGTCCCCAAACCGGACCCCCTCCGACCCCTGACTGCGCCTAGAATTTCTGTCCATAAAAACAATGAACAGAACCGGTGACAAAAGGGCAGCCCTATCATTTACATGTTTTTATTTCAAAAAAGTTTCCATGTGACATTTTAGAACTCTAATTGTGTCACCTGGATACAAATAATCCCAACTGAGTACAGATAAGTGGGCGGAGGTAGGGGGGTAGGTGAAAACAGTATGAAGGAGCCTCAGTTGCAATATAGGATTTACTCAAACATGCAGAAATCAAACCAGTGATGAGGAAACACAGTTGTAACACTTTTACATAATATGCCCTCTTTTTTAGTGTTTTTAATTATTATTATTGTGGTATACATTTTTTTACGAAATATCAAGCCTTTTCGGTCGTGTAAAATGTTAGTATTGTGACAGTGCTACCTGCGATTAGTCTATAGTGTGTGAAAACTAGAGACATGGGGATGTTTAAAATCAGGCTAAAGAGAGTAGCTGAAAGATGCTTGTCTGAACGGTGAAGGATTTTGTGTGTACTTTGAATTGTTTAATATACCTTAATAACTCAGAGGACTTATGTTAAAAGTCAACATTGTTTAAACGTGTGAATGAAAAGAAATGAACAACAAAATAACAAACCACAGCTTAAATAAAAAAGTTTAAAAACTTTAGCTTGAAACAGGATGTCTAATATTATGAAAACATTAGCTCTTTTGGGTTTTTATTTTAACAAAAGCAGCAGCATGTTGTCAATTTACCTCCAAGCAGAGTCAGATTCATTTCTTTTATGCAAGTTTTTCTGGTGTGTCATCGTTTTTGACGATCCATTTAGAGGTTCATAATGAGACGTTTCCTCTTCCTCCGTGTCCTTTTTTCTCTCCTGCTGCAGCACAAGGTAAAAACACTGAATAAAACAAGGCCATTGACATTATTCTCCAATCACAGCCAATTATGTCAGCACAATTTAACGATTATTCACGATTATTGACACCAAGACCAAACAATAGTAGACTTCATTTTCTCTTCAAATGTTCTAATATCTCACAATTCCTCTGACCAGTTTTTATGATTTAAAAACATTTCAAGACTGTCTTCTACTTGGAGCAGTAGGACAACAGCGCCATCTGCAGTCTGACTTCTTCACAACTGTATCTCGATATGAGACAGTTAGTACGCCCCCACGTCCCGGTTTACAGTCTGGTGAGCACGTTTCCAGATCTGGATGGCCTCCATGACCCAACGATGGTACTCTGTAACCAGAGGCGTAGCTGCCCAACTGGCAAGACAAGCAATTGTCCTTAGTACTTAGGCCATAACAGGCTCACTAGAGACAGGTCTCTCTGTTGACTGTACTTTGACCACAACAGGTGGGTGGCATCAGTGAGTCCAGTTTCTTTAACAAACTGTCTTCAGCCATGAGTTCAGCAACTGCAATAACTAACTGTGGCCGAAGAATCATACTATAAACCATTGTTTTAAGTTCAAAGGTAAAGAGAAGAAGGGGCGGAGTCTGTCTAGAAAGCCCCTTGTGCTGTTTCGCATTTTACTTTTTGAGTGTATGTTTTCAGTGCTGTTTTTTAATTAAATTCTGTTGGCTTTGGTGTGCACGCGTAACCTTTGCCAGTAAATCCGACAAACTTGTCAAACATCTCAGCTCTAAATATAGCCTTTGATGAGTCGACAGATATTAGTTTATGATAACAAAGATAACCTGGGGCATTTTTGGAAATGATGAAAGAGCAATGACAGAACTCACCCTTTTCATTTCCTTGTTCGGCTGCACATTCACTGCATTCCACAGACTCGGCTCAATATTCATGTGTTGAGAGCTAATTTCTTCGTAGACGTGCTCAATGTTTGCCTGCACATCGGCTCGGGTCAAAGCGTGATAAATATATTTGTCCTTCTTGGGGGGTAACACCGGGTGAGCTCTTGTTTGCACTTCACTTCCGCCCGGCGGCGTTGTGTTCGTCGACGCGTCTTTTTTGGTGACTTTCTGTCGCTTAGAAAAGATGGTGAAACGGTCCGTGAAACTTCGCACCCGGACGTGAGGCTGGGCTTGTTTGCCACGCTTTTCGGAGTTGTCCGAGGAGGCACGAGGCTTCTGGACCTGAGAAGATTCTTCCATGACTTCAGGTTCTCCGTCGCTAAAAACACAAGCAGTTAGTTAAGGCGAGACGCTACAGGCAAAACTCTTTCTTTTTCATTTTTAGTTTTTTGGTCAGTTTGCACACTCAACAAATAAACTGTCCAATCTGCAGCTGAAGTTGTTTTACAATTTCATTTCATTCACTTGCTTCCATAGATTTCTCTGGGACATTGTAACCTTTTCTCCAAATGTATTTTTCTCCCACAGAGACATGAAGAGCAGCGCTTATAGCAGCTCCTACACGCACCAAACTTTACAAACGGGATTTTAACGCATTGTGCAGAAGGATTTGTTGAAATCTAATTCCAAGCCTCATTTATTTTAAGGTTTAACTGCAAAAAATGCAAGATCTTGTTTTACCAAGAAACTAAATAACATACGTTTTTATATCTTATGTCAAAAAAATGAAGCAATAAATTTAAACTTGGCGCTGACAATTTTCTTTTTTTTAAATGATATGTCCCTATTAAATATATTACTTTTTGGGCAATTTATTCCACATAAAATGCCTAATATACATATGAAAACATTACATATGATTTTGATTCTTATGACATTTGTGTAAATAAACTACAGAAGATGTTTTTTAATTCATGTTCACCTTGACAGAAGACATTCATTTGCATTTTACAAAGTGCTGTCGCATGATTCATTTAGTCCTCAGTCACACACTTAAAAAACAATTAAAAACTTACATATTAGGGTTGTCAATGAAATGATTTATACAAAACTATACTTATTTGAGCAGGTACTGATTAAGGCTGTAAGTAACAAATATTTTAGAGGTCGACTTGACAAATGATTAGTTATTTTCAACATTAGATTTTTTAAATACGTAATAAGCCAAATAAATGAAATATGGTGACAGAAAGCTTCTAGACAGAGAATATTTACAAATTAAGTGTATTATTGATAAAAATCTGAGACAGTTTAGTTTTTTTTGTGTCACTTCTTTAATAATGCCACTGTCTTTGTTATAAAACATCTTTTCTTACGTGTTTTAGTGTCTTTATAATCAAGATAATGCTTATGATTATTAAAATATATCTACAATTATATTTAATTATAGTCGACAAGTCACAATTAGTCAGGTAACTGTTGCAGCCCCAGTATTGATACAGAAGAAATCACAAAAAGAAGACAAAGCGTGACCTTTTTCCTGAATTGTTTTACAATGGCCTTGGTCTTTAACAGTGTTTGAGCGCATAATATTGAATCAATGGCTCTCATTTTGGGTTGAATGTATTTTAAAAGGACTGTTTTTAATCATCACAGTTGTAAACCGGTATTGAGTATAGAGCCAGTTTACAATTAAGTTGGTGCTATTTAAAAAAAGTAAAACAAATACATTTTACATTCTGGACCGGAGCATGATGTGATTTCACTGGAGAAACTGGGATTAACAACAGAATATCACAAAATATGAAAAATCAAGGTTTTATCAAAGGTCACCCTTGAAAAAGAGGTCTCGATCTCAATGGGTTCTTACTTGATTGAAGGTTAACAATAAAAAGTAAAACTGTGATGTCAGAGCTTATTATTTTTTTATGTTATTTTAATAGTAGAAGATTATGATTGACTGATTGATATGATTGAGGTTCAAGAAATGTTGGCTTTTCATTTTATCTACAGATATATTACATACTTTACAACAAATCACACTAATTACTAATGTAATAATTGAAAATGTTTTACAGTCACTATTGACAACTTGAAATTGTGTTGACAGGCAAAGGGAAAAACATGTGATTTCCTTAAATGTTTTTCCTGCTCCACAAGTTACATACTGTTAATACCCGACACAAAAGGGCCCATGACGTTTGGAGATAATATGTCTGTTGTTAGTCAAATAATTATGCAACTGACCCATCATAAAGGATTCTTTTTAACAATAAAAAATTATTTTTTCAGTCACTGCAGGATATTAAACCGGTGCACATTCAAACTTTCTCAGAAAAGAAGGAATTTTAAAAAGTAAGATTATAATGATGATTTCTTTGACCTGAAGTTTAAACCCTGAACCAGAGTTTTACCTGGATCTTAAATGTCAGATGAACTCCTTCATTTTTTTTAGAATTTTTTTGTGCGCATACATATCTTTAAATCAATACCTTTATTAACTGTCTCTGACACAAGTGTTACAGTCACACCACAGGGCATTTTAGGGTTTTGTTTCCAAAAAATACAAAGAAATTAAACAAAAGTTGCTTCTAAAACTCTGTGCACTTTACAAAAGACATTTTTGTGCACTGTTGAGTTTTGGAGGAAGAAAGACATCAGATTGACATGATTTTTTATAACTAACTGATAGTTGCACGGGAGGCAGGGGTTTTATTTTGGATGTGACATTTAAAATCTACAGGAAATTTGGTGGCTAAATACAGTACATAATTTTTTTTAAAAAAACTATTATCAACGACCCATTGCAACATTAATAAACCTTACTACTACTAATAATATGGCCATTTTCAAGACATCACAAGTATATATAATTAAGTGAGAGAAGGATGTGTCTTACCTGATGAAACGCTCTCTCTCTTTCTGTGTTGTAACTGATGGTACGCCTCCCTTTACCTGAGATTTTATCGCAATTATTTCTGGAATGCTGCTCTTGTTTACTGGCACTAAAACAATATAACAAAAACTGACACAACCAGTTTTTTATTTAACTAAAACATTTATCTTTGTCTAATGGACGTTTGTGACATTGTTAAGTCTTGGCCATATATTACATAAGATAAGATATATAACATAACAAAATACAACATAAGACTAGGTCATAACTATCACATCACATAACATAACATATGAAATTGTTGATTCCTTTTTGACATTTTGATTTAAGAACATGCTAGAATTTTTTGTTTTGAGTCTGTGATAATGATTACCACTATCAAAATGCATTTATTTTTTATAGTCCACTAGTCACGATGAGTTGATTAATCGATGCAGCTGTAATGTGGTGTGTGAGTGACGAAAGGCCAATGGTGTAGATTGGCCGCCTCGATTCCATCAGTCTGTCCCAGGGCAGCAGTGGTAGTATGTGGAGAAGGGAGTGAATGAATAATGCAAATGTACCAGAATTTTAACATCTAGAGTTGCGTAACAAACCAAGAACAAATATGAATCTAGGCCATGTGCATCTATTAAAGTGTCACACACTCTCAAAATGATTGAGTGTTTTCTGCCTGAAGGACTGAAACAAGTGAACTGATTGATTGCAACTAAGCAATTGTTGAAATTATAAATGACTGTTTCGTTTTTAGTAATAGAATAATTGTGACTTCACCAGATGCGATGTGCAGAGAAAAGAGGTGGTTTTCAGACTCTGACAAAACAGTAATTACAACAAATTGACACAGGAAATGTGTAAAATTTGTGTTTAGATGAAAAATCTATTTTGTCTCTAAATATACTCCGTCATTCAAACAGGTTCACTTTAGCTTCATCTTGGTCAAACTTAGAAAATATCTCATTCACTTTTAATTAGAAGTGCTAAAAGGTGCCTTTAAACAGTGGTGGAAAGTAACTGTACTGTAAAGTAAATTCTTAAAGTATTTGTAAGTTAATTAAGTAAATTTACAATGTATACTTTATACGTTTACTTTTTACACTACATTTGAGAGCAGGTGTCTGTATTTTCTATACTACATTTTCTAACTGGACTCAAAGTTAAAGTACTTTTCATATGGTTTGAGGGTTATTTTTTCGCACGTTTATGATGACGTTCTGAGTTCCAGACCCAGTTTTGAGAAAACAAACATATACACATAAAATTCACTAGAAATAAGAAATGGATATGAATTGCTCCTGTTGACCAAAGAGCAGCACAAATCAATTTAACACTTTAAAATTCTTCAAAATATGCGTGAAAAACATGTGCTTCAAAATTTTAGATTAGAACGATTATTAATATGCTACTTTTACTAGATTTTTTTTTTTTTAACTGTGTATTTGTACTTTTACTTATTACTTAAATAATAAAATGTTCTTCCACCACTGCCTTTAAATAAGTTACAATAAACTCATGATTCACTCTGAAAACTCCAGCTAACTTACTCCATCCTTCTCCTTTCTGCTGTTGCTCAGATAAACCATTTATAATCCCAACAAAATATTCTTTCAACAAAGCAAAATCTTGGTCGAGTAAGACACCATCAGCCAATGAATCGACTAAACAACTAAAACACTAATTAAACACTAATGTTTTTTTTAAATCTATGAACATTTTACAGCCTAAATGCTTCATGTATATAAAAACTAAACTATTTCTATACTATTACTTTTTGGCAACCAAACAGTCTCGTACAAATCACGTGACTCGGAACACGGAACAATAACAACCTTTGGACCATTTCGAAGTAGACGCAGCTAAAAAAGTGAAAAACAAAACGTTTTTTGCATTTCCACGTCGACACAATGAAATCCGCTTTATTTCACGTGATTGTGCCGTTTGTGGTTTGCGTAGCGCTGGCGAACACTTCACTTTTCGACGCTGTAAAAGTGGATTTGACTTACGACCACTACGCCGAACAAACCGTGGATTCCCTACCGTTCTTCCTCGCCATGCCTTTCAACTCTTTGATCAACGTCGCTTACGAGTTGCTGGGACTTTTCTGGTTGCTGAAGTACA
The DNA here is from genome assembly GCA_015082035.1 of Chaenogobius annularis. Taxonomy (NCBI): domain Eukaryota; kingdom Metazoa; phylum Chordata; class Actinopteri; order Gobiiformes; family Gobiidae; genus Chaenogobius; species Chaenogobius annularis. Next base: position 1,452,376 of record BJKM01000075.1, on the reverse strand, counting down.
CGAGCAAAAGCGAAACCAAAGACGACAGATACATGAGGGAGGTTTTTGCGCTGATGGCGATGCTGTACGCGCCGATTCAGTGGGCGCGTTTGGCTCTGCTCATGCGCGCACCTGCCGTTTTGGATCAGTGGTTTACGCTGCCTATTTTCGCCTGGGTTCCCATTTGGATTAGGTTCATTCAGGATAAATCAACCAAAAAGCACGCATTGATACTAGAAGTGTGCTCTGTGTTGAGCTACGGCCTTGCGCTGAAGTTTGACCGCGGATTTGAGGTGGTTTTGGCGTGCCACGTCCTCTTCGCGGTGCAAAAGGGAACACAAGTCCAGAGGCGTCTTGGAAATCGCCAGACTTTTAGATATTTGGTGCTGGCGCTGCTGTGCTGTGCCGGGTTTGTGGGGCTGAAGCTGCTGGACCACTGGCTCGCCCGCTTTTGGGGTTTTCAGCGCGCAACGGGACATTTTTGGTCCAAAGTGTGCGACGTGCTGCAGTTTCATTACAGTTTTTGCTTTTTGACGACACTGACGCAAGTTACGCACAAAGCACAAGACTGAGAACATGTTCAAGACATGTAAATAAAAGACTTCACATTGTAGCAACACAAAATGAATAGTACTCATGCAGCATTTCAAAGGTTTGGACAAAATGCACTGTCCTTTTGTCCTTCTGTTAAACTGTGGCAGAGCTTGTTTTGACAGTATAGTAAAAGCCCCAATTTACTAGCGAGAATAACTATTTATTTAATTCTGAAAATGCTTCAAATACTACAACAAATTAAGCATGTTGGTTTACATTACAAATGTGTAGTACATTTTATTGATTGTCAAGTCTCTTCATTTGCCCCTGTAGTTATTGTGCTATTATGTTGTTATACTCTTAGCGGTGGGCGATATTGACAAAAATGAATGTCTCAATATTTTTTAGTACCCTGATAACAATAGTCTGTAATAAAAGTTTGATGATGATAACTTTTAAAACAGTTTTAATCTGCTCTTTTTGTAGTCTTTTGTATTATATCTTCAAAACAACATTCACAATATTAGTTGACATTTGGGACTAACATGAATTAAACCTCAGACAGGGTGAAATATTATAAGAAAAGTTTTATTTGATGATAAACTTTGGCAGAAGGCATGAGCACTGATGAGCATTTAGGAGATGTCTTCACTCTGGTCACTGTGGTGGTCTGTGTTACTGAAGTAAAAGTACAAGAGCAAAAAATACTCAAGTCAAAGTAAAAATATCACAAAAAAGAATCTAAAGTGTATATGAAAGGTTCTCCTGTGGTAAAGGAAGTGGAGCTGAGTTCTAAAACGGAATCCCTCTGTGATGTCATCAATGTGCGACATGCCTTTGAAAACACAGACAATTTATACTTTTCTTTTCAGTTTAAATGATCATTCAACAAAATAGTGGTGTTATGTGGCATTATCGTTTGTCAAATCATATTTTTTTGGCTCTTGTTTACAGTATGGTTGCTAGGTAACAGTTGTCATATTTACAGCTCATGTCCAACCAGGAAGTACAATTATAAACTGGGGACAACTAGGCAAAATGTTTAGTAAAATCTGAAATATAATCATGTTCACTACAGATTTAGTGAAATGTGTGGTCTAACCTGTCATATAGAGTTTACTTTAAGATCTTGAGAACTTGAAAGCGTCAAATTGAGATTGAGTGAGATCTTAATGAAGAATTGTCCTGATTATTGGTCATCAGAATCAATTTTCGGCCATTTCAGCAGGTCTAAAACCATAAGGACAACTTTTTTATTTCAATTATGTTTGCTTGGTAAGTTATAGAATTACCTCGATTTATCTGCTGCTCATGTCCAACAAGGAAGTTACATTATAGATGTCATGGAAAGGATCACACTGGGGAAAATATATGCAATTTTTTTGTAAAATCTTAAAATAATCATGTTCATTACGTTACGAAAAAGCTATATAGTTACTGACCACCTCTATAATTCCAGTTTGTGTACGGCAGTGAGCACAGGGTCAGTCTGTGTGTGTTTTCTGGTCCAGAACAGAGCGAGTCCCGCCTCTCTGAAGTCCCGATGACTGAAGAATATAAGAGGGTTCAAACTGCAGTCCAAATACGACATGACCGACGACACTGTGCGCAGCCAAGCAGGAGACGGGGAGAGGTCGAACTTTCCCAGAAGAATCACCTGGGGAATAGAAACAGGAGAAGGTGAGAAATGTTAATGTACGGTAGTTCTTCATGTCGTTGTACTATGGATGAAAATGTGTTTCAATGGACTTCAGTGGACTTTATCTATACCAAAACTTAAGTGCAAAATTACATGGCAATAATACAAATATTGCCATTAATTTTAGATGAAAATTATTCTGTTTGAGTTTGAATTGTTAGTATTGTGACAACACATCTCTGCTTTATACCATATATACATAATGTACCCAGTCACCACAGTACTACAGTATAAATACCAAATACCTCAGACATAACGAACGGTGTGTAGCAGAGTGTGAAGGCCACCACCAGCAGAGGAGTGATGTCAGATAGGTCCACTTCTTTATCACTGCGGCAAAGACACAAGTTTCACATTTTTGACGCAGTCTTAATAACATAGGTAAAAACGTACGTAATTAAAGAAAATAAAGGTGTTGTCAAGTCTTTTAAAATCAAATCATAACTATTGTGTAATTTATAAAGATTTTGGTCCTTGTTTACAATATGGTTGCCCGGTAACAGTTATGCTGCTCATGTCCAACCAGGAAGTAACATTATAAACGTCGCCAAAATCATTAAACTGGGGAAAATAGGCAAAATCTTCAGTAAAATCTTTAATCAGAATCAGAATCAGAATCAGAAAGAGTTTATTGCCATTGTCAATGAACAAAATTCAAAAACGTAGGAACTTGTCTCGGCATTAAGGTGCAACATAAAACACTGAGCAATAATAAAAACACATATTATTCAATCAAAAAAGGGCATGCATTAAGAAACAATTTAAAATTACTTATACAATAAAAATAAAAATAGGCATTTCTATGTACACCAAGAGTTACAGTTAGATTTAACAGTTTTGAGTGCAGAAAGTGACAGTGCAGTGAAGTGGTTGAATATTGCAGTTAAAGTGACAGGTGTTTTAGAAGTGTTCATGAGTCCAACGGCAGAGGGAAAGAAACTATTCTTGTGGCGGGAGGTTCTGGTCCGGATGGACCGTAGCCTCCTGCCTGAGGGGAGTGGTTCAAATAGACCATGGTCCAGGTGAGAAGGGTCAGCTGTGATCCGACCTGCTCGTCCCAGAGCCCTGGAGACGTACAGGTCCTGCAGAGATGGAAGTCTGCAGCCGATCACCTTCTCAGCAGAACGCACAATGCGCTTGTAGTCTCTGTTTGTCCCTGGCTGTGGCTCCAGCGTACCACACGGTGATGGAGGAGGTGAGGATGGACTCAATGATGGCCATGTAAAAACTGCACCATCATCTGCACTGGCAGCTTTGGCTTTCCTCAGCTGCCGCAGAAAGTACATCCTCTGCTGGGGCCTTCTTGATGGGGGAGCTGATGGAGGGCTCCCACTTGAGGTCCTGGGTGATGGTGGTGCCCAAGGAAGCGGAAGGAGTCCACGGTGGTGATGGGGAGTCTGTTCATGATGAGGGGGGGCTGGGGGCTGTGGCTTTCCTGAAGTCCACGATCATCTCCACTGTCTTCTGGGCGTTGAACTCCAGATTGTTACCGCTGCACCAGGACACCAGCCGGTCCACCTCCCTCCTGTAGACAGACTCATCCCCGTCCGAGATGAGCCCCGATGAGTGGTGGTATCGTCCGCAAACTTGATGAGTTTTACGGAGTCGTGGCTGGAGGTGCAGCAGTTTGTGTACAGGGAGAAGAGCAGAGGGAAAGTACACAGCCCTGAGAGCTCCGGTGCTGATAGTCCGAGTGTCTGAGACATTCTTCCCCAGCCGCACGCACTGCCTCCGATCCGTCAGGAAGTCAGTGATCCACCTGCAGGTGGAGTCAGGCACGTTGAGCTGGGCAGAGCTTGTCCTGGAGCAGAGCAGGGAGGATGGTGTTGAAAGCAGAGCTGAAGTCCACAAAACAGGATCCTGGCGTAGGTTTCCGGGGAGTCCAGATGCTGCAGGATGAAGTGGAGTGCCAGGTTGATGGTGTCGTCTACAGACCTGTTGGCTCTGTAGGCGAACTGCAAGGGGTCCAGCAGGGAGGAGGTGCAGGACTTGAGGTGGGGGTACGACCAGGCGTTCAAATGACTTCATGACTACAGACGTCAGCGCCACAGGCCTGTAGTCATTAAGTCCAGTGATCCGGGGCTTCTTGGGGACAGGGACAATATACTTATGTTTATTGTTTTGGTGAAATGTGTAATCTAACCTGTCATATAAACTTTAACCTTGAACAGTATATTACAAATACCACCAGATACCCTTTATTTCAAAGTTTACAACAGAACATTTTTTCCGTTTTATTTTTAATCAGCTTTTTTGCAGTGTTCTTTTAATTATAATGATAACTTGATATTCAAATTTCCGCATAATCTTCAACTAAAATACATTTTTAAAGTTTTTTGAAACCTGTTGCATCCAGCTGTGCTGATGATGCAGACCGAGGATCATGAGGACGATGGGAAGAAGAATGGAGATGGAAAGGCGCAGAGGATGTAGATCAGCATGTCAGAAGTAACTGCTCTCCCAGAACCACAGCGCAAAGCATCTCTGCAGGTTTCGTATCTGCAAACACGTTTCTTTCATAATCAATCATTAGTTCTATCTGTACATTGAGACTTTTTTAAAATACATTATCAAACAAAGAAAGGTTGAAATATGCTGAATGAAGGCTTCTAAATAGAAAATGTTTAGGAATAAAGTATTATTGCTGAAATCTAAATTGAATTACATTTTGACCCTAATAATGCAATCTTTGTTATAAAAGGTCTTTTCGTATGTATTTTAGAGTCTGTATAGGTAGATAACAATTACCAATGATACAACAAATCAAGCATCTCTGGGAATTGAATCTTTGAACTGGCAAAACCCAATTCTTTGTAGATAAATTGCCATGAGATATTTTTGAAAAGTTCCATCAGACCTAACCAAAATGATGGGTCTAAAAGACTGATGTATTATTGTCATCTGTAACTACTTTATCATAAAAGACCAAGTCAGTTTAATTTGTAATTATGTATATCCAGTTGTTTTGTCCATACTTGATCCAGGAGTAGACGACCCGAACAGCCCCAAAACCACAGCTCCGCAGTCACCCACGAAGCTCAAACAGGCGCCAAATACAGAGAAAGACGGTCACTTTTCTTGAAGACCTGATCAGACGCTGCACAGAGAGGACGGCTGTAAACAGGAGACATGTAGAGTGTGCTCAGATACAGAACATAAACAAGCACAAGATGACATGTAACAAGCAACAACTGACAAGGTAACAAGCGCAAAAGACAGGTAACAAGCACAAAGACAGGGTAACCAAGCACAAAACGATAGCGTAACAAGCACAACTGACAGGTAACAAGCAACAAACGACAGGTAACAAGCGCAAATGACATGGTAACAAGCGCAAACGACAAGCAACTAGCACAAAGGACAGGTAACAAGCGCAAGCGACAGTAAACAAGCGCCAAACGACAAGCAACAAGCAAAAACGACAGGTAACAAGCACAGCTGACTGGTAACAAGCGCAAAACGACAGGTAACAAGCGCAAACGACAGGTAACAAGCGCAAACGACTAGGTAACAAGGCGCAAACGACAGGCAAACAAGCACAAGCGACAGGTAACAAGCATAACTGACAGGTTACAAGCTTCAAGCGACAGGTAACAAGCACAAACGACCAGGTTAACAAGCACAAAACAACAGGTTACAAGCACAAACGACAGTAACAAGCACAAACAAACAGGCAAACAGGCTACAAGCACAAACAACAGTTACAAGCACAAAGCAACAAGTAACAAGCACAAACGACAAGGTAACAAGCACAAAACAAAGTTACAAGCACAAGCGGACAAGTAACAAGCACAAACGACAGGTAACAAGCGCAAACGATAGGTAACAAGCGCAAAGACAGTAACAAGCGCACAAACGACAGGTTACAAGCACAAGCGGACAGGTTACAAGCACAGAACGACAGGTTACAAAGCACAAACGACAGGCAACAAGCACAAAACAACAGGCTACAAGCACAAACACAGCTTACAAGCACAAGCAACAGTAACAAGCACAACGACAGGTAACAAGCACAAACAAAGTTACAAGCACAAGCGACAAGTAACAAGCACAACGACAGGTAACAAGCGCAAACGATAGGTAACAAGCGCAAACACAGCAACAAGCGCAAACAACAGGCTACAAGCACAAACAAGACAGGTTACAGCCACAAACGACAGGCTTACAAGCACAAACGACAGGCAACCAGCCACAAAACAAGGCCACGGCAAACGACAGGTTTACAAGCCACAAACGACAGGCAAACAAGCACAAACGACAGGCAACAAGCACAAACGAACAGGGTAACAAACACAAACAACAGGTTTACAAGCACAAACGACAGGCAACAAGCACCAAACAACAGTTACAAGCACAAACAACAGTAACAAGCACAAAACAACAGGTAACAAGCACAAACAACAGGTTACAAGCACAAGCGACAGGTAACAAGCAACAAGCAACAGTTACAAGCACAAGCGACAGTTACAAGCACAACGACAGGTTACAAGCACAAGCGACAGGTAACAAGCACAAACGACAGGTTACCAAGCACAAACGACAGGTTACAAGCACAAACGACAGGTTACAAGGCACAAACAACAAACAACAAGCACAAACGACAGGTTACAAGCACAAACGACAGGTTACAAGCACAAAACAACAAAACAACAAATGCACAAACGACAGGTTACAAGCACAAACGACAGTTACAAGCACAAACGACAGGTTAAAGACAAAACAAACAAACCAACAAGCACAAACGACAGGTTACCAGCACAAGCAACAGGTTACAAGCACAAGCGACAGGTTACAAGCACAAGCGACAGGCTTACAAGCACAAGCGGGACAGGCTGAACAAGCAACAAACGACAGCGTACAAGCACAAACGACAGGTTAACAAGCACAAACGACAGGTTAACAAGCACAAAACAACAAACAAACAAGACAAAAGACAGGTTACAAGCCACACAACGACAGGTTACAAGCCACAAACGGGAACAGGTTACAAGCACACAAACACAACAAACAACAAGCAAACAAACGAACAGGTTACCAGCACAAACAACAGGCAACAGCACAAACGACAGGCAACAGCAGAAAACAACAGGTTACAAGCACAAACAACAGGTTACAAGCACAAACGACAGGTTACAAGCACAAGCGACAGGCAACAAGCACAAACAACAGGTTACAAGCACAAACGACAGGTTACAAGCACAAACGACAGGCAACAAGCACAAACAGCAGGCAACAAGCACAAACAACAAGTTACAAGCACAAGCGACAGGTAACAAGCACAAACAAGAGGCCACAAGCACAAACAACAAACAACAAGCACAAACGACAGGCTACAAGCACAAACAACAGGTTACCAGCACAAGCAACAGGCAACAAGCACAAACGACAGGCAACAAGCACAAACGACAGGCTACAAGCACAAACAACAGGTTACAAGCACAAACAACAGGTTACAAGCACAAACAACAGGTTACAAGCACAAACAACAGGTAACAAGCACAAACAACAGGTTACAAGCACAAGCGACAGGTAACAAGCACAAACAAGAGGCCACAAGCAACAGGTAACAAGTACAAGCAACAGGTAACAAGCACAAACAACAAACAACAAGCACAAACGACAGGTTACAAGCACAAACAACAGGTTACAAGCACAAGCGACAGGTAACAAGCACAAACAAGAGGCCACAAGCAACAGGTAACAAGCACAAACAACAGGTAACAAGCACAAACAACAAACAACAAGCACAAACGACAGGCTACAAGCACAAACAACAGGTTACCAGCACAAGCAACAGGCAACAAGCACAAACGACAGGCAACAAGCACAAACGACAGGCAACAAGCACAAACGACAGGCTACAAGCACAAACAACAGGTTACAAGCACAAACAACAGGTTACAAGCACAAACAACAGGCTACAAGCACAAACAACAGGTTACAAGCACAAACGACAGGTAATAAGCACAAACAACAGGCAACAAGCACAAACAACAGGTTACAAGCACAAACGACAGGTTACAAGCACAAACGACAGGTAATAAGCACAAACGATAAAAAAATAAAAACTCAATGCCGGCCTTCTCTGTCTATTCTTGCTGGACTTTGAAACACAACTTCTGGCAGGAACACACTAATGATAATAATATTAATAATATTAATAATATTAATAATATTATCCCCTCTTTACATGGGGATGACGACCTCAAAGCGCTCGTTTAGTGTGTGCATTTAGTGTGTGAATGTTTTTGGAAGAGATCCCACTGAAAAGACCATTGCCTTTGAGGAGATAAAGGCATGGACAAGTTTCTCTGCTCTTTTCTCCCACCGAGACATAAAGCTCAGCCCTTAAAGTAGCACCTACACACACCAAACTTTACAACCTCGGACTGAACAAGATTTTGATGGATCAAACAGAAGAATTTGTTGATATCTAATTCCAAGCTTGATTTATTAAAGTTCCAAGTTTAAAAAACGAGGCAAAATTTGAATATTTAAGCATTTTTCCATTCAGATTTGCTCCAACAGAGTGCAGTGAGTTCCAATGATTAACATTTACAAAAGGCGAACTTCCCTGTGACGCCTTGTGGCTTGATTTTGGAATTGCATCTATAATAACCCAGCTTTTACCATAGGCCTTGAGTAAACTAATTAGCCGTGATCCTCATTAAAGCTGGTGTTTGTTTAGTCTCTGCTTGTTTGTCTCTGTGTAGATAAACGACTCACAGATGCTGCCGATCGAGGAGGTGATGAACGCAAACTTGAGTAGACTGACTGCCTGGCACCACGCCGACCTTTGACCTCCAGTGAGCACGGCCAACAGAGACCCAGAGATGATCAGCGCTGAACAACCTGGAAAATAAATTCTGTTTTTAAGGCTGCAGCTAATGATTATTCTACTGTTATATTAATACTATAACACTACAATGAACTCCTCTGCAAAATCTAAAATCAGAAATCTTGGGAGTGAGGATGAGTGTGTCCTTTGAACATCATTCAAAACAGCTGTGGAACAAGTCAAAACTTTGATCTATGGTATCTAAAAATAAAAGGAACAAAGAAAATGAAACGGAGAGGGAACATACAGTTTACATAAACACATTAAAATGTAGGACTAAAATATATATATATATATATATATATATATATATATATATATATATATATATATATATATATATATATATATATATAATATACACACCACACACACACAAATTCCCTTCTCACCCTCTGTGGGTGTCTCATACCATATTCTAAGCTCGGGTCCTCTACAGAGGCCTGGGAGGCTTGAGGATTCTGCCGCAAGTATCTTTTGCTGTTCCTAGTACTGCACACTTTACACTTTACAGATGTCTGATTTGTTTTTTCCAATAGGTAGATCTGTTTGTATGACGCCACTCCTCAGTTTGGGCGTCATTGCGCCCCCACAGTGGCTTCCAATGACGCGGGGCACCACTTTCGCCTTCACCCTCCACACCTTCTCCAGCTCTCCTGTCTGAGCCCTGGTATTTTTAGTTTCTCGTGTTCCTTTTCCGTGATGTCGCCATCACTTGGTATCGCCACGTCAAGCCACAACAGCTTTTGTTTTATCTACCACCACAATGTCTGGTTGGTTTGCCATTAGCATTCTGTCGGTCCTGTATCTGGAAGTCCACACAGGATCTTGGCTCGGTCATTCTCTACACCTTTGGGTGGTCCCACTTTGACCTTGGGGTTTCCAGTCCATACTCGGCGCAGATGTTCCTGTTACACTATGCCAGCACTTGGTTATGGCGCTCCATGTTATGCCTTCCTGCCAGCCATCTATACCCTATTATATATATATAGGGTATATATAATATATATATATATATTATATATATAGTATAGATAGATAGATTAGATAGATAGATAGATAGTATATATTATATATATATATATATATATATATATTATATATAATATATTATGGTGTAATTTTATGTATATTTATTCTTTTTTTTCCTTATTTTGTCATTTTCCTTTTTTATTCCTTTTTTTTTTTTTTACACTAAAAATCCATGAAACAGAACAAAACATAACAAAACATCTACATTTAGTCTTTATTGCTTACCTAAATCTGAGAGTGTGAGATTCATGAGCGGAACCCAGCAGCGATTTTTGAATTTCCCCCTGCACTGGAAATAAAATTAGTATAAACTTTAACATAATAACATTTTAAGAAAGAGTTTATAGACTCCACTCAAGTCTATTTGCAACCTTAGCTTTGACTAAGAGGACGAGGCAGTTCCCCGAAAGTCCCATCAGCATCTCCAGACTCAGAACCGACACTAGCAGGCACTTCTCTGCCTCGGACCACGAGAACTCCGCCAGATTAGTGGACCCGTTCACATTCACTGGTAAACAGCATCAACATTAACCTGAGAAAACATATAAAATTGGTCAATTTGCTGGCTGGACTTACTTTTAAAGAATAAATATCTCCTCCTCAACAGGCTCTGTGGCGATGCAACCTGTGTGTGTTTACATTATGCATGGAAAGTCATTGATAGGATGTCGTCAAACTCACATTAATTAAATTTACACGCGTCGTTTAACTCAGATGTGCAGCGTCTCCGACTACATTTTGTCGTCCAAAATGAGTTTTCAGATTGCTGTTACAACTCTTGAATCACCGAAAACTCCAAAAATTAATTATTTTGTTTATTTTAGTTTTATTTATTACGGCACGGTCACAAGTGTCACTATTAAGTTTGAACATGAAACTACATATGTATAATTTCATGTTAAACGTGATAGTGCCAATGTTATATATACATCAATGTGCTTCAATAAATGATTTATATATTCATTTGTTTGTTTGTTTGTTTATTTATTTAGATTTCTGTTAAGTATTTCGTGTGTTAGCTGGTTAGTTATTTAGTTAGTTAGTTCAGTAGAGATAACCAAAATAATAATTATTTAACAAGCTGTGAAATCTCCGTCACCAGAATTGTATCTGGTTGCTACGTCACTACGGCGCTTCCACTTCCTGTGCACGCAGAGTCCCTTCCTAGTGTCCGCTGTTCTGGTTTAGAAGGCCAAATAGCGATATTTCTGGTAAGTTTAACATTAATTCAAAATTTCCAATATCCAGAGTGCATTTGTATTCAGTTGGGCATGCAAGAATATGTCAGTAGAATATATAAGATGTCCGTTAAAGGCTACGTTTGTCATGAATTCACCTCAAGCGACCTTTTCGTATAAAAAAGTCCTTGACGCTCACCGGTGTTAGCTAAGCCACATATTAGCTTTGTACAAGTTCAAACTCCTCCTTGGATTGTTTACTGTGAGACTCTTACACGCAGGTATTTGCATGTTTTGATACAACTAGAGAATAGAGCAACGCTTATATAAAGGGCTTTGTGTAAGCTTTCATAATGCGCTCACAGGTTAGAGCTAGGTTAATGAATATGTGACATAAGTGACTCGGGTGCACTGATATTTACAGAGGCAATAAAATGTCAATGTTCTTTGTAAATTAGTTGTGTTTGTACGTGATTTCACCGCATTAAAAAGTGATCAACGCCAGATTTACTGCATGTTTACCGTTATTTGCGCTGATGTAAGTATGTTGTTTACTGAAGAAAGCGCGTGTGTTTGTCTGTGTTTTGCTGTCATAGTTTGATTGATTTCTTGAGTAATTGTGCATTTCATAATATATTTCACTTTCTTTTCAGCACAGGATGGCTTCGGCGTTGCGTTTAATTTACTGTGCTTCAAGACCAGGTACAGTTATACAAGAGAACACATTTGTCAAATGACTTTCATGACTTTTAGATTAGAATGTAAAGCTTCAAAGCAGAAATAATGGAAACGCATTTACATCCTGAGATCTAGGCCTGTCACATTACTATACAACTATATAAACTTATCATAAAAAAAATTATTGCGGGAATAATGTTTTGGAAGCTATCATTTGTTTTATTTTCCCTAGTATGATTAGATTTAATAAATAGCTATGACTAATTATAGATCCTAAATAAGTACTAAAATGTAATTGTTTTTTAGCAATATATTATACATTTATGTCCAGTTTATTGGATAATCTCCATCTTCAGTGGCATTTAGTTGTTTAAATTTGATTGTTTATCATAGTTTCCATAGCGATATCACACTTCAAAATGTTTTGTGTAGACAGATATGTTAAGATCATTTTGAATATAATTATTCAGGGTGGTGTAAGTATTTTCGGGACATCGTATCATTTACTTAATTACACTGGTGCACTTAAGGGCTGTAATCCACAACAGAAACTCTTTGTCTACTAATGTGACAAGGAATTAAAAGCTCTCAAAACTATCTCTCTGATCCGACGTTATATTTGACCCAAAATGCACTGACAAGACAAGAGAAGTACTTTTCATGTTTCACTGTAAAAAAAAATCAGATTACTCCCAAATCTCCGGCTAATTCATTCTATGCCCTTTCCTTTATGATGTTGTACAAATAAATCCTTTTGAAATCCCAAATAAAATGATTGTTAGTAAAATCTTTGGTCCTACAGGCCTAGTTTAACTGCTTAAGTTTGATACTAACAATAATGAAGTTAATATTTATTTTTTGCGCTATCTCGTTTGCAGCAAGTCGGAGTTTAGTGAGGCCGTTCAGCGTGTCTGCACAAAGAGAGGGCTTCAGTAAGTGCCTGTAAAACATCTACAGTCTAATGTTAGTCATAAACGCCAAACATGGAGTCCTCTTTATTTCTGTGCAGAGTATGTGAACGCCCAGGAGCTTCCCACAGACATGAAGTCCATCACAGACAGAGCCGCGCAGACGCTGCTGTGGACGGAGCTTTTCCGAGGTGAGAAAATCATACACTCTCATCCCGCTGTCAACAGGAAGAGCATTTCCTAAAGTTTCATCTGCAGTTTAGGACATTTGTATCTCCAAAAGTCTCCCAATACCCTTTTACACAATATATGTAATTAAAAGCACCTTTGTCAAAGGCGAGACTGGATTCCTCATTTAGTTTTTGTTGTGTACTAAATCTGACAACATTTCACAACATTTTTAGACTTAAAAAAAAAAAAAATAAAGGTATTAAAAGAGACAACTTTATTGAGCTTTTAATCTTGTTACAACATTGTTTTCTCATCATTAGTTTACTCAAAGTTGTATTTTGATTGTAGTTTGTCCTACAACAGAACATTTCTTTTTTTTTTTTTTTGGACTTTGTTACAATTGTTTGAAAAAGTTAAGACTCAGAGTGATGCATGTTTGGTTCTAAAATGTTAAGAGGCAACTTTTCAAAATTGAAAACATGTAAATGCTGCTGCTTGTTAAGGTGAAATGTCACTATGAAGAGGCGGAGCTTATCAGTTCTGCAGTTTAGAACAGAAGACAAATGACCTGTTTCTAATATTAAGTCGCTTTAGATCAATATAGCTGTTTACTATTGATCAAATGTTAAATAATGATCTACTTAAGTTACAGTTCAATACTAAATACCTGAGGAAAAAAAAAATCACAATATGTGTTTGTAGGTGCTGCTTTAAAGGCTGAGCTGTATGTCTCTTTGAGAGAAAAATGCATGTGGAGAAAACAGCCTTTGAAGTTACATAAAAATCATACAAACAATTGGATTCAATGAAATGATAAAAACAAATTAGGAGCAGACTGGACCATGGTGTTTCCACATGAAAGCCCACATGTTGAGAGGGCAAACTGACCAAAAAAAAACTCAGTGTCTAACTTAAATGTGTCGTTTTGTTGCAGCAACAGTTAAAGAAACAGTGGGATCTACATAGACCATGATCCTTTGCCCGTTTTCAGTGCAGACAACATGAAGTTATGTTATTTAGCACTTTTGTATCTTAATCAGTCTCATCAAGGCATTTTAAAAGGGAAAAGTAAAATTTCTACATTTCTGTTCGACTCTCCATGATATTGTGGTAAATATTCGTACCCTGAGATTTGCACATCGTTACATCTCTATATAAAATATCAGAATAACTTAAAAAGACAACAATAGCTCAGTAGTTTAAGACAAAACATTATTTTTAGTAGTGTCCCTGTGGTTTGGTTTTGAGTGACGTTGAGTGTCCACATAAGTGCTTTTAAAAGGCCATTTCCAAAAACAAAAACAGATCAGTAACCATTTGTTTTTTTCATGTTTGTCTTTTGACCTTGAATGACTTTAATGTCCGTTTTGATTTTCAGGTTTGGGGATGACCATGAGCTACTTGTTCAGGGAACCAGCGACCATCAACTACCCGTTTGAGAAAGGGCCACTGTCGCCGCGTTTCCGAGGCGAGCACGCACTGAGGAGGTGAGGCTGCCACCGCCGACACTGAAGCGGTTCATTCAGCGCGCGTTATATTTGTTACGAACTTCTCAATCAAACCGGCTGAAGAGGGCGCGGCATTAACTGAAACATCGACAGGCTCGTTTTGTTTTACCGTTTACGTACGAAGCAACAAAATGCATTGTATTCATTCATACTTTCATACTTTGCTTTTACAATACTAAAGTAAAAGCAAAGCACAACTTGTATATGGCATCACTCAAGGCGACCAAAGTGCTTCACAATAATAATCATGAATAATCAAAGCATGAAAGTAAGTAAAAACAAACTGAACAAAGTAAAGTGTCACTACATTTCAGAGTTAGAATGCCAGTCTGAATTCATATGTTTTTAGCTTAGATTTAAAAAGGCTAAAGTCTGAGATGGAGCATGTCAGGGGGCTGTGTGTTTGACATAAAGTGCATTGCAATAGTCTATTCTTGAGATGATGGAAGTATGAATAGTACTTTCAAGGCCGGTGCGATTTACTTTAGATAAAAGACATAATTTATTAAAAACGAGTTCTCACCACAGTCATATTCTCGAATAGATGAGACTGAATTGCTTCTGTGACGTAGAATATTCCTCTGGTTTCAAGGCATTTCTCACTGGTTTGGAAATAATTTAGCTGAAAATAAAACAAAAGAATTTACCCATTCTCAAATAATTAAATAATGTGGCTTGAAGTAAGAAGTGTTGTGTTGAAACAAGTCAGAAACAATTTAAAACGTAAAAGTAAAATGGCCGAGGTCTGTCAAATTACTAGATCTTAACTGGTCAAAACATCTGAATTTAAGATTATTATCCTCGAATCAAGGAATTTTAACTCTCATAAGAATGTATTTTGGTTCCATAGAAAATGAAGAGATGTAGTTCTTTGGTCCTAGTAAAAATGAGTGCTCGTCTTACAAATGTTTCGCTGATAATACTGGGCTGCAGTTCATTGTTTGGCCACTAGATGATGTGGTTGTTTTATCTTGGTAGTTTAAACTAGCACTCTACTTTCATGTGGGCAAGTTTGTGGCCTTTGTACCTGTAATGTACTACTGTACAATATATTATGCAAATCTTTCAAAAGTCTAAAAAGTACCTTAAAAACATGAACATAACACGCATTTCTGCGCACTATAATCTCAGGTATCCGTCTGGAGAAGAACGCTGCATCGCCTGCAAACTGTGTGAAGCCATTTGTCCTGCTCAGGTATTTCTAACAAGCCTTGGTCTTCATAACGTACCATTTTTGTTACTTATTTTGTTTTTAGTTATTAGTCATTACAGCAGCAATAACTATTAATGTGAAACTGGAGCGGAACAACTTGAATGATTTATGAATTTAGTTGTCGGCTTGTCAAACTATTATTTCTATAGTACATTGAGAAGTTTTAAGTACATTTTTACCCAAAGAAAGGTTGAAATGTGGAGACCAAAGTCTTCTAGAAAGAGAAGATGGATGAAAAATACATGTAAACCAGATGTTTGTTGTTCTGTGTTCAGGCAATCACCATCGAGGCAGAAACCCGAGCGGACGGCAGCAGAAGAACCACTCGTTACGACATCGACATGACCAAATGTATTTACTGTGGATTCTGCCAAGAGGCTTGTCCTGTCGACGCCATTGTCGAGGTAAATCTCACACACGGCACCCAAGAACTTCATCAAAACCTGAACATACAGTTGGCAAAACATGTACGTTATTACTCAAAATAAATGAGTGAAATATTGTGTGAGCTGCAAAAATGCATTTGTTCTAAGACTTTTTATTGGTCCTTTTGTTTCAAATACATTATTTTACTGGTTCACAAAATGTCTTTTCTCACCTCCACCACAAGGAGGCTCATGTGAGCGAGACAATAGGCATTTTCACACATGAAAGTACCAAGAACCAAGTCCCTAAATTCTCTAGTCCCTATTTAGTCTGAAGAACCCCTCACTCGTGTTCACACAGCGACAGTGGCTGAAGTGGGTCTAACTGACTTTAAAGGACACATTATATGCAAAATGACTTTTTTTCTAACATTGTTCCCTCATCAAAAAGTTGAAGATGCCAAACTAAAGGTACTCAAGAGCATGTTTAAAGGCCAGTAACAAAACAAATAATGCATAATATTTGTCCTTTGATCTTGGTATCTGAACACTGGAACATTTAAGTATTAGAGTGTAAGAAAATATTTGGCCTTCCTACCTGGTCTATAAAATGACCATTCCAGTGCTAACTCTGGGCTAAATAAGATCTAGGACATGATCTAAGTAGTTTTGTCCAAGGAATAACTCAAAGGAGGACAAATATTTGGATAAAATTCACAAAAAAAATTCCGAGAAAATGTGTGCGAATATCGTTCAGCATTGACACACTAATTGCTTATTTTATTTTTTGTTGTGCTGATCTTGACTGAGTATGACACTTGCTACTTCCCATTTAACATTTAGTTTGACCTTTTAGGGTCCCAACTTTGAATTCTCCACCGAAACACACGAAGAGCTGCTTTACAACAAAGAGAAACTGCTCAACAACGGAGACAAGTGGGAGGCCGAGATCGCCGCCAACATCCAGGCCGATTACCTGTACCGATAAACCCGGCTTCAGCGAGACCAGCGAGACCTCTCTGCGAAACGTCCACAACAAACAATCTCCGAGCGTTAGGTTCAGACAGAGCGGTGGTTCTCAAGCGCCTCACGTCGAGTGGAGCCATGTTTTAAATCTGTAAAAGGACGAAACGAGACACGACACAGGAGGAAAAAAAGGCTCAAAACGGGTTAATTAGAACTTAAATTGGGTGGAAACCGGGATTAAAACTGGTATAAATTGGAAGTTGAAGTGGAAACATTTTGTCTAACTTTTAAGTACACTAAAACCAGCAATATTTAAGCAGTATTAATCTCCTGTGTCAACTGAAATTACAGGACAAAAAGTAGAACGAAAACCAGGAAAAAATGAGGCAGAAATAAACAGGATGAAAAAAACGGGTCATGACCACTCTTGAGAACCACTGCTGTAGTTTCTCTGGTTTCCGCCACAGCTGTGAGTCTATTTACTTTAACGCGATGGGTTTTACCATGTTAAATGACAGATATTTATTGTTTATGGGTAATTTGAGCATTGTCGTTTGGAGGATAACGTTTTGTTTGTGTCCAGCTCAGATTCAGACTTAATGCTACACTTATAAATATAGTCCTTTACAGTAACATTGAGTTTTATCTGTTTGTCCATAAGAATATTTTCACCTCAATAAAGTTTGGGAGAAGTGTTGAACTTTTTGTGTGTCTGCTATTTAATTAAAATCTTGAAGCTAGAAAGGGCTGATGTATTGTTTATTACTAGTTAATACAGACATTTTTATTGGATTACACTTATTATTAGAACTTTCCCACACAAAATAGCAGTTATTAAGGAAAAACAAAGGTATGGTTGATCAGTAAAAACGATCATAATTATGTTACGACTTCTTCTATACTAATTAACCTGTAAAGAAAGACTAAACCTAACATGTTTTATTTTTACTGTTTTGTGACGACGATCGACTAATTGTGACATGTCGACTGTAACAAATAACCGACGTAGTTTGATCATCGTTAATCATTATCTGGACTAAACAGACTCTAAAAATAAATGAACCAGGGCTGTGTTTTAAAGTGTCAATGTACAAAATGCATTTATTTATTTTTTTGCCTAGTTCAGGTTTTGGAAGACAGAAGAGTGCCCATTATCGCCATAATTTCTGTTTTTATCTTCTGTTTTCAAATTTTTTAAGCTAATTGTCATTTTTAGATCACAATTTTGATGTAATAGAATTTAGTAATAATTAAAATCACGATTATAAAGTTGCACAATTATAAACCTTATCAGCTGCACAGCCCTAAACAAGAGTATTTAGATTTCTGCATTTGAGTAATTTTTTATACATAAAGAATCACAATAAATTAATTTATGATAGAGAACATTTATTTGGGGTTCATTTGTTGCAACGCACAGTTCAAGAACAGCATGTGATTAGAAACATGTCAAAGGTAAATTACTATTAACTATTATTTAGGTCAAAATGATGTGGAAGATCATTTGTTTCATCAGATTTAAAATTTTAAATGCTGGTGTGTTACCGTTTTTCTTTTTCTTTTTTTACCAAGTATTTAATATTTAAAAGGTGAATTTATTTGTATTTATACTTTTATTTAACCAGGAAGTCCTACAAATATTACAATGTGAACACAACTCTTCTCAGCCACCATCATTTTTTACAATTTTCTTGAACTCATCAAGTGACGCAGCTTCCAATTTAAGTTCTGTATGTAAATTGTTCCAAAACCAACAAAAAAGAAAAAAAAATCCGATTTCCCACCTCTTTTTTTTTCTGGGTTAGTGAGAATGAAGGTATGAGAGGTATTAAAACTCAAAATCTGATTAAACAAATGATGTTGCTTAAAATGATTACAGTCTAGTTTCCTCAAAGGTAACATTGCAACTTTCCTTTGTGTCTGGTTTAACCGCAGCCTTTCTGCCTTCCGCTTTTCCACCAAAACCACTTTCCACTCCAATTTCCCCACATTTTTCCGACCAAATTTCTCCCTCTTCATCACCGCCCAACTTTTCTTCATCAAGTTGTCTCTTTGAACCAGAGCAGCACATCCGAACCCACAAATGCTTTACAAAACGTCTAATACTTTCCCATTGTGCATGAATCAACAACGCGATCAACGACAGCACGATGATGCATAAAAGAGTGGGTAAAATCCACCAGTCCGGTGTTTTCTTCTTATTTACTTCATGCTTTGGTGCGGAAACATTCGCTAGAAATGTCAAGTTTGTTGAAAAAGTCAATTTTTTTTGCAGTGTACTAATACAATTTGAGTCATTTTGCAAAGTTTCTGTAAACTTTGTGATATTTATCACATCATTTGAGGTTGAATTCTTGTAATTGTCTTCGTGTGTTGGAAAAATAGTCCGGGATGCTTTGTTCGGAGGCTCAGCTGTGTTGCTTGTCGTTGAAATATTCATATTTTCAACTTCGTCAATCGGTTTGTAAGTTGTGGAAGCCTCTTTTGTCATCGTTGTGTCGTAGTTTGATGTTGTTGCGTTGACATTTTCTTGGCGGGTTGGGTGGGTAGATTGAAAATCACTGGAGACGTTTTGAGTACGTGCTTCAGCCGTTGTGACATCGTTTGTGTTGCCGGCCGATTCTTGAAGTGTTTCCAGGGTTGAATTTACAACATGTATCGTGGGAGCCGGTGTAATAATCCGACTGGTGGCGAGTCCAGAAGGAGCTTGGAGTGAAATGAAAAGTGTCAGAACAAAGAGTGCCATTGTAAAGCTGTAAAAAGACAGAAGAAACAATGTTATCTCTCTATGGCAGGCATGTCCAAACTACGGCACGGGGACCAATTTTTTTTGGCTAAGTTGCTAAGTTGGTCCAAAGAACAAAAAGTTGTACATTTTACTATAAATCAAAGCATTTTGATGTTATACCTTATATTAATGTTCCAAGTCTTATTAAAGCTGTGGAGGCTCATCAAAACTATGTCAAATGCAACAATTGGAATGATTCACTTCTTTGTCGGGTTGTCTGTGGCCCTCTGCTCCGTATAAGTTTCAAAATGCGGCCCCCCGGTGAAAAAAAGTTTGGACACCCCTGCTCTATGGTAAAGTGGAATGGTGAGTGTGAGAAGAGCAGACTGTGGTGTTGAACTGTGGAAGAATATGAAAGAAGAACTTGTCAAACTAATGTCAATCAGCCCAAATATGTTGTAATAAAATATGTTTTTTTACATAGTATCAAGCTGAAGAAACGGGACGAGATTGACGAGTGTTTGTTGTGGAGTGTCACAGCCAGGGCCGCCTTAAAACAAGGGCCAACCTTGGCTTTAACCCAGGGGCCTGCAGACTGGGAGGGCCCATCACTTAGCAGCTGAGCGTCTCTCCGCACCAGGGCATAGGCGAGTAAGGTGGTGCCATCTGGTGGAGAAGATGCCAAATTGCCGTCAACAAAAAACAAAAAAACATCACTTTGCATTCGGGCCGTGGCACAGGCCCTTGCACTTGAGCCAACCTGACCCGACTGGACATGGGCTGGAACCAGTTTCAGCTCTGCGTATTCTGGACTAAGTTATTACTTTGGGAGATAGGACAGCGTCAGAGCACAAGATGTAGGAGGATCTGCTTCTGTCCTCTGGAAATGAAAGGTGAGACATTTGTTTTTCATAGAGAGAGAGCCCTCTTCATGTTCCTAAAGCTACATATAGGCCAGGTCAAGTCTGCATCTCTCTCTCTCTCCCTCTCGCCTCTCTCTCTCTCTCTCTCTCTCTCTCTCTCTCTCTCTCTCACTCACTCTTCATCTCACGCTCTCCTTTTCTCTCTACTCAGCCTCTTTATTTGACAAAAAACAACCTCCTGTTTCCGGAGAAATTCTCATAAATATCAAATGAAATTAGACGTACACTGACACAACATTGACCTCCGACCTGACGATTGCATCGCCACAGCAACATAAAGCAGAGGTTCAGACGTTCTCCTGACTTAGTGCTCAGTGTTTCCTCCTCTGCAGTAACAGACGGCATCCTCCCTCAACTCGCCTACTGGCCTTACATCTACACGTCATAACACAATCGTCCAATATGAGGCGATGTTTTGATCACTATCACTATCCCAGTGACTTTGGGCCTTAGGCGGGCACACCGGGACAAAAGTTAAATAAGTTATAAAAGGACAAACGTTAAATAAAATATGAAAGAAAGTTATGTTAAATATAATGACACTCATCTCAGGTCAGGATTAGTAATAGTACTTTTTTAGTCGTTTCAATATATATGTTGAACATATATACAGTAAAACCTGTGTCAAATTGTTGTTGTTTTGTTTGTTTTCTTCAAATAATTGTCCCAATGAATTGAAGTTATTTCCTTCGTAAGGATTAAAGGAACATGTCATGTTACATGTTTTGGAGAGAAAGTTTCCAGATTGAGGTGGTTATATATATGTGTGGAAGGACTGCCGAAACAAGAGACCTACAGGAAGAGCAAAGAGGAGATGTATGGATGTAAATGCTTTAGTCTCTGCCGCCAGGTGTTGCCAAACTGCAGTCCCAAACCCTACACTTTAGCCCGGACTGTATTTTGTCATTCTTCATATCGTTTTGCATCAACTGATTTGACACTTTATGAAACACGTCCTCTCCGAGCGCCACCGTGCCTCGTGTGGAGAATGTGTTTCAAAAAGGAAGTCAAACCATGTGCTCAGTCCAACATGTTACTCTTATTCTACTTTCAGCTGTGACATTGACTTATTTTTGCACTTTTTTACCTTTAAAACACGCTATACTGTAAATAATAATGACTTTGGGAAAGCATTTTTGAATGTAAAGGCAGCAACAGCCACTTTAGAAAATCTTTTTATAACTTTTACTTTGTTAATATATTGTGTTTTTTCCATGTTTTCTATCTCTAAATGCCTCTAAGTACAAATACAAATGTAAGAAGATCAGATGAACTTGCCTGTGTGACCAGCAGGACGTGAGATGAAGCGAAGTGTAGAACGAAGAGCTGAGGTCTGACGTGGAAGAGCAAGGATGGAAGAACTTAAAACGGAAAACAAAACCAACCAAACCACAACATGAAGACGTGCGACGCAAAAACACAACTGTACTGAAGTAAAAGTACTGCCACCTCCAGATAAATCATCGTACTGTGTCTGCAGTATATGTATTTATATGTATGTAACGGATATATTACTTCCACTACTGCGTTAAGTGTCATGACAACAGCGTAAACGAACATCCTCTGTCTGTACAAAAGTGGAGCGACTCTTCTGTATTATGCATCTTATTTAAAGGTTCACCATGTCACTTTTTTCTGCCGATGTACAGTATCTCCATGGAAACAAGCAAATGACACCACCTGGCCAAGTGACAGGTCAGATCTGTGGAGAGGCAATAGTAAGGATCTATGTTTTTCCATGTATTTTTGAGAAAGAAAAACCTATTGGACTGGGGGACATTCCAGGCAAAACAATAACATCTCCATGGAGACAAACAAGTAGACCCTCCAGCGGAAAAGTTACGTAGTGCACCTTTAACCTTCATTACACTTACTACTTACTATACTACCACTACTGCTACTACTACTACTACTACTACTATTACTACTACTACTACTACTACTACTACTACTATTACTACTACTACTACTACTACTACTACTACTACTACTACTACTACTGCTGCTACTACTTCTACTACTTCTACTGCTACTACTACTACTACTACTACTACTACTACTACTACTGCTGCTGCTACTACTTCTACTACTACTTCTACTGCTACTACTACTGCTACTGCTACTGCTACTACTTCTACTACTACTACTGCTACTATTACTACTACTACCACTTTTACTTCTACTTCTTCTACTACTACTACTACTAGTACTACTACTACTACTACTATTACTACTTTGGAATACTGTAATCTAGGAAATAAAAAAACATTCCATAAACCTAAGACAGATCATATATATATATATATATATATATATATATATATATATATATATATAAAAACACATTTTCAATATATATAGCTATAGGGATGAAAGGAGAATTATTTAATCATTCAAAAGTTCATTCAAGTGTTTAATTATATTATGCATAATAATAGATTGATTGATGTGATGAATTGACTGCAGCAGGTGACTATACTCAGATAAATTACCAGGAAACATCAAATTGTAAAATTGTGCTGGAAGTAAAAGGTGGAATAAGTGTCCAAACGTCTGGACAAAACGTTGCTATGTATCTGTTATTTCTTAGCAGTGTTCAAAATAAAATAAAATTACTACTACTACATGACTGCTTACTTCGCCTACTACTACTAAACTTCTACTACTACGACGACGACGATGCCGATACTACTACTTCTACTACTACTACTCAGGCAGCAAGGCAAGTTTATTTGTCGAGCACAAGTCGTACAAAGGCAATTCAAAAGTGTCTCACACAACAGGGAAAAAAATGCTTTAAAATCACAAAAGACATGCAGAAATCACAAAATCTTAATTTAAAAAGTGCCATTTTCAGCTGTCCGTCAAATAGTTCAAGACATTAAAGAGGAAAGTGCAAAGAAAGCATTTCAGTCATCACACAGCCAACACAAACAGTTTTTTAGTTTACAGATTTGACATTGCAGAGTAGAGGCCTGTCTCAATCCTCAGAAGACTGTTTCCAGATTTAGCTGCATATAAAACTGAAAATGCAGATTCCCCATGTTTAGTCCTGACTCTGGCACCAGCAGGAGTGCCGGTCCCTGAGGTCCTCAGAGTCCGAGATGGTTACTGTGGCACTAACATGTCCAGATGATGTACTTTGGTGCTTGAAGTCTATTCTCTGAGCCACAGGGAGCCAGTTGCAGAGACCTGAGCACAGACTAATGTGATCGTACTTCCTGGTTCTAGTCAGGACCCGAGCAGCGGCGTTCTGGATGTACTGCAGCTGTTTTCACAGCTCGTTTGGAGAGGCCAGTGAGCGGGCCGTTACAATAGTCTAATCTACCTAGAGACAAACGCATGGATAAGTCTCTCCAAGTCTGGTTTAGAACACTATGCTTTTGATTTTGGCTATGTTTTTTAGATGGTAAAAAGCTGCTGATGTGATTGATCTGCACGTGGCTGTTAAAATTCAAGTCTGAGTCCATTATTACCCCCAGATTTCTAACTGATTTGTAGGTTTTAGAGCGAAGACTCTGGAGGTGACTGTTAACACTTTCTCTTTGTTATGTGGCCAAAGAGAGATGATTTAGTCTTGTCTGAGTTTATCTGGAGAAAGTTGTTCTGCATCACACACTGAATCTGTTGGATGCAGTGACAGAGTGAATCACTGGTCCATATTCACCTGCCGTCAGTGAAACATAGCATCTGAGTGTTTCTGCATAATGACACATTTCACTGTGTATTAACTGACCTATACGGCAGCATGTAGAAGGTTGAACAGCAAGGGGTCCCAGGATTGACCCTTGGGCACCCACAAGGTCAGGGGCATCTGGTCTGAGACCAGTTATCAATTTCAATAAAGATACTTCCTGTCTTCCAGAAAGGACCGACCAATTTAAAGCAGTGCAGTGATCCCACCCCAGTCCTCTAGTCTCTGGTAAGAGGATCCCATGATCGACAGTGTCAAAGCCAGCACTCAGAATCTAACAGAAATTAAGACTGAGCTTTGCCCACGTCAGTGTTCAGGTGGATGTCATTTGTCACCTTGACAAGAGCAGTCTCTGTGCTGTGATGAGGTCTAAAACCTGACTGGAAAACATCAAATGAGTTGTTTATTAAGAGGAAATCAGTGAGCTGTTGGTAAACAACCTTTTCAAGGACTTTGCCCCAAATGGCAGATTAGAGATGGGCCGGTAATTACTCAGTACTGCGGCCATCAAGACTGCTCTTCTTTAGGAGAGGCTTTTATGACCGCAGTTTTCAAAGACATTGGGAATGTTCCAGATTGAAGCGACATGTTAAACTATGTGAGTGAGTGGTGCTAACAAACTGTTCAGCACAGACTTTAGAAATCTGGTGGGCAACACATCGAGGCAGCATGTAGATGAACTCAGACTGGTGATGATCTCCTGGACAGTCTTGTCAGTTACAGGTGCAAAGTGAGTCAGCTCTGAGTGTGTAGAGCTGACTCTACTGGACTAATGGCATAGACCACTTTAAACATTATTACTAACTGCAGCTCTTCAAGTTTTAAAAATGAATTTATGAATTCAAGTCCTGTATAATTTAAATAAAATGTAGTTGTTTTTAATAATATTAGCGCAGCCTGCCGTTAACATAAAGAAAACGCTGTATTTAAAGGTGCAGTGTGTAAGATTTTGATTTAAACTATCATACAGGCTACATACTGTTAAATAATGTGTAACATTATAACAGTACTTACACTGGACTTTAGATGGCGCGAGTGAGAAACTTCCACTTCAGCTCACAGTTTTCAGACTGAAAGGTGTAACTTTTAAAACACACAAAATGGGTTCAAACATCAGACGGAAACTGCAATGCTCTCTGTGTTTGGCTCTGGGTAAGATATTTTTACTGTTTATTCTATTTTACTGATGTGTTTTGAGTTTATTGTAAAAGTATCACAGTTTATTATTGTAAACGGTGCAGTTGGAAACTTCCAGGAGCTGCAAAGCAAAAAAAACAGGAACAAGAACAACCACAAAGAAACGGTTTTAACCTAATTTTTGCAGCAAATCCAGAGCAATTTATTCATATTTGGGGAATATTTTGTATTTTTGTGCTACTCATATCCAGAAACCGTAAGTAACGAATATTTTTTAAAATATCAAATGTTTGTCAAAAGTGAATCAGGACATAATTTAAAGTAAAGGGAAAGTAATCACCTGTTTTAAAACACTAAGTTTATTTATTTACATTTATATTTATATAATCTACAAAGAATATTTAGGAAAATCTAAGCGTAATTTATTTATGCACACAAATCAAAGGTATATTATTATGTCTAATATCTTATGCTCATTGAAAGTATACATTTAAAATAGATTCACTTAAAATCTAAAGTGGTTTAAATACAGTTGTAAACTTGTTCTGGGTAAGAATAAAATGAAATAGAAACTAATCAAGTGTTGACACTTTTAACGGCTTTTATTCTTTTGCGTCGTCTTGTTTTGTCATCATTTGTAATTTTCCAATGCATTTCAACGGATTAATATTAGCATCTTTTATATAATCAAGCATGATTACACTCTATTTTACTGATTTTCATTAATATGCACTGTCCCTGTCAAATAAATGAATTACATAATTAGATGATAAAACTTATTTCAGGTTGAGTTAAGTTCAAAGTACAGTTTCCCTATTTTTATCTCTTTCATATTATTTTCTTGATTTTTTTTAAGTGACTGAATAAACTCTTCCTCAACACTTTACAATAACACAATCGGAGTAAGATTATGAGACATTTGCTGCAGAGGTGATGATGCAAGTCGTGAGCATACGTTGTGTTCACCTTTGCGTTTGTCTGACCACTTCCTGTTTCAGAGAGACGTGGGTTTGGGTGAAAGTGGGTCGCCTGAAAAATGTCACTCAAAAACACACCACGCAAGAACATGTTTATCTCATGATTTAAATCCATTTATAGTCACATTCAATTGTCCATTACCAAATTATCACATTGATCAATAAAGCAGGCAAACATTGTACCAAAAAGACCAATCATCCAAGTATAAACCAACTAAACTAAACCACTGCGGAAACTAAACAAAATTAGTACACACTTTTTAGCTCATTCAACACAGAGTTACTAAATAATTTTATGTCGATTTTAACCAAAATGGCAGATTGTAACTGGAATGAGATCATGAGATCACGTCATGGTTCACCTGATCCCCACGCACAGACAGAGGCTGAAGTTCTCCAAACCTGTAGTGAGGACCTCTAAGAAGTGGACCAATGAGGCAGTGGACAGACTAGGAGGTATTCAGAGCTGGAGTTATGCCACTGGAGACATGCCACGTCCCAGCCTGCTTCAAGTCGTCCATCATTGTCCCTGTCCCCAAGAAGCTCCGGATCACTGGACTTAATGACTACAGGCCTGTGGCGCTGACGTCTGTAGTCATGAAGTCATTTGAACGCCTGGTCTTGCCCCACATCAAGTCCTTCACCTCCTCCCTGCTGGACCCTGGCAGTTCGCCTACAGAGCCAACAGTCTGTAGATGACGCCATCGACCTGGTACTCCACTTCATCTTGCAGCATCTGGACTCCCCGGAAACCTACGCAGGATCCTGTTTGTGGACTTCAGCTCTGCATTCAACACCATCCTCCCTGCTCTGCTCAAGGAGAAGCTCTTCAGCTCAACGTGCCTGACTCCACCTGCAGGTGGATCACTGACTTCCTGACGGATCGGAGGCAGTGCGTGCGGCTGGGGAAGAATGTCTCAGACACTCGACTATCAGCACAGGAACTCCACAAGGGCTGTGTACTTTCTCCTCTGCTATTTCCGTGTACACAAACTGCTTGCACCTCCAGCCACGACTCCGTAAAACTGATCAGGTTTGCGACGACACCACTCATCTCGGACAGGGACGAGTCTGTCTACAGAAGGGAGGTGGACCGGCTGGTGTCCTGGTGCAGCGGTAACAACCTGGAGTTCAATGCCCAGAAAGACAGTGGAGATGATCGTGGACTTCAGGAAATCACAGCCCCACAGCCCCCCAGCCCCCCAGCCCCCAACCGCCCCTCATCATCACACTCCCCATCACCACCTGGACTCCTTTCGCTCCCTCGGCATCACCATCACCCAGGACCTCCAGTGGGAGCCCACCATCAGCTCCCTCATCAAGAAGGCCCAGCAGAGGATGTCCTTACCTGCGGCAGCTGAGGAAAGCTGCCAGTGCAGATGATGGTGCTTTTCTACACGGCCATCATTGAATCATCCTCACCTCGCCCATCACCGTGTGGTACGCTGGAGCCACAGCCAGGGACAACAGAGATACAGCGCATTGTGCATTCTGCTGAGAAGGTGATCGGCTGCAGACTTCCATCTCTTGCAGGACCTGTACGTCTCCAGGGCTCTGGGACGAGCAGGTCGGATCACAGCCGACCCTACTCACCCTGGACATGGTCTATTTGAACCACTCCCCTCAGGCAGGATGCTACAGTCCATCCGGACCAAACCTCCGCCACATGATAGTTTCTTTCCCTCTGCTGTTGGACTCATGAACACTTCTTAAACACCTGTCACTTTAACTGCAATTTAATCACTTTCTGCACTACATTTGTAAATTTAACAGTAAATTTTTTGTGTACGTTGTAAGCCTATTTTATTTT
The DNA here is from genome assembly GCA_015082035.1 of Chaenogobius annularis. NCBI lineage: Eukaryota > Metazoa > Chordata > Actinopteri > Gobiiformes > Gobiidae > Chaenogobius > Chaenogobius annularis. Next base: position 1,424,038 of record BJKM01000075.1, on the reverse strand, counting down.
ATCCTATTGTAAATTTAAATTGTTTTCTTTAATGCATGCCTTTTTGAATTGATTTATATGTTGTTTTTATTATTGCTCTTATATAGTGTTCTATGTTGCACCTTAACGCCGAAACAAGTTTCTATGTTTGTGAATTTTGTTCATTGACAATGGCAATAAACCTTTTTCTGATTCTGATTCTGATTTAATCTTTATCACAATATTGCCAGTGTTGAATCAAACTCCTCAAGAAGAACCAAATCCAGACTTGAGAAGTTTCAATGCAGAATATAGTTTTATTGATGAGCCACACAAGATGACAAAACACCAACAAGACCTGAGCAGTTTTCGGCAGAAAAAACCGCTGCTCGATAGTTACGCACCATTATATCCCCCTTATTCATAATATTGGGCCCGACACTCCCCTTGTGAGATAACCTTTCCTATAGACTCCTTAGGTTAAGGGCACATCTACCTCTTCCCCTTAGTAGTCATTGTTATCTGGTTTTCCCCTGTTAGACCTTAAAAACCATAGATTTAATAGTTATAGCCCCTCTGCATTTTCTTCCTTCTATCCTTTCCAAGTTTTAGATTATTAATGATGCTTCCGTATATGTGACACACTGCCCTCGTTTGTTACTCAAGCTGGTCTCTCAGTTCTTACTCTTGTTGGCATACTTGGCCCAGGCCTTCCCCCACTGTCAACTGATCTCACCACCACAGCTGATGCCCCAATAAGAACTCAAAACCCTGCCTCTCTGCTGCAGTTTGCATTGTGATCGTGAGTTCAGCCGCTGCCCCTGCGCTGCCCCTGCGCTGCCCCTGCGCTGCCCCTGCGCTGCCCCTGCGCTGCCCCTGCGCTGCCCCTGCGCTGCCCCTGCGCTGCCCCTGCGCTGCCCCTGCGCTGCCCATGACCAGGGAACTTCATCACACAGTCTTTAACCCTTCCCTTGTGGCAGTGCCCAGGTTCCATCTTACGGAGGCTTTCAAACTGTAAGATATATATCAAGACTTGCCTATTCTGCATTGAATTTTCTCTGTTAGATAGATAGTAAGGGTAAAGGTAAAATAAACATTAATAAGCAAAATAATAACCATATAGCCCTTTGCTCTAAAGTTTTAGCCTGAACTATAATGCAAAATAACCCATGATATTGCACTGTTATCATGTTATTACAATGCTTCATACATTTGTGAGGCTTTTGGAAATGCTTCATCACCAGCCCTACACCTAAAATCGTAATTTCATTGAGACAAAATGGAATTGCACAGGCCAGTTCAGACCAAATCAATGTCCAGCACTAGAAAAGAGACAGAGCTCATATGATGGGTTTTTGTGCTGTTTGGAGACATTAAACATCAATTAATATATATTTTCCCCTTAACTAACCTAAACTAAACTTAACTAAACTTGACTAACCGTAATCTAAATTCAGACCTGGCTACATTTACTTTACATACTTACATTTAGTCACTTTTTAAAGAAACTGTACTTTTCAGGGTATTTTCCTGGTACTATTTGATTACTACTACTTGAGTAATAACTCGTTTGAAGAAGCTGTAACCTTCTTAATCCTTCTTAACTTCTAATCTGATTTGTTTTCAGATGTCAGATTGCATTAATCTTAAATCATATTTTAAACAGGCTTAGATTTTATGTCAAACTGTTACTCAAGTAGTGTTTTTTTCAAATAATTGTTATTGTTACTTGAGTAATTTAAGAATTTCCTCTTGGGGATGAACAAAAGTAATTCTGATTTGTCTCACCAAATTATACTTGAGCAAAACTTTATACTTGAGCAAAAATACATTAAGAAAGTTTGTCTTGAGTACACATTTTGGCTTCTCTACCCACCTCTGCTTATCTTAATCCAAATCTTAACTTTAAATCATGTTGTTGATCTAATAATATAGGATTTACATCATGGGGACCTGTTTTTTGTCTCTATAAGAGGTCCCCACAATGTGATAAATACCTGTGTGCAGAAATAAAACAAATGTGTGTCCATGCGTTTGAGCTCAAACTGCAAAAGGGCTTTGGCTACATGTTGTTAAAATTGTAATCATCTTTACCTAACCTTAGCCTTCCTCTGTTTCAGTTCTTTTCTCCTGTGTGTGGGTGCAAAGCAAAGTCGAAGTTATGAACGCCAAAGCTGGATCCACAGTGACTTTTAAATCAAACGCCCCTTTGAATCAGTATAACCAGGTGCTGTGGACGTTCGGCGTATCTGAACCAAACATCAGGATCGCCAAAGTCATTACTTCAGGCGTCCACCTTATGGTCTTCTTGGGTCAGTTTGAGAGCAGACTTCATGTGGACAAAGAGACTGGAGACCTGGTCCTCTCCAACCTGACTGTGAACGATACAGGAGTCTACAAGCAACAAAGCATCGGATCATTCATCTCAAAAGCATTATTCAAGCTCACAGTCTACAGTAAGGAATAATATGTTCCTTTTGACCATCTTCTCTGTACTTCTCTCACCTCAGCTTCCTTATGCTCACGGGTCGCATCTCAATTCTCTGTTCTTGCTTCCTCTCCTTGTCTCCTCAATTTCTCAGTTCTTCAGCTGTCAGTCAACTGCGCCATATTAAGTACCCTGGTGTCCCAAAGCTGAGGCAAGGAAAGGAGACCACAGGGGAAACATGACTTTGCGTATTTTTTTTTACTCTCAAGCTGCTGTAAAGTAGATTTTCGTTTAACTGTTACCACCACTGACACAGGAAGTTACCAAAATAAAAGCGAAACCTTATTCACTTTTAACAGGGAGGGAGACAAGCGCGAAGGGAACCAGGACAGAAGTGCGTGCGGTGGGACAGAGGAGGGACAGAGGAGAGACAAAGCAGGGACAGAGGAGGGACAGAAGAGGGAGAGAGGAGAGACAGAGGAGGTGCAGAGGAGATACAGAGGAAGAAACAAAGGAGGGACAGAGGAGAGACAGAGGAAGAACAGAGGAGGGACAGAGAGAGACAGAGGAGAGTCAGAGGAGGGACAGAGGAGGGACAGAGGAGAGACAGAGGAAAAACAGAGGCCTCTTGAGCCCCCCTTGCCACAGCTCTCCTGCCACCCTAAGACACTGTGCAGGACAACTGACCCCGTCTTCACAGACATTTTTAACACCTCCCTGGAGTCACGCCACGTCCCAGCCTGCTTCAAGTTGTCCATCGTTGTCCCTGTCCCCAATAAGCCCCGGATCACTGGACTTAATGAGTACAGGCCTGTGGCGCTGACGTCTGTAGTCAGAATCAGAATCAGAATCAGAATCAGAAAGAGGTTTATTGCCATTGTCAATGAACAAACTTCACAGACATAGGAACTCGTCTCAACATGAAGGTGCAACACAAAACACTGAGCAATAATAAAACAACATATATTCAATCAAACAAAGGGCATGCATTTAAGGGACAATTTAAAATTACTATAGTATAAAATAAAAATAAAAATAGGCATTACTATGTACTACACAAGTTTACAGTTAAGTTTAAAGTTTGAGTGCAGAAAGTGACAGTGCAGTGAGTGATGAATAGTGTGTTAAGTGGCAGGTGTTTAGAAGTGTTCATGAGTCCAACGGCAGAGGGAAAGAAACTATTCTTGTGCGGGAGTTCTGGTCCGAATGGACTGTAGCCTCCTGCCTGCCACAAGAATAGTACTTTCCTCTGCCGTTGGACTCATGAACACTTCTAACACCTGTCACTTTAACTGCAATTATAATACTATCACTCACTGCACGGTTCACTTTCTGCAGTAAATTAAACAGTAAATTCTTGTGGACATAGAAAGTCTATTTTTATTTTGTTTGAATTTAAATTATTTTCTTTAATGTATGCCCTTTTGATTTCATATATGTTTTTATTATTGTTAAGTATTTTATGTTGCACCGAATCACCAAAGCAAGTTCCTATGTTCGTGATTGTTTTCTGATTGTGATTGTGATTGTGATTCTGAAAATAAATCACATACAGCCCCTTTAATTTTTTGTTACAGTGTTTAATTTGAGATTTGCTTGAGATGGATGTAACCCGAAATCTGAATACTCATTTTATCCAGCAGAACCATTACATATATATACTGTTTTTTTTAACAAATCTTTCAAATCTTTTCTCCCTTTGTATGACCAGTCAAGAACATACCCTTCTTCAATATCCACCCTCGCTGTGTGAAGGAGAGGTTTTGCAGGTCTTTCCTTCGTGCTACTGTCAGACTCTACAACAAACACTGTTAGTCCTGAACATTTGTCATTCAGTTTTCATAATCCTGTGCAATACTATCATAATCATGTGCAATATTGTGACATAATGTCAATCATTCTGTCCATATGACAGCTGTAAATAAGAGTGTTATTATTATTAAGATTATAAGAGTTTTTTTTTCTAAATTGTCTGTTTTTATTATTATACTTCTGTGCCTAATCTGTTTCTGTCTTTCATCTTTGTTGCAACACTGCAATTTCCCCATTGTGGGACAAATAAAGGTGATCTTATCTTATCTTATCTTAATACTGCACAAAGACAAGGGCGTTCCATAGGAGAGCCTGGCCTTTCTCATTACCTCACTCAGACATTTGGCTTTGGACCCATCTTCATAGATTGAATATTACTCTGTACAACTCACCCACTGCATCTGTAATAAACAATGGTTGCATAACCCAACCATTCGTTTGACACAGAGGAACAAGACAAGTTAGCACACTGTCACCCCTCCTGTTCTCACTCTTTATTGAACCGCTTGCGTCCACCGTCAGACAAAAAAAACTCAATACATAAACCTTGCTTCTGTCAGTCCACACTCTGTTTGAGAAGTTTGGTGAGGTGTCAAACTTCTCCATAAAGATCCTGTCTCTGTGGGAAGAAAAAATTCCGTTGGAGAAAAGGACTTTTGAAGTTACAATGCTCCATATTAATCTATGGTTGAAGTGGATCAAATGAAATGATAAAACCTCTTTTCGTGCAGATTGGACAATGTGGTTGATTCCAGGTAAAAGCTTATATGTTAAGGAAACAAACTGACAGAAAAACAAAAAACAATGGCTTAACATAATAGTGTAAAAGATTATATGTAGGCCTATCACTCATCAGGCATCTCAACAGTCAATATGAGATCTAGGGTTTCTTCTTCTTCTCTCTCTCTCTGTCTATGTAGGTCAAAAAGTCAGCCAAGAACCAATTAAAAACTATTCAACTAATTTCACCTTTAATGTATTCTTCAGATGCCCTCTCTGCACCATCAATCAACATTGTAAAATCCCATTCGGGCGGGTGCCATGCGCTCCTGGTCGAGTGCTCCAGCGAGAACAGCCAAGACTTGAGCCTGTCCTGGTCCAGAGGGAAAGTCCGGATCAAAGACGCGGCGAGTCTCGAGTTAGCCACGCTTTCTCTCACTTTAGAGGTGGGACACAGTGAAACCAGCACATATATCTGTGAAGCTCAGAACCCAGTGGAGAAACAGAGCGAGACTTTTCAACCGAATGAGCTGTGTCTGACAAACGGAGGTAAGAAAATTACTGTTTGATGATGTAGTAGTGACACTGAAATGAATATACTGCAAGTGTGCAATATACTGCAAGTGTGCAGTAGAAGCAACAACAGAAGAATGTACAGCAAAGAGTATCGTTTCAGGACATGTGGGTATAAAGGGTGTGGCTAAGGTTAATAATAGTGTTGTTGAATTTGAATATATTTGCTGAACAAGTTTGTCGTAAAGGTCAAGATTAAGTTACAGGTTAGTTTATTTGTTAGTTGTTTTTTGAAACAAAACACTTCTAATAGAATAAATCCTAAATTGACAGGTTTAATGCCTTAGGTTTGAACATCCCAGGTAAAGCAGTAACAACTCCATGGAGACAAACAGGTGGCAAACAATCCAAATCCAAAGATGTCATGAATTATCATTTTTTATGATCTTATTAATAATATTTCTAATTCCTAAACAGGTAGTTTATAATGGAGTTGAAGAGAAACACTACAAACATGTTCAACAACAACACTGTAGATTTCCCAACTGAAGAAGCTGGATCAGAGTATTTCCAAATCATTTTTGTAATTGTCTAGATGTGGGGGGGTAGAGCTCCTGCTCACGTGACTAAATGTGTAGAGGAGGAAGAAACTGAAGCAATGAACGGCAACGAGACTGAAATACAGCTTTTGGAGATTATCTTTGTTATTAAATGAAGCCATAAATAACGAAACAAAAAACGAAAACGTTTTTACGCTTTACACTTTAACGAACTCCTCCTTGGGCAATGGCCCGATCAAGCTCAAATTTGGGGAATATCATCTTCAGGAGTGGGTTATCAAAAGTTACCCAAATGTTTATTATACGATTTACGGGATCTCTACAGCATAGGCAAATTTGTCCCACAAATCTAAACCTTTTACCATTAACAAAATGGCTCCCATTGGGTCTTTAGAGTGGCCTCTACGCCATATAGTTTTTCCAAATTACATGAAATTTTGCACAACACTCTATTTTGGCATAACCATCAAAAAAGTCCAGGAGGCCAAAGTCATATTTTGTACAGTGTCGCCGTAGCGATGACTGAAACCTCCCATGTCATCCCAATGGGACCATTGCCAAATCTCTCAAATGACCACAATTTTTCACTTGACACTTTAACGAACTCCTCCTTGGTCGTTTGCCCGACCAAGCGTAAATTTGGTGGACATCTTCTTACGAAGTGGGGCATCAAAAGTTATCCAATTTTTATGGACAAGAGCTACGGTGAGCGGTGAAGCTGCACAGTCGACTGGCAATCGTGTTACGCTTAATGTGTTCGCCGTCTGTTTTGTTTTTTTGGGCAAAGCTCAATACACCAATGGGCCCAAATAAGAAAAGGACTGAGTAAAATGCAGGGAGCGGAGTGCGAAGCCCCGCGGCCCGCGAGGGCCGTTGGATGCCGCTTGCGGCTTTAATTTAGGTTTATAATTTCACTTCCTGTTTGTAATTGATGATCACGCTAGGAAATTACCCAGCAAACACTGGATAAAAACTCATCTAATGTCGCAATTTCTTTTATTTGACAAATAAAATATATGAGAGCACATTTATTTTGTTTATTTTGTATTTATGTTTAGAAGGTGAACAAAAGTTGTTTGTGTAAATGATGCATAAACTTTGACTGGAATGAGTGATGTCAGTTCCTGTCATTTTCTACAGATGTTTTCTCCACAAATACCTACTCGATTGGAGTAAAACTATCATTTATATGTACAACAGGCTTAAATGCACCAAACAAAGTCAAAATTAGAAAATCGTAAAAACCTGCCATAAACCCTTTAACTTGAACCAGAGATTTACATTAACCTGGACTGAATGAAAAACACATAATGAAGGGAATGACCTGAATCTCTGTCTCAATCTTCTGCCACATTAATATTGCTCCGTCCTCATGGTGAAGAGCGTGTGTTTGTTCCAGAGAGCAGCAGCGGGTGCCGCAGCGAGCTCACGGTGAGGCTGGTCCTGTCTGCGATCATCGGCCTGGTCCTGATCGTCTTGGTGGCCGACCATCTGAGGATATCCAAGTAAACGGGAGCGCCAATCAGAACTTGCACATTCTTTACTTGTGAAATAAAAGTTTAGAAAGTGATCTGGACTCGCTTCAAGCCAAAAAGAAGAGCTGGACTTAAAAAAAAAAGATGAAATTCTGCTTCTCTGTGCGGTTTCTAAACGGCATACTTTTACTTCTACTGTTGACTGTCTTTATGTTGACAATAGTTAATCATTTGAACATTTGTTTCTGGCACTGCTCCTTCAGATATGATGTTGCTTTGTACATCACTCAAGGTTTGGTCCTTAAAGCTAAATCAACTTCAAATTTTATATCCAATGTTACGCCCAATACTTTATTTACCCTTACTTGATTCATTTCCTGAACTACTCTTAATTATAAGAATAGTTCAAAATAAAATGTTTTTTTCTGCCGACTTTGAGTGCAGCATAAGCATAAGATTGAAGTTAAACATTTTCACATTTTCTTCTTTTTATAATACTTTTTTTTTCTGTTATTGTCACAAAGTTGTATCTGTAATATCTATATATTTTTTCTGTCAAATGAATAAACACAGAAAGTAAATGCTTTTCTTTCACTTTGTTCTGTTCACACTGTGTTGTAAATCAGGATATCCTGTACATTTCCTAAAATTGTTTTGATTCAGTGTCAAGCAATTTGCCGGTTGTTATGACAGTGGACTTTGCTCTCCTCACTGTGAAGTTAGTGCATTTTCTTAATATTATTTCCTACAGCACTTTTGAAGGTCACTAAACTAAAACAACAACAACAATAATACAATGAAATACTAAAACAATATAGTAAAAAAAAAACCTAAACCTGAGAGAAGTAATAATTCCAGAAAATGCTGCAGATTTAAAATATTCATTATTTAACAAAACGTGCAGCTCCAAAAGTATATCTGCTGTTTTTAAAAAGAGGAGGCTGGTTTGATACGAGCTTCAATAATGAATGATCGCGACAAGTCGACTAGAAATAATAACTGATGTCGTACTTTGATAATCATAATCTGGACTGCACAGACTCTACAAAAAACATACGAAAAGAGCTTTTATAACAAAGACAGTGGCGTCACCATTTCAACCTTTATTTGGTTCAAGATTTATTTAAAAAGTCCCAATGTGCGATAGAAATAATAGTTTGACCAGTCGACTACTAAAACGAATGTCACCAAAATGTCACCATTTTGTGACATTCCTGTAGTTACACTTCCTGTAGTTACATTTCGACCCGGTTTAGTCCTGTTTACTACATTCTCCACACCAGTTTGTGCTCACACTCCTGTGCCTTTTTCAGATAATATAAAATGTTGCTAAAATCACAAAACAGTCTTGCCTCTTCCTTAGCTCTGGTCCAGTTTTTATTGCTGTGTTGGATCACGTTTCAAACATCCTCGTGAAATTCTTATCTAAATCAGTTCTCATTTTCTGGTCTTTATCTCTTACTGTTACAGCTTTTAGTTGATCTGAGGTCACCACTTTATCTGTCCTGGTCTGGACTGGTTTTCTTTGTTTAGCATTGATTCAGACCTGATTAGTCCTGGTTTGGTCGTGAGTCTGGGTTGCTGAAAACGTCCCTTTTTTAAGACGTTTCCTTAAAGTGCACATGGCAGGTTAGAGAGAGGACACTAACAATTTGCTTTAAATAAAATACATTCATTAGTAAAACATTTACAAATCAAAAATGTCCTTTACATTTAAAAGCAAAAAGGGAAATCCTAGACTCCAGTTTAAGTGAGTTCTGAGCCCAGTTCCAAGCTTTAGCAGCAACAAAGTAAAACCATGGTAAATATTTGTCACAGGGACTATTCCAGCAAACAACGTTATAAATAGAAAAACACAAATGGAGTCACAGTTGAGTCTTAAGTAACAGACCTTGTTGACATGTCGTTACCTCAGAAAAGTTATCGGATTGTTCTGTAGATGTTCAAATACAGTAGGAGTTCGATGTCTTTGCGTCTGTACAGTATTTAGCACAATATAATTCAGAAATATAAGTGACAGAGCAGCTCTTCTACATTGAAATGAATAAATGAATGGATCTGTAAGTCCCGCGGGGGCTGACTGTATCTATAAAGTCTACGGGACAAGAAAATATGTAACAAAAAACAACAAAGGAACTACATTGAAACTAAAATGAACAAAACCAGGAGTAGAACAGCACCAAATCAGGTCTACAAACAGGACCAAACCGAACAAGAGTTAACACACATCAGTATCTAAATGAATCCCCGTTCAGACCTGGTTTAGTACTGGTTCAGACCTGATTTGATCCTAGTTAAGTTTTGTATTAGAACTTGTCCATTTTTCTTCTGGTTTAGAATCCAAACCGATTTGTAGTTACATTATTCTCTACCATTAACCATTTTCGCTCTTGAGTGTTTTCTGACTGTAAATTAATACAAAACATGTGAGTTCAGAAGTTCAGAAAAGCCTGTCGTGTAAATGTGCATAGCATACATACTGGAAATACAAATGCTGGCAAACGTTTTAGAAATGCAGTTGATGATTTCCAATGATGAGTTCCTGGTTTGACACCATTCACCAGGAAATAATTTATGATACAACTTCTGGTAACAAGAGTGTAAAGTCCACTTGATAACAGGGAAATGACTGCATCTTGTGAAGTATAAAAGGACCAGGAGCACTCCACAGCATCCCAACTACTACTACTACCACTGCTGCTACTACTACTACTACTGCTTCTGCTACTAGTGTTAACAAGCTTTGTTTCCACATTGAGTTGAACAGTAGTAGTGATTTTATGTTTATGCTTTTTCTACAGATTTGAAGATGAAAACTGTCATTATTTTTCTCCTTTTTGCAGCTGTTTCCTTGAAAGCCACAGGTGACACATTTAAACATATTCACGCTTTGTTTTGGAAAATCAGTGTTCAACTTCCCAAATGTAACTTTAGGTTTTAGTCCAAGCTGTTCGAGAAGATGCAATATTTCAACACAAAAAGGAACATTTTAATAATCATCATTTTGTCCTTTTAGCGGCTCCTGCAGAAGAGGCTCTGGTGCCGAAGGCGGAAGTGGAAGATGAGCCTAAACCAGGTAACATTCCCTCACAACAGCAGAGAGGGTCGCCCACTAACCAGAGGGCTGCCAGTTCCAGCACTAGACACTCATGTATTTCTGCGAAACATTGTGGAACGCTTTTGCAAAATATATGTTTGGTATTTGTGCTCGTGCTCACTGGGATTTCATACAGTGTTGGTGTGTAAACCAAGGTTCACAGTGTGTTTCTGACATACACATTCCAACACACATACCACACACACACACACGTGCACGCACACACAGACACACACCACGCACACACACACACCACAACACGCACGCAACAACACACACACACACGCACGCACACACACACACGCAGCACATACCCATACACCATGCACATACACCACACGACATCACAACGCACACACACAGCACACAACACCACATACACACAGCACAGACACACACACCCATCACACACGCAACGTGCACATTTCAATCCACACTGCACACATACACGCACTACAACACACAGCAACCACACACACACACACACACAGTGCACACACCACACACACACTTCACACACACATACACCAGCACGTGCGACGCACACCGACACACACACGCACGCACACACACACACACAGCACACCACACAACACAACACACACACACACATGACACACACACACACACATACCACAATGCACACACACACGCCACACACACACACACACGCACAGACAACACACGCACACAGACACAACACGCGCACGGCACACAGACACACACACGAGTGGTTTGTCTGCCAGACGCACCAACACACACAACGCTCACCACAACAGACACCACGTGCAACGCAACACACACGCACACAGACACACACGCGCACTGCCACCAGCCACACGACACGCACGCACACACACACACGCTCACGCAGCACAACGATCACACAGCTGCACCAACACACACGCTGCCATCAAGACCACCCACACGTGCACGACACAGACACCACCACACAACACAAAAATACGCACAGGACAACAACGCTTTCAGCACCACAGACACACACGTGCACGCACACACACGCGCACAGACACACACGCACACAGACATACACGCGCACGCACACAGACACACACACACATTTCAAGGCAGACAGATTAAATACACTATATTGTTCAGAAAAGAGAAATATACCAGAGGTCTGTCACACATGTGTTTGTCATGAGGTTATTAGAGAGATTTATGAATAAGTTGTAAAAGTACTACATACTTGTGTTAACTTGGGCCAGTTCAGCAGGGCCCCGGGGCCAGCATAAACCATAATCACAAGTGCTTGGTATATTTGAAAACTAATCATATAGAACTTTCAGTGAACATATTTAAATGTTCTCATTTCAGCGGCTCCAGCAGAAGAAGCTCTGCAGCACGAGGAGGAAGAGGAGGAGCTTAAACCAGGTAACACTTTGACTCACCGACCTGAGGGCCGCGCCCGCCATAACCAGCCGAACCGGCCGCTTAGAGGGGCCCGCACTTCACTTTAACAAATGTCATGATTATTCTCATTGTTGTCAGTCCCACTAATGCACACTGTTGTTATGTCCTGGAGCAATACACTTTATCCACCTTGAAAGAAGAGATTTGTGATTGTGGTTGAGGGGCTTTTAGTGAGACTGAGGAGCAAAAGGAATATGTATTTATTTTACAAACATGATGTAGTGCTTCATGAGATTTAACCAACATTGATTGGTTAAAAGACAATGTATAGGGCATGAGACAAAATGTAAATGATCTTTATTGATTCTTACAACAGAAGCTGTACAAGTGCTGCCCCCGCTGGCCCCTGAAGGTAACAAACAGTGCTTGTCACAGTTATGAACCCGCCGATGTGTTGTTTCGTCCTTTTATTCATGTGATTTATTCACTTGTTGTCACAGTTCATTCTCAGTATTGTCTTCCTGATTGGGAGTTTTTCCGTGGAAGCTGCTTCTACATGAACAGAAACTACAACAGTTGGACAAACGCCGTGGTACGCAAGTGTTTATTATTTTCTATTTTTGTTGACTTGTCACCAGGACAAGTTGACTATAAAAAATAACAGTAATCATATTTTGATCATCTAAATGACTATTTAAACCTTTATTTGGTTTAAAATGACTTTATATGTCTCAATGCACGACATAAATAATCGTTTGACTAGTCGAACCCTAAAATAATGGCTTGTGACAGCCCTAGTTGTGAGTGACTGTGTGTGGACTTTTGTCGTGCAGCTAGTGGCTCTGTAGCCCAAGACAAATGCCCTCTCGGGGACAATAACCTTCCCTTCCTTTTTCCTCGTGTGTGTGCAGAGTCACTGTGCAACATTCGGGGCGACTCTGGCGGCCGTGCACAGCCCTCTGGAGTACAACCACTTCCAGCACATGGTGGGCACCGCAGGCTTCTACACCGCCTGGATCGGAGGGTACCACTTTGAAGTGAGTCAGTTATTCTGATAAAGACTAAGTTTGTGGAAACCAGAAGAAACACATTGATAATAACTTCAAACTATGTGTTCATAACATGTGTCCTACTTTTTGAGACCAGTCTAGTTTTGGTTTCAGTTTCATAAAGATAGTAGAGGTAAAAGTTGTACATTACAGTCTAAAAAAAAGTATATGTTGCACTTTAAAAGTCATACTGGACAGTACTGGACAGTGTGAGTCATAGATTTTTAAAATACATTTTCAAGTTCTAAACTCATGTGTGTGAGTCATAATAAAATGTAAAATAGTCTGCACTTGACTCACTGTTGTAAGTTAAAGTGTAACTAGAACAGTTTAGTTGTTGTAACTAATAACTGTAAGATTAATTCAAGTAAAGGTTTTTAAGATGAGAGAACAAACCTTGGAACAATGAGTCCAAAATATGTTGAACTTGTCATAATAAGTTTTCAGAAGAGAAGACAGTGAGTTCTAAACAAAAGTCACTCGTTAACATGACGTACACTTAATGATAAGTTAAAACAACTCAAACGTTTTGATCTGAGGCAGGTTGCCAAGTTTGATTAATCTAGAACACAAAATGATAAGTGGAAATAACTCACATTGTCTCGTTTGAACAATCGCTGTAATTTATTCAATTCATTTATGATTTCTTTGAACATATTTCTGTGTGTTGAAGCCAGAATATGTACTTTGAGTTAAAGCACCCTATCATTTATTACAGCATGAAAACGAGACATTTTCAGCCCACAAAAAATGTATATCTTGCCTTGCTTAAAATAAGAATTGAATTCAGATTTTGTTTTTGTTCTGACTAGATGAAATTAAGGTGCGTCACATGTCTGACTTTGTCCTAAATTTCGCAATTTTAGTCCTGATTTGGACTTGGTTTGGTCCTGCTCTAGTTCTTGCTTAGTTCTGATCTAGTCCAGGTTTAGTTTCAGCTTCATGACGTAGAACATTTCACTGGTTTCCAGGCATTCTAGTTACACGATCATTTTGCTTTCAGTAAAAAAAATGAATATATATATATTCCAATTAGGAAGGAAATTTTCTTAATTAATTTGAAGTATATATCAATAATCTTGAGTATTTTTGAATTTTTACCTAAACCGCTAATTATTTTAACCAAACTGACAAAACATCAATAAGGGAGAAATAATGTGTCGAAATTGTATAAAAGACATAAATTGATGGTGTTTTCAAACATTGTCAACTTGTTCAATGGTTTTAGAGAAGACATTCAGGAACCTTACCAAACTTATGTGTATGATTTCTACATTGGAAACTAAATTTGCCAATGCTGTTCTATTATTCTGTGTTTTCCAGAGCTCCTGGAGGTGGCACGACGGCTCTCTCTTCGACTATGACAACTTCGAGAGCGGAGGTTCCAGTTCAACCTCCAAGTGTGTGATGATGAACAGTCGGGGTGAGTTTGGAGCTTAGACTTCGGCAGGATTCATCTTCATTGAAATGCATTCAAGCAGCACATGACAAGTTTTTCTAATTACGACTTTGTTTGATGGGATAAAACCTGTGGTATTGAATGATCACCTTTTACACCAGTCTAGAGGCAGTTTGTGAAGAAAATTATAATAAAGGGAAAATTACAGGAAGTATGCGGACAACTAACACATTAAACAATCATTTAACAAAATAAGGGAAAAAAACGCTTTTTTTTGTTTTTGTAAAATCTCAAATATAATTATGTTCTCAAAATTTGAGTGAAACATGTAATCTCACCTTTTATATGCACTTTAAAGGAACTGTAGTCCTTTTACTGTTTTAAAAAAGAACAACAATCACATTTGATTCTGCTTTCTGATTGGACAATCAGCCTGAACCAAAACACCAAATTATAACATTAACAACTTGGACATCTTGTCCAAAGTTCTTTTAATTAGGAAAGAAATCAGCATTAAAAGTGTTCTGAATAAAAGCTTTATTTGATTTGAACATGTTCAAATGCGGACACAGAGAGGTCGTGTTTATGAAGTTCAAAATGTTACATTCGGTTCCTTTAAAACACAATACAAACAATGAAATATGTTCCGTGTTTTCTTTCTATTAATGATGTTGTTTTGTTGTTTTTCAGCTGGCAAAGGCTGGGACAGTTCTTCCTGCAGGACTGCTTTGCCCTCCATCTGCCAGATGAAAGTCCTCTGTTAACATGAGCTTCTTTATTCTTTATGTGATTCATGATACAATATGTGTCGTTTATCATTGTATGCTTATTGCTGAAACTGTTTTTTCATTTTCCAAGAGCTCAAGTACCCGAGTAGGCGCTGCGCGAAAGCGAGCCGCCCCGGTGGCCGGTGCTCTTTATGCATGTCTCTCATGTCGCATCTGTCACCAAGTCACGTTCCTATGTTGTGAATTTATTCATTGACAATGGCAATAAATATATCCTGATTCCTGATGATGTCATGATGTTATTGGATGTTACTGAGTTCAAAATAAAAGGAATAATATACCTTTACTTGTGTTTGTGTGATGTTGATCTTACTGTGTGTTCAGCTTCACTTAATGATCTTGATATTTTTGCTCTGCTTTGTCCTCATTTCAAACTATTAGTCATGGTTTAGTTCCAGTTAAACTTGGTGGAGCTCTGGTTTAGGCCGATGAAGAACAGGGATTTTAGTTATTTTCAAGTCAAACTCTGGCCTAAATCACAGCAAGTTTTATTGACCACAAATACAATAAAGCAGGTTTAAAACAGAACAAATCCAAAAACCCTTGTTAAAATCACCCAGGATAATACACAAGGAGTCTGGGAAGGTCCGCTCCACATTCAGAATCTGGCAACCCCCGAAAAGCTGCTGGACCAGATGATGTTTCTCCCGCCACTTTAAGACACTGCACATTTTTAACACCTCCCTGGGGTCATGCCGTCATGCATGTCCCAGCCTGCTTCAAGTCTGCCATCATTGTCCCTGTCCAAGAAGCCCCGGAATCAACTGGACTTAATGACCTCAAGGCCTGTGGCGCTGACGTCTGTAGTCATGAAGTTCATCTTGAACGCCTGGTCTTGCCCCACTCAAGTCCTTCACCTCCTCCCTGCTGGAACCCCCTGCAGTTTGCCTACAGAAGCCAACAGGTCCTGTAGACGACGCATCAACCTGGCACTCACTTCATCTTGCAGCATCTGGACTCCCGGGAACGCTACGCCAGGATCCCTGTTTGTGGACTTCAGCTGTGCATCAACACCATCCGTTCCCTGCTACTGCTCAGGAGAAGCTCTCCCAGCTCAACGTGCCTGATTTCAACCTGCAGGTGGACACTGACTTCCCTGACGGAATCGGGAGGCAGTGCGTGCGGCTGGGGAAGAATGTTCTCAAGGCGCTCGGACTATCACGCACAGGAACTCCACAGGCTGTGTACTTTCCCTCTGCTCTTCTCCTGTTTACACAAACTGCTTCAAACTCCAGCCACGACTCCATAAAACTGATCAAGTTTGCGGACGACACCTACCCTCATGCGGGCTCATCTCGGGCTCATCAACCACCGTGGAACTCCTTCCGCTTCCTGGGCACACCATCACCACAGGACGCTCAAGTGGGAGCCCTCCATCAGCTCCCTCATCACAGAAAGGCCCAGCAGAGGATGTAACTTCCTGCGGCAGCTGAGGAAAGCCAAGCTGCCAGCTGCAGATGATGGTGGCAGTTTCTAACACGGCCATCATTGAGTCCATCCTCACCGTCCTCCATCACCGTGTTGGTAGCTGGAGCCACAGCCAGGGACAAACAGAGACTACAGCGCAATTGTGTGTTCTGCTGAAGAAATGATTCGGCCTTGCAGACCTTCATCTTGCAGGAACCTGTACGTCTCCCAGGGCTCTGGGACGAGCAGGTCGGATCACATGCTGCCATTCTCACCCTGGACATGGACTATTTGAGCCACTCCCCTCAGGCACGGAGGCTACGGTCCATCCGGACCAGAACCTCCCACCACAAGAACAGTTTCTTTCCTCTGCTGTTGACTCATGAACACTTTTAAACACCCCGCCCTGCCACTTTAACTGCAACTATTCATGCACTCACTGCACTGTCACTTTCCTGCACTCACATCTGTAAATTTAACTGTAAATTCTTGTGTACATAGTAAGGCCTATTTTTATTTTATAATATAGTAATTTTAAATCTAATGCGTGCCCTTTTGATTTCAGATATGTTGTTTTTATTATTGGCTCAGTTGCACCTTAAGGCCGAGACAAATTCCCCTATGTTTGTGAATTCTGTTCATTGGACCACTGGCAATAAAACCTTTTCCTGATTTCTGATTTCTGATTTCTGATTCTGATTCTGATTCTGATTCTGATTCTGATTCTGATCAAGGACTAATTGGACTAAATTGGGCTAAATTAAAAGTAAAACAGATCAGTTAAAATCCAGGGGGCTATACCCAAACTCCAGGTCTGGTCCCTTGATGTGAAAAGGAGCGATTTGGTCAAATCCTGTCACTCTTGGCCAGCTCGTAAATTTTGAACCTTTACTTTGCGCACGTATTTCTGTCCTAATCTTATCATTTTTTTATTCATAGTGGCAAACAGCATGAACGCTCTCTTTTAAGAGAACTCTGAACTGAGTCTCCTTCTCACTGCGGTCGAGAGCAGCAGCAGCAGCAGCAGCAGCAGCAGCAGCACAGCAGCAGCAAGCAAGCAGCAGCAGCAGCAGCAGCAGCAGCAGCAGCAGCAGCAGCAGAGGTGGAGTGCTCGAGTGGACTCAGCCCGCTCACAGGCCGAGGAAACTGATGTTTCTCTTGTTGATTGTTTCAGAGCTGAAGCCAGTTTGGAGCTATTATAAAGGCCATGCAAAAATGCCTTTTGAATTGACTGATTGTATTAATTTAGGCCATGTTTTGTTTTGTTTTTTAAATTTTTTGGAATGGAGCACAATCCGTTTTTTTTCCAGTTTGATTTGACTCAAAATAAGTTGGTTAATAGTTTTTCCCTTCATGTTTAACAGTCCAAACCCGACCTTGATCTCTTTCATCAGATTGTGGCCAAAAGGAATTACGGAAGAACAATGCACAGCGTCCTTGTCGGGAAGAAATGCTGATTAATATTAAAAATGTTGAATACGAGGCACTGTTTCGTATTTATTCCTGTCTTCAAACCTAGAGTGTCGAAAAAACGTTGCCAAAATTTTTATGATGATAAAAAGAGCAGACAGAAACGATCTTGGACTGAAGTATATTCAGTGTGGAACCATTGGAGCGGCACCATATGAGGGTGAAAGGGTGGTTTTCTGTAACAAACCATACCAGAAACTGATAAAGTAAACTTACATGGTCAAAGACGCACGCTTTGAGGAGCAAAACACACACAAAACACAAGTAACAGCTCCAACTGCGCTCAGGTCAGCTCCAACTGAGAAGGCAACTTGAGCGTGTTCTAACTGTACATTTAAACATTTTCTACCGCTTGTTCATATTAGGGCTGTGACGATTATAAGAATAATACGAGTTGTATTTTGATCATCGTTATCTGGACTAAAACACATCAGATGTTTTAACAAAGGCAGTGGAGTTATTAAATCAAAATGTAAAAACAAAATAAAATAATATTATTGTAAATTTGCTCTTCAGTCGCCCTTTCTTTGGTTGGTAAAAGTCATGGTCGAAGTAATCACTGACTAATCGACTAAAATGATTGTACGTGGAAGCTCTTTACTATTCTATACTTTCTCTAGTTCATAAAAATATATAGAGATTTGGTGCATTTCTTTAGGTTTATATGCCCATTGTGTTTTGTGAGAGGTCTGTTTCCAGTTTGGTAGTTTTGAATGCAAAGTAATTATCTGATGGTTTTACTGTTAATCATGTTGGACTTTTCACTCCTTACTGTAAGTACATGTATTTTTTCCTGATTACTTCCTTTGAATGGTAATAACAATAAAAATGTATGGCCCAACCCCAACCCCAAAAAAGTACAAATAAGGGAGTTTCTGCAGTTCCTGGTTAAACATTTATGATTTTTTAAAATCAAACACATGGTTTAAAACATCTCGTCTTTTGTAAATCCTTTAACAATAATCGACATTGTTTTGTGGACCAGCCTCTGAGTCTCGTTTCTCTCTTGGCTCTGGTCCAGTTAATTGCAGTTACTGTTTATCTTTACTGTCGTCACGTTTCATCCAAAATACTTTACTCTTTATCTTTACTGTCATTACACATCCTCAGTGTAAAGGAGGTGTTCTAAAGTGAAACAAAGTTGTCAAAATCACTCTGAACGCTTTGACATTCTTTAAAATCTGCATGAAATACTTTTACTTTTTGCCTTTGAAATACATATTTATTTTATTTATCTATTTTCACTTAATCTTCACAGAAATTACAATTTATAAATTACATAATTACATGCAATAAAATGACAAAATCAAAGTGTGGCAGAAACCCGAAAGTGCCCTTTGTAAACACTATTTAAAGCAGTACTTCTAAACTTATACTGAAGTAGATTTGATGTGCTACTTTTACTTGAGTATTTATTTCATGCAATATCTGTACTTTTACTTAAGTAAACAACATTGAGAGACCAAACTGAACAAATAAATCTTTTAGGAAGCTCCTGCTTACTGGTCAAATGCTCAGACTAGTTTCTTACCCTTCTTCGATGAAGAGGTGATTTGTGAGACTCCAGCTGCTCACAAACGCACAAAGACCACTCACGACAGGTGAACCCACTCGACTGAACTAAACCCGTGAATGAGAAGATTAAAACTGTTGTCGTTTAGCCCAGGTTTAGTCCCGGTTTAGTCCGGTTTAGACCTGGTTTTAGAACCTAGTTTTGCCCGAGTTTCGTCCTGGTATAATCTGATTTAGTCTGGGGTTTAGCCTGGTTTAGTCCTGGTTTAGTCCCTGAGTTGTTGTTGGTATTAGTCCTGGTTTAGTCCTGGTTTAGTCCTGGTTTAGTGGTTTAGCCTGGTTTAGCCCTGGTTTAGTCCCTGGTTTAGTCGGCTGGTTTAGTCTGGTTTAGCCCTGGTTTAGTTTAGTCCTGTTTTAATCCCATTATTCAGAGCGATGTCAAGATTGACAATTGTTAACAGAAATGTCACAATATCAGAATCAGAATCAGGAATTGCCAATGAACAGAATTCACAAACAGGAACTTGCTTTGGTGAATCAGTGCGACATAAAACAATGATAAAACAACATATAAGAAATCGAAAGAAACTATTTAAATCTACTATAGGATAATAATAATACAAATAGGACACAGTTTTTACAGTAAATGTACAGCTGTAGTGCAACAGAGTGAATAGTGCAGTGAGTGATTGTTAAATGAGTTAAAGTGACAGGTATAAATCTTATAAAAGCGACAAAATAAACCTTATAAAAATACTTTAAAAATGTACGATATGTGACATTTCCATCGAAGCTAAAAAAAAACGAAATGTAAAGAGTGCTTTATGTTTGTTTTTGTCACATTAGCTGTACTCAATCATAAAGTTTGATTATGAAGTTGATCACATATTTGAGGAATGGTGATTTATTAAAAACATCGTCTAAGTTTTCACAGTTCGGACATGTTTGATGTCAATAATTATGGAGGAAAAACAAATCAATCCTACAATGGTGATGTTTCTTCTCACAAAAAGGTCGTAATAGAATTGTTTGTATGTTCTGCTTTTACATGGTTTTATTCACTGTACAAAAGGAAGGAAATAAAATGCTGTTTTGGAAATCCAACTAAAGTATTCCTGGTTTGGTCATCAAATAAATGTGTTTTACCTTCACCAGGAAACAATATAATAATGTCTTTAAAGAAATACAACGTACGGTAACAAGAGTGTAAAGTCCACATGATAACAGGCAAATGACTGCATCTTGTGAAGTATAAAAGGACCAGGAGCACTCCACAGCATCCCAACTACTACTACCACTGCTGCTGCTGCTACTACTACTACTACTACTACTACTACTACTACTACAGTTCATCTTGAAGAGCATCATTTTTGAGTAAGTAAACTTTACCTTTAGTTTTTCAAACGTTTGTGAAGAAAATAACAGACTATTTCAAATTGCGGGTCATTAAGTACCTTTTCCTGTTTTTAGAGTTGTCAAAAGTATCGAAAATCAGATACTAATAATTGATACTAACTTTTTTCAATCATTTTGGCAGATTTTTTGAAACTTTTCATAAATCTGGCAAAACCACAGCACACTTTTTGCCAACGATTCACTTCGAAGCAGTTGTTTGAGAATGTTTGAAGAGTTTAACTTTGTGAATAACTTTAAACGGTCTTGTAAAAAACACTTTCTGTTGTTTGAGAGCGAGGTTTGTGCTGCAAATATGTTTAAAATATTACACAAATCCTTTATGTCATTCAAAATAATGTACTTTTTGGATCTAAACCTGTTTTCATTGCAGAAGTCTTTATGGCGTGTTTATTTAGACTTAAAACTGTAAACTCATCTGAGATTTGAAAGTGTTGATACTTTTTAAAAAATTGCACAGACATCGCAACAAAATTGGTCTTTTTTCCGAACAGTTTTGGGATGATCTTGAGCTTTATCAGAACTATTATAAGACGACATTATAACATAACGACAGTATTGTTTTGAAAATGACATTACTTTGTCTGAAATAGAAGAGCATTTACTGCTATCGTTGTAGTGTTGAGCCTTTTCCGTCAAGTCAAAACTATTGTGGTCATTTTGTTTCAGATTCTAAATGTGTAAACGTGTTTTTCCTGCAGATTTAAAGATGAAGAAGGTTGTGATTTTTCTCTTTTTTGCAGCCGTCGCATTAAAAGCCACAGGTAAAACATTGAAACACATTTGTTCTTTCAATTCAAATCAGTGTTTTCAAATAATCCCAAATTCTAAATGTATTTTGTCAAAGGCAAGACCCTGTAGGTGAAATTATCTCATATTTCTTGTATAGTTGACTTAAATAAATGTAAAAGAAAAATGTATTACAAGTTTAGCGCATATTGTGGACATGTAAATCTGAAAAATGGAGCAGATTTTCATCACTTTTACACTATAATATTCTCCTTTTAGCGGCTCCAGCAGAAAAGGCTCCAGTGCAGAAGGTGGAAGGTCAGGAGGAGCCTAAACCAGGTAATACAATTCACTCACAGGCAGCAGGGAGGTTCACCCAGTTACCAGAGGGTAGCCGGTTCAATCTTGTAACGTTAAAGACATGACGTCATAACTCCAGCCTCTACACTGTAAAAAATAACAGTTCGACTGACAAACAGCACAATTCTGCCCTAAAGTTTTAAGTCATTTATATTCATGTATCTGTTTTTTTCCACTTATCATTTTACAATATTCAGACGGTATTATGTCAGTGCAAAAGAAATGTACTAAAACATGCCTTTAAACATATGTTTTGCACATCTTCAAACACAACATTCACGATCATAATCATGTTTCAGTTGATTGCCCACCTCTGATTATGTCCAACGGTTTTCTCCTCTCAGCGGCTCCTGCAGAAATGGCTCTGGTGCAAATGGGGGAAGTCAAAGAGGAGCCTAAATCAGGTGAATAGAAATGTGCACCCACTAACCAGAGGCTTTTCAGTTCAGCTCCCACTGTTGGCACCATGCTCACTTCCTATTGGTTGAGTCTAGCTCGTCACGGTAAATGTGACTGTGTGAGCGGAGAAACCAACTTGAAACCAACAGCTCCGACAGTGCAGGAGCTTCTGTTCAAGCAGTGGTGCAGTAAATACGTTATGCATTTGAATCCTGTGCGTCGCTGGTTCAAATCCGGACTCTAGCACTTTGAATCTGGCTTCAATCATTACTGCAGTCATTCAGTTTAGTTTAAAATTTTTGTCAAATCTTTGAGAAAATTATAAGATGAATGTTTTTGTTTTGCAGAAGCTGTGGAGAACCTGCCTGCACTGGCCCCTGAAGGTACAGCCACAAACATTTAAACATAGCCATATGTGTTGCTTTGTTGACTCAATAATCATTTTAATTTGTTGTTATTATTATTTTATTTTTTTCAGTTCACTCTCAGTATTGTTTCCCTGGATGGAGCTTTTTCCGGGGAAGCTGCTATTACCTGAACAGGATCTCCTGCTCCTGGAAAGACGCAGTGGTAAAATAAAGTCATTGTATTTTCACGGTTGTTTTAACGATAAACGCAGCACGAGTTATTTTAGTTTTGGGGGAATGAATATCACTGATACAATACACAAAAAACAATAAATAAATAAACAATAAAACAACTAAACAGACACAAAAAAACCCTCGAAACCATTAAATAAAATCAACCAATTAAAATTGTTTAGGACATACAAATAAGTGAATGGATAACAAAGAGGCTGGGACACATAGGTAATGGACACTTTCTTTTACAGCGACAGAGAAAAGGATTCCATTGTTTGTAAAAAAAGTGGATGTAATCGCTCATGTAGAAATGTTTGTCTTTTCTATTTTAAGAAAGAAAAGCAGATCCTGTTCATATTGCACATGGAACAACAGGAGTGATAGTAAAAACAGCCACAGCACTCCAAGTCGCTGTAGTTAAAGCACGCGTCTGACTTTGAGCTAAATACATTTTAAAAACAGCAGAGTGATTATTCTGTCAGTAAAGTGACTGGTTTTCCTCGTGTGTGTGCAGACTTACTGTGCAACGTTCGGGGCGACTCTGGCGGCCGCGCACAGCCCTCTGGAGTACAACCACTTCCAGCACATGGTGGGCAGCGCAGGCTCCAGCACCGCCTGGATCGGGGGATACCACTTTGAAGTGAGTCAGTTATTCTGATAACTGTGGGGGAAACACGGCTGGTTCAGACTGGCACGTCCTGATCATTTCAAGCTCATCAGGAGCAGGGGAAGGTTCTATAGTCTAAAAATGCTTGTTCCCACTGGTTCTGCTTTGGAATTTATCGGGGTGGTCCCAAAGTGTCTCCTCTGTCTTTATTGAACTATACCGGCTCCAAAGCGGACACTGTGAGGTCTGGCTTCTGGCTCTCAGCACACAAGTGAGGTGATTGGACAAGAGTGAACACAGACTCAGGTGAAAACAAGATGGCAGAAAGCAGATATAAACAGAAAACAATAATATCTCACCAACGCTGACTTGATCTTTGGGATAAACCACAGTATTTCCAGTGATGGTAACGTAATGTTGAGCCGACAGACTTGGCAAAGTCATCAGCTATTTTCTTTTCTCTTCCTAAAGATTTTGTGTTCCGTAGGCTTTATTGACAGCGTGAAATGGGGGATGAGAGAGGAGGGAGGACATGCAGTAAATTGTCAGAGTCAGGAATTGAACTCACAACACTGCAGCCGGCTGCACTTGGAGCCTGGCATACGTGTGCTGTGCCTTAGCCACTCGACCACCGGGCAGCACCAGCAGCTCTTTTCTGTTTATCGACACACAACTCTTTCATCCAAGACACAAAATATTATATTTCCAGTGCATAACGCAGATCCTTATCCAGACCCAACGCATTACATAAAGAGAGCTTAAAACGGGGCCCAGAGGCGATAAACCAGAAGTAACAAGAAACTATAGTTTCTAGTTTACTCTAGCTTTAGCCACATCTCACAACCCCACAAATGTCTTTTTTTGGAATTACTGGGATCAGTTTCATGATTAAAAAGTATAATTCAGGTACAATTTAGAATATATTTATTAGAAAACATTAGTTATTTGGGTGACATCAGTCGCTCTGGTGGGCAGCGCAAGGCCCTGAACATGGACATGGTTAATGTTATTTATTAGTGAAGAAATTCACTTCTCATGTTTTCATAGTTTGCCAAAAAGAAACCCCAGAAAGCTTTTAATGTGAAATATTCTGTGATTTCCAGAGCTCCTGGAGGTGGCACGACGGCTCACTCTACGACTACGACAACTTCAAGATCGGAGGCTCCAGTTCAGCCAACAAGTGTGTGAGGATGGACACTCAGGGTGAGTTTAGTCAAGTGTTTAAAGGATCATATTTGGTGCTTAGATTTCTGCAGATATCGGACGTCATGATGTTATGAAGATCAGAATGAAAGATTGTGTGGAAAATATCTGAGGCCTTGACACTGAGAAGAGACATACAGTAGTCTAAACATGAGTAGGACTAAAGGGATAGTGTATTAATGGCCTGACAAATGTTATTCTGGGAGTCAAAAGTAACAGGCCTTTATAATGTTGTGGTTGTGTTGTTTTGCAGCTGGTCAAGGCTGGTACAGTCATCCCTGCAGCCTCAACAGCCCCTCCATCTGTCAGATGAAAGTCCACTGCTAACATGAGCTCCTGTTTGTTACTGTTGGATTACAACTAGTTCATTATGCTTTGATGATTTTTTTTTAGTAATTGCATGTTATTCATGGCATTGTATGTTCCTGCTTTCACAATAAAACAATACAAACTTTACTTTGTACTCGTGTGATCCACCTAAGCTTTGGGAAACAACTTAGTCCAGCTCAGCCCTCAAACTCTTTCCATTTCCTCCTCTTTTGGTCTGTGATAAAGACCTGGGGGGCACTGTGAACGTAATATCATTTTCAATAAAATTTTAAAAATATATACATATACATAATTCCTTTTAACAGATTTATGTACTTTGGGCAAACTAAATTAACTCTTTTGGCAGTTTTTTCTCAATGTATAAATATGCAAAGTAATATTGTGCTCATAATTACACATATTTATTTTTTATTCTGGACAAGAATAATTTTTGGCCAAAAGCCTTTAAATCCAGGTCATGTGGAGTCCAGACAATGTGTGCTCTGTTTCAAACCTCAGAGGAGACACTTGTTACATTGGATACACTACAACTAGTCCAGAAGAAATGCTTTGATTGTTGTCATGCACCAGTTTGCTCAGATTAGATGAGTTCTTTCCCCAAGAGATTCTTGCACACGTGCTACCCTCAAAGATAGAGCATGGGTTAAAAACACTTTTTCTTTTTTTTTACCATTTATGTTTTGAACATAAAACAACAAAAACAAACATAAAGAAAACACACAAACACCAAAAATATGTTTCTTGTTGTGGAGGGAGGCGGTTCTACTACAGACGCCTGTGGGTCATCCAGACTTGAAGTTAGCATGAGGGCTGAACTAGTCCAGCATGATGTCCATCCCTTGACTCTCTCTTTTCAGAATCAGAATCAGAAAAGGTTTATTGCCATTGTCAATGAACAAAATTCACATAGGAACTTGTCTCGGCCTTAAGGTGCAACATAAAACACTGATCATATACAATTACTATAGTATAAAATAAAAATAAAAATAGGCATTACTATGTACACAAGAATCACAGTTAAATTTACAGTTTAGTGTGCAGAAAGTGACAGTGATTGATTGAATTAGTTAAAGTGACAGGTGTTTAGAAGTGTTCATGAGTCCAACGGCAGAGGGAAAGAAACTGTTCTTGTGGCGGGAGGTTCTGGTCCGGATGGACCGTAGCCTCCTGCCTAGACCTCCTGCCTGAGGGAGTGGTTCAAACAGACCATGTCCAGGGTGAGAAGGGTCAGCTGTGATCCGACCTGCTCGTCCCAGAGCCCAGTGTACCACACGGTGATGGAGGAGGTGAGGATGGACTCAATGATGGCCGTGTAGAACTGCACCATCAACTGCACTGGAAGCTTGGCTTTCCTCAGCTGCCGCAAAGAAAGTACATCCTCTGCTGGGCCTTCTTGATGAGGGAGCTGATGAAGGGCTCCCACTTGAGGTCCTGTGGTGATGGTGGTGCTGAGGAAGCGGAAGGAGTCCACGGTGGTGATGGGAGAGTCTGTCATGAATAAGGGGGGGCTGGGGGGCTGTGAATTTCTTGAAGTCCACGATCATCTCCACTGTCTTCAGGGCGTTGAACTCCAGATTGTTACCGCTGCACCAGGACACCAGCCGGTCCACCTCCCTCCTGTAGACAGACTCATCCCCGTCCGAAATGAGCGAAACAAAAATATCACATGACATTCAGTTCAATCAAATTACATCCAATTAAAATTAAAACATCCAATTAAATCAAAAAATTACATCCAATTAAATCAAATCACATTACAGCACACATTGTCTAAGATAAAAGTCCTATTTAGTTAAAAAAAAATGGTCTAATGTGTCCATTTTCAAATTCCTGAATGTAATTAAAAATAAAAAAAAATGTATGTCTGTTATTATGTCAGTCTAGTCCTAGGTCGTCAGTTCAGTTTATCATTAATTTTTTGTGATGGCCTTTTTCGCTTCAGTCAGAAATACGTTCCAAAAGTATCCATTTATTGTGACGATGGCATGAGTTTTGAGGCCCAAATACATCGTTCTGAAATCTGAAATGGCAATGTCAAAAACAGCAGTGTTTTGTTTCTGTCCTATGGCGCAACAGGACAGTCCCAAAACACATGATAATGATGGGCCTCCTGGCAACCACAAGTTCTCCAGCAGTAACATTTTTTCAACCATGTTAGAATTAGTTGTGGTCCTCCATTGGGATGTACAATATATTTTCCCAATCTTTGTCTATCAAAACAAAATAATGTTATCTTTCACATTTAAAAAAAAAATATATTTAGTGGAAATATTATTCTCCTTGAGAGTTCTGATTTATAAGCGTTTGTAAAGATTTCCGTTAGGAGGTTATAATTGCTGTTGCTTAGTTTAATTTCTTTGAGTGTTGTGCAGCCTTTAATCAGGCCAAGAAAGTTTTATTTTAGATCGCATGTCCGCATGGATTTGCGTTTCGCTGCGTCTAGATTCACTGCCTCATTAGGCAAATTTCTCTGTGAATATGAGTCTGATTGTAATAAAACACAAAGTGACCACTGTCCACTGGCGTCTTCTTCTACAGCACATGTGTCAAACGCAAGGCCCGCGGGCCAGATGTGGCCCGCCAGATGTTTTCATCTGGCCCGCCGAACATTTCTAGTTTATAATTATTCATTTCCAATAGATATATCGCGTTTTTATCGCTAGAACTACAATTCCCACAATCCTTTGTAGCCGCGGCCCCTCCCCGCGCTGCTCTGCGCTGTGTGCCTCAATGCCGAGGGACAGTGACCAGCGACATTCATCGCAGCAGGTTTAAAATCGAACACACCATAGGCAGCGATGACCTGTAGCGCCCGCTTTCACAACGTGGCGCTCTGCTCCAGGGCAGATCGTGGGAAACACGAGCAATAAAGAAAAGAGGCGGTTTTGTGGACGTTAGAGCTGTGGCTAAAAGCACGGCGCTAATGTGAAGCTAACAACAAGAAAAACAAAACTTCTTTGCTGACAACTCTGTGAGGAAAACATCCAAACCAGTGCAAAACCAGGAACAGATCATGAGCCACAGGTAAAAAACACAGGTCAGAGTGTGATAAAGTCTGAACATGACAGAGTGAAGCTGCTGTGAGCTCTCATTTGATTCACCACATGAATCATTTGTCACTAAAATAAGCTAAACTGTAAAAATAGTGAGTTCATATTGAGTTTGTGCAGCAACATTAACATGTCTGTGATACAAACATTTTAATATCAGAATCATATCACACATCCATGTTCCTGTTCCTGCTGCTGATGCATGAATATGGACAGACTCAGTCTTTCACCTGCTGCAGATTTGTGCCACAGTGTCCACATAGAACTATTACTAGGCTATATAACATTTGTTATATTTTTTATTGTTTTATTTTTTACATTATGTTCGGCCCGCGGCCCAGCCTGAGCGTCGAAAAGTGGCCCCTGGCCCAAATGAGTTTGACACCCCTGTTCTACAGTGTGTTAAACGCTTGCTCTTCCTGCTAGAGTGCCCCCGGTGGCCATTAGCCAGTAAAGATCTACAAATTAGACGCACAATTGTTATGACCGCAGGGTTGAGAGAGTGGAAAAAAAGTAGCGGCTTAAAGTCTGAAAAGTATGGTACTCGTTTTCCTCACTTTATCTAACGTTTTGATATTTGTTGAAGTGATTTTGACACTTCATGACTGAACTAGGAGTGGAACGTCAGACGAGTCTTTATCAGGACTAAACCAGGCTAAAACCAGGATCAAACCAGTACAAGTTTAGTTTTGATAAGATGAGATGTAATTGATCATGTGATATAGAATATTTCACTGGCTTCAAGGCATTTCCGAATAGATATAATATCATAAGTAAAAAGGGAAGGAAACATTTCTTAACCCATTGGGAAATAATTTGTCTTAAATTAAGAAGTAATGTGTTGAAACAAGTCAGAAACATCTATCTTGCGCATATACCTCCAATTATAGCAACCTCTTTTTCTGCTCTTCACTTTTGCTACTTAGAAAACATAAAATTACAACTTTTTTCTTTGTATCCCTGATCTACAGGAACTTCCATTTGGTGTTTTATTTTGTAAAATGGT
This sequence comes from Chaenogobius annularis, assembly GCA_015082035.1. Lineage (NCBI taxonomy): Eukaryota > Metazoa > Chordata > Actinopteri > Gobiiformes > Gobiidae > Chaenogobius > Chaenogobius annularis. The sequence continues at coordinate 1,394,798 of BJKM01000075.1, read as the reverse complement.
GACTTGGCATCAATTTAGAAGAAGCAATCACGTTTAATTTCAGCAGCAACAGTGCATTTATTTACATATAACAACTCTGATACACAATACAGAAAAATATAAAAAATAAACAAGTTCTTTAGCAGTAGGTGAATCTGGTGGAGCAGATGCAAGGGTGAAGAAGGTGACAACGCTCACTCGACCAACCTCTCGATTCTGAAAAACACAGAACATTATCATCATTTCTGGTGTCTGCAATGATAATAATAATGTATTTCACTGCAGGAATCTACACAAATTAAATTACTTGAAGAAGTAACATATGCTTTTGATCATTGTTTGTGATAAATTGCTTATTATTAGTTTAGTACAATAAAAATAATAAACAGTTCAATAAAAGGTGCATTCTAGCAATAATACACTTTATTTGTAAATACTCTCTGCTTAGAAGCTTTCAGTCGACACATTTCAACCTTTTAAAATAAATGTATTTTTGATTGGTGATATATTTTAAAAGTCTAATGCACAACAGACATAATCGTTTGACTCGTCGACTAATCAAAAAATAGTCTGACGAGGCGATAACTAAAAGTGTCAACCCTACTTACATTGAAACTACTATTACTGCTGCTACTTCTACTACAACTAGCTCCTTCTTGTTGGTCATTGTTCATTTCAAAAAGTATATGAAGTCTTATATAAAGTGTCTTACCTGGGCTGTTGAGGAAGACACAGTCATAGCTGGAGCTCTGCAGGTAATACCAGTTGTTGTAGTCAAAAGGAGAACCATCGTCCCATTTCCAGAAGCCCTGAAAAGAGATCGGATGTATTACAGTCAAATCCCATTGATCCTGTCAGGTTTAGAATACCAAATGTAGGAAAATTGTTTATAGACAGAGGCTTGGAGCAAAGCAAGAACGGACAGGATCAGGAATGAGAACATCAAACAAAATTAAGTTGTTTTAGACCTATTTTGGAGACATTTCATTCGAAACAAGCCCTTAAAACTTTTATATAAAACAAACTCATCATTACTGTACATATTAAGCTGGGAGAACATGATCAAACATGCCCTACTCTTGTGTACACGGTCTGGCCCCTGCTGCACTTAAGGAATTAATAGTCAAAACAGTCACATTAGAGCAAACTCCAGAAGTGACTCTGAACAACAACCAAACTGTCCACACAGCTAAACATAAACTGATCTGTGCAGTGTTTGTACAGAAGCGAGTAAGAATTTGACCTGCGCGTCTCTAATCTTAATGTGATAAAACTGTTTGCTTGTGTTGTACAAAGTGTGAGTGGGAGGGCAGTACACTGGAAAAAATGACAAGCGCTTGAATTAAGCAGAGAACATTTGCTAAAAAAAAATCATTGTACAAAAGATTGTTGTAAAAGATTAAAACCGGACTACATTTAAAAGCACACGTAAAGTTCAGGATTCTCACTATTTGCTTAGTTTTGCATAGAGCAAAAACCTCCTAAAAAAAACAGCTGATGAAGTTTCAGCTCTGAATGAAACTTGTTCCGAGCTGTGGGAGCAGCAAGACAGAATGCACTTCCCCAAATAATGTTTTTTCATCATTAATTCATAAATATGGTGAAAGATGTTGAGGTTAGAGCAGGAAACAGGAGGAAGACTAAAGAAGAGTTTTATGTGAGAGGAGCGAATGAAGAGGAGGAGTCTACGATGTATTCAGGACTTATAAACAACTAAAGTTATTATAGAAGTGTTTTTCAGACGTCTGACCTGGAAGCGATATCCTCCGATCCAGGCGGTTAAGAAGCCGGCTCTCCAGGTCAGCTGCTTGAGGAAGCTGTACTCCCTCAGGTCATGAGCTGAGGCCAGACTCGCCCCCAGACTCTGACACATCGCCTGCAAATACAACACCGAACATGTTAGTCTTGTGAGTCTTGACCTTTAAAACTGTTACATCGAAATGCATCGATGGCAGGGCGGCCAGATACAACAAATGTAATCGAAATTGCAATTTGAAAATACGCAATTTGCAAAGAGACTATCTGGACTAACCTACTGGTAGGTCTAAAACACGACTGGACCTGGACAAAACAAATCATGTATAATCCAGGATGTGTTGAAATGATACGTAATTCAATATATATGTGATTTTTTTCATGATATAAAGGAAAGTATGCCTTGCCTCGGCACAGATATATTGCATAATTAGCTCTGAAGGTCAAAAATAGACTGCTGTGTGCTGTGTTTCATTCTCCACAAACCAGGAAGTGTGCTGTTAGCATGCTAATTGTTGTTAGCTTTACCGTGATGGCAAAACTCACTCTGGGCTCTCAAAGGGCTTGTGAAGAACATTTATAATGCTTGGAATATGTGAGAAAGTGAGGAATGAGTTTGGACAAATGCAAATAGTTTAAAATCAACTAGCGGTAGTTCTGTTTTTCAGTTTTTTTTATAAAAATCATGCACAGCACCTTTAATATTTGGCTTTCTGAGTAGCACCAGGGCAAGACCAGGACTATCTGGACCCGGTCAAAACATGACTAAAAGACGCCTAAAATCTGGACTAAATCATGACTAAAACAAATGTAAGGACTTTATTGTGTTGTGTAAAAGCAGCGCTGAATGTGTGACAAAATCCGACCGCGGCCTCTGACCGTAAGACCTTCAGGTTCGTGTCATTCACATCTGCGTTGCTCCAGGTGTAACTCAGGTTCACGTGAAGGTAACAGGCGCCGTTGTACTGCTGCCACCCCTCAGGACAGTTTGTGTTGGGCACGTCTAAAACAACACTGGGTTTAGTGAAGGCTAAACATGGACAGAAGAAGACGTGCACGGGCTAAAACATGGCTCAAGTAAGAATAAAAGCCTCACATAAAGAACCTGAGCAATGAAAAAGTTGTTTCATGTCATGTTTTTGACTTTGTACTGGTAAGTGTTTATGAAAATGTGTGCTAATAATTGGTCAGCCGTAGCAATTCAAATCGATGTATTGATAGTTTTGGATGTATATATTTTTGTTTGCTCAAAGCTGGGACTTGAACTCAAAACCTTTACCATGAATGTGCCAATAATAACGTATAGTTTCTACGTTTCTAGTTTATTTCAGTAGTCCTGCTCTCAAACTTAGTGAAGTAAAAGTAAAAAGTATCCACCGTAAAATGTACTCAGATACCTAAACATGTACAATACAGTAGTTTTACTTTTGTACTTTGTTACTTTCCACCACTGGACTTATATTTAATAATGTATGGAAAAACATGCTTTCTTTTTGCTCTTGCAGCGTGGAACTTAATATATTTCAAAATCATATCTGGACCAACTTTTGAAACTAAACTAAAACTAAAACCAACTGGACTCATCGGATCAAAACCAAAACAAAACTCCACTGTGCATAATTCAGAGTCTTACCCTGAACAACTGGAGTAGGAGGCTGTGCATTGGACAACAGGTTCGGAGCACTTTTAACTGCTGCTTTTGCGGCTTCTGCGGGAAAATACCAGCGACATTTCAGCCTTTTCTCAAACCATTTTTGGCAGACGCAAATAGTGGATCAATAACTTACCAGGTGCGGCGGATTCAAGGCCTTCTTTCACTACTTCAGCTTGAAAAAAGTAAAGAACATTTGCAAAACTAAAATTATACTTTATTTTAATATTTTTCATCTTTGCGGTTCATAAAGTTTCAGGTGTATATTATATTGTAAATTAAAATGTGTGTCTTATATTATATTTTTGAAAAGTCTGTGGTAAAAATGAATGGGAATTTCCACTTCTAGAACCCCAGATAAAACTGATAAAACTGCAAACATTTAAATGACTTACCAATTGCGGCTTGTTCAGCGTCTACTTTTGTCAACACGTCTCCGTCTGAAAAATAAATGAATGACAATAACTCAGCAATCATTTTGTTTTAAGATAATGTGCGATACTAAAGGCAGTTAAAAGCAAGAGATCATAAAGACGTACGACTTTTATAACTGATAATGGAAACTTATCTCTAAACAGAAGGAATTTGGGGGCAGTAAAACATTCAAAGTTGTTGGAAATGTGGGTTTTTAAATGGAACAGACCTGGGACAGAAACTTTGGACACTTCTTCCTGCACTGCCACTTCCACTGGAACAGCTAAACGGAAAACATATTTGTCAATTCCAGATTTTGTTGAATTAGTGCAAACAAATTAGCCATGAGTACAACCTGCACAACGGCATTGTCCCTATCCCGCAATACTAAAAACATAGTGTCCAGATCTTGGATTCAAACCAGTGACGACTAACCAGTCGTTATAGGTGACTATTTCAACGTGATTATTATTTTGAATCAGCAGTTCATATATTATAATATTTGAGATTATTAAGAGTGTTACTGTTTTTTTGCCGTTCAAACTATGTAATTTGCATCATATGAAAAACACAATATCAGATTGAAATTTACAATAGAATAATGTAAAATTCACAACAGATTCACAGTAAATCATTGTAAATCCCAGTCACAATATATATAGATTTCCTGTTAACTTAATGTGACCTCACTGTGAAATCACTGCAGTAGTGGAAGAAGCAATCCATTATTTAATTAAAAATACAGACACAGGAGCAAAGAATCTACTCAAGTAAATGTAAATAAAAAAATCACATCTAAAAATTATGTTTGAATTTGTACTTTCAGAGATTTTTTAACTAGTTAAAGAGTGAAATGCCGTGATCTTGATGAAGAATTGGCATGATGTTTTAGTAAATCAATTTCACAATGTTTCTATACTTTTATATGAATAATTATATTTGCTCAAAGCCAGGACTTGAACTCAAAGCCTTTAGTCAAAATGTCACCAGAAACTTGCTAAAAAGTAAAAAGTATCCACTGTAAAATCTACATAAGTCAAGTACAGATACATAAACATTTTACTTATGTACAGTACTTTTACTTTGTACTCTCCACCATTGCCAATAAGTAAATATAAATACACAATATAATAATGCATAGTATAGTAAATGAAATCTTTTTGCAGATTGTTACCGTCAGCTGCAGAAACGGCCAGGGCCCCACACAGAAGAGACAGAAGCAGACAACTCTTCATCTTAAAAAGTACTAAAACTGTCACTTTTTCTACTATGAGAAGTATTACAAGTATATCTAGAAGAACTGCAGCCTGTGGGGAATCTGAGACAGTGAAGTCAAAGCCTGGTTTTATACAGACGCTTTGCACTCACGCCCAAATGGTCCGAGTGCGTCTGAGATAAAGAGTTATAAAAGTCCATTTACCTGAACGACTTTACCACTCTGACAAAGAAGTTACCGTAAAGAAACAGGGCACAGCTGGTGTCGCAACGTTGGAAATACTAACAGAAAATAATAAGTAATGTAGTATGAGACATCCACTTTGCTTTTTTGCATCTGGAGTAATATTATTTTGATGCACAGAATCCTTTATATTTTTGATTACTTGTTTTGTGATGTTGATAATATTATAATGTTCTCATCGTAAACATACATGGGGTTGTGTGTGAGTTTTGTTTGTTATTCACACAAACAATCGTGCAGTTCAGATTTTGTGGCAATTGTCTTTTTTATTTTATTTTAATACATTTATTTTTTAAATTTCAGAAAAAGACAGACCAGAGTGAACAAAATACATAAATAATACAAAAGGGAGACACCATCCAAAGAGAAGAAAGTTAAGGCACACAAAGTCCAAAATGAATGTGCCAATTAGTCCAAAGTCGGTCGAATTTCTTGGCATTTGGCTTTTTCTCTAAATTAAAACTTGAAAAATTAAGCCAAAGAATAATAAGACATTTTTAAAAAGGAACTCATGAGAAGCATTTTTTAAATCGTGTTTTGTTGAATGAAGTTGGTTCTTCTTGCATAAAATTACTGGTGCATGAGCCATTATTGTTTTGAGATGTTTGCAACCGTGTTTGTAGTTTCATGGGGGGAAAAAAGACAATGTAAAGTTGTACTTTTCATTTTCTATAAAAAAAAGAAAAACACAAATATTTTTCCATTTTAAAATTAAGTCTAATTGTGATTAGTCCGTATGTCCATTGTCCGTATGTCAGTTATGGTGTCGGCCCAGTCCGTCATTGTGAGCACAGTGAAGGTTTCCATTCACTGTGTCCATGGCAGGAGTTTTGAGACCCAAATACATAGTTCTGAAATTGAGTAGAATAATGATGTAAAAATATCTGTCTGTAGTGCCTTGTTAATTTCAGTTAAATATTTCTGAGCAACAGGACAGTCCCAGAACACACGATAATGGTGGGTCTCTTGGCAACCACAAGTTCTCCAACATTTAGCATTTATCTGTGACTAATGAGCACTTTGACATGAAAAAAGGTCACATTCTTCCAACAAAATTCTTTCCAAACATGTGACTTTGTGGTCCTCCATTGTGAAGTACATATATTTTCCCATTTCCTAAAAATGTATTATGTAGCCTTGCCCTGCTCTAATGCTGCATTCGAGTCTTCCTCTGAGGTCGGGACTCGGACCTCGGAGAGTCGTTTTCTCCAAGTTTCTGTGTTCCAGTCATCAAGGCCGAAAAACGATGTGTATGTGCAACTCATATGAAACAATATAAACCAGGAGAGTGCTCAAACAACCAAAGCGGGATCCTATTTAGTTAATGTATTAACTCAGACAGGCGAGTGAAGGGGAGTGAAGGCAGGAGGCTGTAGATTCGAATTCTAATACACAATGTCAGCATAAAGAAGGGGAGCAATTGAGAAACAATTTCTTTCCTGTTATAGTTTCATTGTTTGTTAGAACTTTTTGTGCTTCACAGTTTTATGTTAAAATGCTCAAAAGGAGGTTAAAGAAAAAAATACTTTGGTTTTCCTAACTTTTGAATATTTAAACATTCTAAGTTTATGGCCAGTCAGACACACTTGCTGTGTGAATGCGAACAAGAGGGATTGTGAGGTTTATTATAGGACTTTGATGTTTTTTTTCCAACCAAAATCTCAGGAAGCTTTTAAATCCAACCTGCTTTATTTACTTTTCCTTTACCATTCATTTTTCATCATTTTCCAAAAACATGTGCTGAACTTTGTCTGACTTTTACGTAACAGCGATTCTTCACATGTTTCCTTCACCAACCCATTTACTGTATAGGCTCAAGGTTAAGTCCACTCTGCTGTTATCTGTGTCTGTGTGTACATGTGTTTGTATGTGTGCGTGCATGTTAGTTTATAAAGTTCACTTAGGCCTACTACTGCATGATGTGTGGCGCTTGGTGAACCAAAACAAAAATGTTCTTGGCAAACTCCATTATTATTCAGAATAACGTTAGATTTAAGAAATGTTTATTACGAGGTTGTTAGCATGTTTGCTCTTTTTGGCACTAATTGCTAACAGTAGCTACGGTGAGCTACACAAAACAGTGCCACATGTGGTCATATTTTCTAACTCTGCTCTGGCGTTACTCATGTATGGTCTTTGGTGTCAGAATGCAACGTAGTGTTTTATTTACAAACACTGGAAGGGTCTATATCATAGGTGTCAAACTCTGGCCCGTGGGCCAAATTTGGCCCGCAGTGTGATTATATTTGGCCCGAGAGGCTATACCAAATGACTACTAGGGCTTGGCGCGCCGGTATTATACAGCGCATTCATTCATCGTTACTACTACAAATCCCATAATGCCTTGCTGTTGTTTTGGCACGTCAATCAGGACAGGTCCCAGGAGCGCCCTCTCCTCTGTGACAGAAGTCAATCTTAAAGCAAATCTTGTTTGGGTCAATATTAAAAGTTTCATTTGTTCAATACTGGCCCGCGACTTTGTTCAAGTTTTACATTTTGGCCCACTGTGGATTTGAGTTTGACACCCCTGGTCTATATGTTTTATATATCTAAGGTTCATCTAGGGGTCTGCCCCCTTCTGTGGCTTTGTTTTAGGGCAGGGGTCTACAACTTGTAGCTTGGGAGTTACCAGTAGCTCTCCGATGGATTTAGGGAATTGTACATTGACCCATCACATCTCATTTAAGGTTCACCCTTGCCATTCCCATATCAGTTTCTTGTGACCGCTAAGAGGAGTAACTCACTGCCATTTTCGTTTGGTAAAAGTGGCTCCATGGGGAAAAAAGGTTGTTTTAGGGCAATAAATGCCACATAATAAAAAAATATATATAAATACCGGTAGCTTTATTTTTAAAACCCGAATTCCATTCCCTGGGGCACATTTATGTTCAGGAACATTAGCATGTTGAGAAAAGATTGAATATCAAGCTGCTAAATTAATACAAGAATTCCCTTAGACAGCTCTAGAACATGTTAGCAGATTAGACATAAAGAGACTGGCAGATAGGATATTTTGTTGTTAACAGAAGATATTATTATTCTAAAATAACTGCAGCCTTAAACTCTGTGTACACTTATGTTGTTAATTCTGAATTATAGTTTCATACACTTTCGTTTAAGTTTTAATACAGACCAAATTGAAAAGGTGATACTCTATGGCCCAAGAACACGGAAAGTTAAAGGCTACAGTTAACGTTACGCATTAACAGGTGAATGGACTCTTGATGAAGAGGTAATTGTGGTCGCAAGCAAAGTCACGCCAGCCATCTGAAAAATAAAAGATTTTCAAAAATAGAAAAAACAAAGTTCTGTTTCTCACTGGAGGTGCGCAGGTAAACACAGGAGTAGCTGGTCAAAGGTGTTTTCTGATTGTCCCAGTTTTCATTGTACATTTCCCGTCTGTCGATCCACAACCAACGGCCCTGAACAAAACAAGATTTATTTGGTCAGTTCTCTCTCTCAGCATAAAAGCTTTCACCTGAAAACAACAAAACTGTCAAATCTGCACCTAAATATGTTCTAGTATTTCATTTAAGCCACTTCATCCATAGATTTGTTTGAGGCAATGTAACTTCAAAAACTGTTTTCTTAAAATTCATTTTTCTCCCACTGAGACAAAATGATCAGCGCTTAAAGTAGCACCTACACACACCAACCGTTTCAATCTTGGATTTTGATGGATCGAGCAGAAGGATTTGACATGTGTTAGGTCATTTGGCAACTGTAAATTGGCCCTAGTGAATGAATGTGAGAGTGAATGTTTGTCTGTGTGTCTCTGTGTTAGCCCTGCAACGGGCTGGCCACTGTCCAGGGTGTACCCCGCCTAAGGCCCAAAGTCACTGGGATAGGCTCCAGTCACCCGCGACCCCTAATGGGAACAAGCAGTAGAAAATGAATGAAAATGAATGAATGAAACTGACTTTCAAAATTAAATTGAAACATCTAAATTTCTAAAACAGTGTCCAGGTTTCAACCTTTGAAAACTTTTCCACCAAATGTTCAAAACCGTGACATTTCCAAAGCTTTTGTTACTGGCTGATTTACTCACAGGAGGAAGAGGAACCAAACCATTTGCTCAAGTAAGAGTGTGGCATACAGTCAAATATACCACTCTTAAGAGTAAAAGAGATGATCTTTACCTTAGCGCTCAACCAGGACGTGGTAGTGTTGACAAACAGGAAGAACCAATCAGTGGGACAAAAGTTAAAACGAGAAGAGAAACTACATTTAGGCATGTTTTAGAAATGTAAAGAGCACCAATCAAACTGTGCCATGTCAGCTTTAGATGAATCAACAATGTCCTGAAATAAAATGTGTGAGACCACATTCAATGTGAACATTAAACACTTTGGGAAAGGTGAACATTTATTTTGTTTAGATTCATTGTTGTGTCGTGACAAGCATATGTAAAGATTAAAGGTACACTGTAACTTTTCTGGGGGAGTACAGTGTGTTCCACTGTATGACATTAAACGTTTATATCTTTAACAGGTTTTATTACAGGTCGAATCTTTACAGATTTAACTTGTTTGTAACTTGGCCTGCTTGTCTCTATGGATACAGATAGGGTTTTAATGCTGTGGAACATTCCAAGCAAAGCATTACAAAGGCAATTCAAAGTGCTTTAACCATAAAAAACACCTCAAAATTACTGAACAAAAACATACTCAATCATAAAATAATCTCGTCAAAATCTAAATATATTCAGATGAAGGGCCTGCAAAGTAGAAACATCGTTATGTGGACTATACAGACTCTGAAACATAAAGGAAAAGAGCTTTTAGAACAAAGACGGGAGCATTATGAAATCAAAATGTCAATATATACATCATTTTTCAATGTTTATTTGGTTGATAATGTGTTTAAAATGTCTCAATGTACAATAGAAATAATCATTTGACTTGTTGACTATTAAAATAATCGTAATAAAAAAAATATGACTGAATTTTGTTCTAATTTTAAAATAAACGTTCACCCCTGGATTCTGATAAAGTCACATTATACTAGAGATGTAACGATACGCATATAATATTATCATGATATTAATTTCACGTTACAATATTTATATTAACCTGTCATTTCTATATTTATATTGTGGAAATGACACGTTTTCCTTTAAAAATGCCATGACAATCCTTTGTGCGAATCATTATGGTCTTATTACACACACAAAAATATATAAAAGTGCTTAAAAAAGCAAAGGATCATGGTCTATGTAGTTCCTTATGTCTTTTTCTGCAACAAAACAATTAAAGTCCCTAAAACTAATTTACTTCAGCTTTTAAAGGAAAATGGTCAGAACCCAATAAATGCTAAAACTAGTGTCAATCAGTCCTCACCTCCAGACTTTATTCATTTATGTATTTAACAAAGAAAATCTAGGCGGGATTTCAAATCTGAATTCCTCTGTGCAGAGCTTGTTTCTACTTATAATTAGAGTAAAACAGACATCAGAGTCCAAAACTACAGATTCTCAGCTTAACAAAGCCAATTGTTTGTGCTCCAGAAGGTTCAGGAACAGCTTGAGTTTTAAATCGGGCTCATTTTTTCAAGCGTTTTTGGAAAAAATAGGCCCCAGCATAAGGGGTTAAAGAGAGAAAAAGTAAATATGTGTCCTTGAAGTAACATTGTGATTGTTTTGTCTATCGTCATTCATGTCATGTGTGTGGCCTGACGTGCCATCAACGTGCCAATGAGCATAGTAGTAACATAGTAAATAAATAAAACATAGTATCAGGACAGAACTACACTCTGTGACAGCAACAGACAGTGTAAATAAAAAAAGCAAATTAAAAAAATATATATTATCAGCAAAAATCAACAAATATTGGTCCACAAAGAGCCGACTTCAGAAAATACTATAAGAGAAAGTGTGACCCTGTGCCACCTGGGCAACTAGCAACAAATTCAAAACGCATATCTGACGCGCGTTTCCACTGAAACACTATGTGTGCTTCTGTAACCCAACCCTAACCCTACACCCTTGTTCTTTATGAGGACAGAAGATAATAAAAACCTAAACCTAAAAAAAAACAATTTTGAGAGTAATTTAGGCATACATTTCAGCGCACTGCTTTAAAACCACACACTTACAACCATTTAGGTTTGTTTGCGTGTTAATTGCGATTCACCTTTTGTGCAAACTTTTAAGTGCAATTAAAAGTTTAATGTTTATTGTAGAGTGATTTGGCAGAACACTGCACATGGATCAATACTGATGGTAAAACAGTCTTTCCTCATATTTTATGGACACACTGACCCCCATACAAGGGGCCCTATACTGTATCAGCAAAAAACAAAAAAAGCTGTTGGCCTATGTACAGTATGTTATCCTACAGCAGAGGTAGTTGTATAAGTATCAATCAAGGCTTCTTCTCTTCCAGGTTAGGGTTCTTTAATTATTTGACGTTTCAATGGATAAAAAAAATCAAAACCCAAAATGTTTCACTTCAAACCTGGCAAAATCTGACGAATGAAGAATGAATCTCTGGCAAACGGTTTGCAGTGGTCGAAATGCATTGCTCAGTGATGCATTCTGAGCATCCTGATTCTTTGTTAATTTACAATCCATACACACGAGTCCGCAATAAAGATATCCATCCATCTATCTATAAAAACTTTAATGTTGATTTCTAACCTTTCTGTGATGCCCTGATTTTAGGCTCTAGAAAAATAATTGATTTGATTTTCACGACTTCCAGAAGCCAGAGCAGCGTTTATTGTGGGATCAGCCCGATGTTAGCCCTATGTTACCCGAGGCCTGGGTTAGGGTTTGGGTTGGGGTTATATGCTGCTATATCATATGCTATAACTATTGGGCCTGTGGAACCTGAACCAGAAGCCCATGCTATAATTTGAGGAAGGTACTTATTTTCCCCCGGTCATACAAAAAGGGGGAACATAGGTACCGGGGAACATAGGTATCAGGGAATATAGGGACGCGCCTGTTTACTTTCATAGCCGACAGCACACGGCAATCTCCTTTTGACTCTAAAGCGATTTTATTTTATTAATGAAAGAGAATTGGGTTCAGCCAGTTTAAATGAGAACTGTCTTCAACATCGATATTCCATGCATCTGTGACATAAAACTCCAACAATGGAAAAGCTTGATGGATCACATGGAATGTGCTTTTAGCTACAGCAAAAAAGAACATTTTAAAAAAAAGTGATTACTAGGAAATTGATAACAACAACAGAGGCAATTGTCAATGACTGAACTGAACATTGGACATTTCCAAAACGGTAAAAATTGACTTTCACAATACATTTTAAAATGGACACATTTGCTTGACATTGGGACGATTACAGTGGAGGACGAATGCCAGACTTTTTGTCCTTTCACTCTCTGTGTCTTGCTCTGTTTGTTTTTATTTTGTCTTATATAAAAACAAAATTGAAAAAGAAGAAATAAGAAGAGCTTTATTGAACAAGTGTATATCTTTTACGCTCACAGAAGACATTGGGTTTTGGCCCGACAGAGCAAGCGGAGTTTGCACTCCGCCCGGACAGTTTTCCAGGCGTGTGAGAGTAAAAAGCCCCCCTTGTCCCAGTTTATCGTCCCTTGGGCATGCTTACATATTTCAAATTGCCTCATTAATCCACAATGTTTATGCCGTCCTCGGCCCAATGACGTTTGCTCCATCCCAATCCATAATGTGGTTTATTTTGTTTATTTATGAATGACCCCAGTAGCTTCCACCATGGGTGCTAATCTTTCTGGCGTCTCGATGACGAAGTTAGTGTTCAATACAAAATTGACACAGTAATTAGCACAATATAAATAGTTAGAAATACAAAAGTGTCTCACATTTGAAGTGTCTGTAGTTGACTTGCTTGATACAAAACAGGATTTTTTAGAATATTAGTCTAGGTACGGGGTAGGACCTAGTCTGGATGGGAATCTGGCTCACATATTTGATCTCGTCAAATAAACTGTTGCAAAGTCATTATGGATTTCTTTAAAAACTATTTTTTGGTTTGATTTGATCTGGAGCAATGGCTGTTAGGTTTGGTGTAACTCAGAAAGAGCATGGACACTTACTAAACACTAAACAGGCAGTCTTGATTTTGGACCTGAACCTTGATAAATCGGCTTTGAGTTGAAGATGAGTTTTGTTATCGTAAGTTCAAGGGAGCAGGACCACACCCTTTCACGCCCTTCCTGCGGCTAACTATTTAGAACAACCAGGTCATTCACATCAGCGTTCGTGATCGTGACTCCGTGCGCCCCTCCGCCGCGCACCCCTCTTCTAATTCTTTCTAATTATTCTCATTCATCTCATTTATCTCCTATATGGTGGTCACCTCACCTCCCACCACCCTCTCAGTTCAGAACAGGATGTTAACAGGTATTTCGGAAATCCACCCGAAAAGCTGCTGGACCAGACGGCGTCTCTGCCGCTACATTAAGACATTGCGCACGGAGAGTTAACCCCGTCTTCACAGACATTTTAACACTCCCTGGGGTCATGCCATGTCCCAGCCTGCTTAAGTCTGCATAATTGTCCCTGTCCCAAGAAGCCCCGGATCACTGACTTAATGACTACAGGCCTGTGGCGCTGACGTCTGTAGTCATGAAGTCATTTTGAACGCCTGGTCTGCCCCACCTCAAGTCCTTCACCTCCTCCCTGCTGGACCCCCTGCAGTTCGCCTACGAGCAACAGGTCTGTGGACGACACATCAACCTGGCACTCCACTTCATCCTGCAGCATCTGGACTCCCGGAACTACGCCAGGATCCTGTTTGTGGACTTCAGCTCTGCGTTCAACACCATCCTCCTGCTCTGCTCCAGGACAAGCTCTCCCAGCTCAACGTGCTGACTCCATTCTGCAGGTGATCACTGACTTCCTGACGGATCGGAGGCAGTGCGTGGGCTGGGGAAGAATGTCTCAGACACTCGGATATCACACAGGAGCTCCACAGGGCTGTGTACTTTCTCCTCTGCCTCTTCTCCTGTACACAAACTGCTGCACCTCCAAGCCACGACTCCGTAAACTCATCAAGTTTAGCGGACGCAACCACCCTCATCGGGTCTCATCTCGGACGGGGATGAGTCCGTCTACAGGAGGGAGGTGGACCGGCTGGTGTCCTGGTGGCAGCGGTAAACAATCTGGAGTTCAACGCCGGAAGACAGTGGGAGATGATCGTGGACTTCAGGAAAGCCACAAGCCCCAGCCCCCATACATGACAGACTCCCCATCACACCGTGGACTCCTTCCGTTCCTGGGCACCACCATTCACCCAGGACTTCAAGTGGGAGCCTCCATCAGCTCCCTCATCAAGAAGGCCCAGCAGAGATGTACTTTCTGCGGCAGCTGAGGAAGCCAAGCTGCCAGCGCAGATGATGGTGCAGTTCTACACGGCCATCATTGAGTCCATCCTCACTCTATCTCATCACTCTGTGTGGTATCGCTGGAAGCCACAGCCAGGGACAAACAGAGACTACAGCGCATTGTGCGTTCTGTGCTGAGAAGGTGATCGGTTCTGCAGACTTCCATCTCTGCAGACCTGTACGTCTCCAGGGCTCTGGGACGATCAGGTCGGATCAACAGCTGACCCTTCTCACCTGACATGGTCTGTTTGAACCATCTCCCTCAGGCAGGAGGCTACGGTCATCCGGACCAGAACCTCCCGCCACAAGAATAGTTTCTTTCCCTCTGCTGTTGGACTCATGAACATTATGAAAACACATGTCACTTTAACTGCAATATTCATCACTCACTGCACTGTCACTTTCTGCACTATAACTTTAAACATAATGTAAACTTGTGTACATAGAAATGCCTATTTTTATTTTTATTGTATAGTAATTTTAAATTGTTTCCTAATGCATGCCTTTTTTTGATTGAATATATGTTGTTTTATTATTACTCAGTGTTTTATGTTGCACCTTAAGCCGAGACAAGTTCCTACGTTTTTGAATTTTGTTAATTGACAATGGCAATAAACTCTTTCTGATTCTGATTCTGATTCTGATTACTGAGGCCCGGGAGCCGACAGCCCTCATCGCCAGAAGCCCCGAAACGGCATCCATTTCTGTACACTCATGTTGTTCATGTTTCTCGTGTGTCAATAAACACTTTGCATCATAGCTGGGGTTGTGGTCCTTGCTAGTCAACTGGTTTGTGTTTTGTGTATGAAAAACCAATTCTGAAAAATAAACTATTATAAAGAAATGATCAGAAGAGCAAACATCTTCGTATTTCGATCCTAAGCCACTGAACATGACGATAGACAGACAGATATTCTACGGTAGAACTCTTGGTGAAACTGTCAGATTGTCAGATTCTCCCATAGTTACACAGGGCCCACCCACCGTCTGAGATTATGACTTTTATCAATGAACGTGAACACAATCTATTCCTGCCATGACGGCCTTTTCTGTTAGTATTTCCAACGTTGCGACACCAGCTGTGCCCTGTTTCTTTACGGTAACTTCTTTGTCAGAGTGGTAAAGTCGTTCAGGTAAATGGACTTTTATAACTCTTTATCTCAGACGCACTCGGACCATTTGGGCGTGAGTGCAAAGCGTCTGTATAAAACCAGGCTTGACTTCACTGTCTCAGATTCCCCACAGGCTGCAGTTCTTCTAGATATACGTGTAATACTTCTCGTAGTAGTAAAAGTGACAGTTTTTAGTACTTTTTAAGATGAAGAGTTGTCTGCTTCTGTCTCTCCTGTGGTGGGGCCCTGGCCGTTTCTGCAGCTGACGGTAACAATCTGCAAAAACACGATTTAAACTAATAATAATAATGTAGCCTGTTTTACCACTGTGTACACTGTTAAATAATATCATAGCAAGAAATGTCAACTAAGGCAGCAACAATCTTTTCAGTCATTTTAATTATTGTATAACACGCTGGTCTCAAGCAAAGCCGAGCTATTCTAAAGAAAGATCGATCAAAGTCACTGTACCAAGTATGTTTTTTTTAAGTTGCTTAGACTCTCATATATTTGCAGATTTATGCCAAATGTACAAAATTACGGCTGATAAATACAGACCAGGACATGTTGTGTGGTTCTGTCTGCCGTCATTTTGTAAATAATGTCATTTGTACTTCTCAATTGTTTCTTATCATTGTTTTGTTTTGTTTTGTAAATGCGTTTTATTGCCTTTTAACTTCGTTGCTAGGGACTATAGATGAAATATAGATTCTGTTTTATGAAATTGTCTACTTTCAAATAAACCAATTTAATCTAATCTAATCTAATAATATAATAATAATAATAATAATAATAATAATAATAATAATAATAATAATAATAATAATAATAATAATAATAATAAAAATAATAAAAATAATAAAAATAATAATAATAATAATAATAATATTTAGTAGGAAAACTGTCTCAATCTATAGATAGCTTACTCTGAAATGAACAAAGGAATATTATCTGCAAGTCAACTAGTCCATCGACATTTAACATCCATTATCAGCCAAATAAAGGTTAAATATGGAGACTGAAGCCTTCTAGATAAAGCATATTTGCAAATAAAGTGTATTATTGACTAAAATCAGAACTCCTTTATTCTTTTTTGACACTTCACTCTCTTTGTTATAAAAGATCTTTTCGTCCAGATAATGACTACAATTATTGAAAAACAATAACTTATGTTTTCCCTTTATAGCTGTTCCTGTTGAAGATGTGTCCAAAGTCTCGGTCCCAGGTCTGTGCCGTTTCAAAATATTATGTATTTTTATGTGAACTTGGTGTTATTTTATCTTTATCTTAGTTTTATTGCACAATGCCCCTTTAATTTGGCTATATTTTATTGTTTTGTTACTCAAAAAGAGTTAAAAGTATTTGGACGTAACATCGGATTTATAATGCATTTAAAAGTTAATGTAATTTGAAGAACAGAACATTAAATAATGAACAAAATTTGCTACTTTCAAAGGAAAGACACAACATTGGAAAAACAAAATCGTATTTGAAGGGGCAAGAAACACAAATGTTCAACTAATAAACAACACAAGTCCTATGTCACTTGTCGACTTATTATGGCTATGCACAGTGATTTAGTGTTTTATTTGTTTTAATTGTGATTAATGTGATTAATTGTGAATTTTCTCTTAGTTGAAGATGTGTTGAAAGAAGAACCAGACTCCGAACCACATGTACAAGGTAAGTTTCTGAGTTACCATTTTGATTCGTGAATGATTTACTTGAGGGTTATTTTTTATTTGTATTTATTTATTTATTTATTTTAAATGTCTCTTGCCGTAGAAGCAGTGAAAGCAGCAGGAGACGATGCACCATATTTACGGTCAAATGCACAGGGTAAAGAAAAATAAATCTATTCAAAATGTTGCATGAGAACTACAATGTCAAATGAAATAATACGTTAAAAAGTATATATTTAACTTGATTTGAGTGTATTTTGACTTTCTTAAATCATAATTTGCCAATAAAACAAGTAGGTTTTGTTGTTATTTCAAGTATAGTAGTATCTTTTCTAATTTCAAGATATTTCATGCTTGTTCAATCGGTAATCTCTCTTTAAGACAGTCAAAATATACTCAAAGCTAAATAAATACCGGTGTAATTGGTGATCAGAGGGCCCATTGCTTCAGATTGAACCCCTGCAATATCTGCATTTTCACACATATTCTTATAAAGCCCACATGTTTCATCTTTGCCAGAAACATCTTGATAAACAGCTTGTTATGTTTCTTCAGCTGCAGCTTTTTCCTACTGTCCTCGGGGATGGCATCTGTATCAGGAAAACTGCTTCCTGTTCATGAACCTGAGTTACACCTGGAACAACGCTGATGTAAGTGACACAAATACTTCCCTGCCAGAAGGTCCCAGGCCGTGGGGACGTTTAAAGATCAACACGAAAAGAAACCAGCAAAGATTTTAAATTGGGATGATGTGCCAATGAGCAGCAGCATTTTGAACAAGCTGTTGTCGAGCAAGACAAGCAGTAATTATTCTAACTGATAATAAAAGCATTAAGAGACAAGAGAGGTTTCAGAGACTGTCGAGCTTCACTCCAACATTTGTCACTGTTGGTTTAATGATCTAGAGAGCCAAAATCAACATTAACAGAGGGAGCTTCATTTGCACCTCGGTCTTTTTATCATTAAAGTCGAGAAATAAACAAAGACATCCATGCTTTGATTTTAAAAATGCAGTGAACATTTTTCAGGGCTACACACATTTCCTGTCATCAACGATCAAAACAAAATCCTCATCAATCTTTGTTGTTCATCGTATTGTCATAAGAACTATATCTATTCCAGATTAGGCCCGGGGGCCAGATCAGGCCAGCCAGCGATCTGATCCGGCCCACGACCCATCTTCCAAATATTATTAATATCGGGTTTGTACAAGTTTAAACCTGATTTGCTGGTTTTTCTGGCTTAGTCCTTACTTGATTCTGCTTTCGACCTTGTTTGGGCCTGGTTTAGACTTGGTTTGATTCTGGGTTAGTCTTGGTTCCGACCTGGTTTGTAGCCTATCTGGCCCAGAGGCCACGGCCCCCGAAAAAATCTGGCCCTCGGGAAAATTAAGTTGAATAGCCCTGAACTATACTATTCTCAAAAGACTGTTTAAATAGTTGCATTTCTACACTGCCTGGCCAAAAGAACAGTCGCCGCCTGGATTTAGGCACCACGTTATGATAACTGCCCCTTGATTTGCCTGAACAAAGCATGAACAAAGACTTCATTTGTAATGGACAAATTCACGGGTTTCAGAATTATGAGACTAGGACCGTTGCCATAGTGATCAATAATTTAAAACTAAATATTATATCTTTGGAATGGGAAAAAGTCCTCCAAATGTCGCATAACTTTGTAACTACTTAATCATGGTTTGAGTTGGGAATTAGGTGTTGTTAGGGTGTCAGTTTAATAGTTACTAAGCCTCAATCACTCTTAATAATGTATTTATTACTATGAATGTGTTTGTTCATGCTTTACTAAGGCAGGAATAAGTGTAGTTATTCTAAAGTGTTTCTTAGATTTGTAATGTATTAGCTAATGTAGTGTAGGCGAGTATGAATATGACCTGTGCATCTCTAATCCTCTAATATGATAAAGGAGTTTGCGTGTGTTGTACAAAGTGTGAGTGGGAGATGTCAGTAGGTGTTTCTTGTATCTTGTAACAGTTAGTTTTTATGAATTGTGTGGGTTGTGGCTGGCTTTGATGCAGCAGGAGAGTAAAGCTAGAAATGAGCTTTGGTTATGATCCTGCTTATTTACAGGTACAATGTGTTTTATTGCATGTTATTGCACTTTTAATAGGCATTTGTCTTTTTAATACATAAATAAATACAGATGTGGAAAGACCAATCCTGTGGTCATGGAAAAGATGTCAGCGTGTTTGAGAAGGGTCAAATCATTGGAAGGGAAAACATCTAAGGAGAAGCAGAAACTAATCTACTACAGATCTGAACCCCAGTGAGAGTGTTTGGGACGAGCTGGAGAAGGCTTTGTGCAGTGGTCACTCTCTCACATCATCAATACAAGATCAACTGGGGAAAAATAATGCAAGAAGTGTACATCAAAATGATCAGAATAAAAAGTATTTCTGTCACCACACAACCACCAACAGAATCTATGGGAAACACTGAGCAGTTTGTAGTATATTGAGCACTGTATGTGTAACATGTGTGTGTCTAAATGCAGGCGCTGTGTCAGAGTCTGGGGGCGAGTCTGGCCTCAGCTCATGACCTGAGGGAGTACAGCTTCCTCAAGCAGCTGACCTGGAGAGCCGGCTTCTTAACCGCCTGGATCGGAGGATATCGCTTCCTTTTCCAGGTCAGACGTCTGAGCTCCGAAAATGTATCTCCTGTTGCAATAAGTTATTTATCTACAGGTGTTCATATTTTCCGTTCGCATCTACATATTCATCGTTTGTTTTTCAGTCAGATAACTTCTTCCATCTTTTTACTTGCTTTTGAATTTAGCCATTGTGTGTTTTTCTCAGTTTATAAAAGTGTAAATTTGAGGCAAAGCAAAAAATGTCATTTTGCAGTCGGCAAAAATTCAATTTGATGCCAAGATTTCACTCACTTTTTTGTTTGGATTCATTCCCAATGTGCCTTGCGTTTGCTAAATTGTCTCTGAAATTAATCTGAGTCATTGTGTTTTATTTTACACAGTTGAATTTTGAAGGCTGTTAAAATCTATGCATTCGATTTTTTTAAGGGGTGAATTTTTCATATTTAAATTACGAAAAACAGGATGAAAATGTTTGACTGCAGAATTCAGCGACTGAATTTTGTTCATTCATTCAGTGTTGTTCTATTTTTTAGCTTGTTTTGCCTGTTAGAGGGTTGAAGAAAAAGATCTTGGGAAGATCTTTTGGGGAAAAGTGGGTCAAAATTATGTTACAAGGGGCATTTGTAACTTGTACCATTAATTTAAGTTTAGTTTTATTGCGTTTCATAGTTATTAAACCCATTTTAAATAGTGAAATTGGATTTGTCAAAAGCCCTGGAGACTGGTGGTCTGAATTAGCCTATAAACTATGATACCTCACATGTTAGTCTATGTTTGGTCTATCCACATCAAATAAACAACACATAAATAAATAAATGAACACATTTTTAGGGCTTTTGGAAATGGGACGACGGCACATCTTTTGACTACAACAACTGGTACCAAAGCTCCAGCTATGACTGTGTCTTTCTCAACAGCCAAGGTACATTTTTCTTTTATACGTGCACAGCTTAAAAACATTAACTCTAATATTGTTTTTTCTTCTCCCAATTTTTCAGAAAACACAGGTTTGTCGAGTGCAAC
The DNA here is from genome assembly GCA_015082035.1 of Chaenogobius annularis. Taxonomy (NCBI): domain Eukaryota; kingdom Metazoa; phylum Chordata; class Actinopteri; order Gobiiformes; family Gobiidae; genus Chaenogobius; species Chaenogobius annularis. The sequence goes on along the minus strand of BJKM01000075.1, from coordinate 1,373,783 downwards.
CTGCAGCAATCTACATCCATTCATCTGCTCCATCAAACTCAATGCTTGCTAATTAGACTGTATATGCTATATATGCTTTTTTTCATTTTTATTTTTTCTTATCTTTGTTTATTGTCTGTATTTACCATTAACTGTTACTGTGTGGCAGTGCAAAAATGCTTGTACAACAGTTGTGCAAATAATTCTGAGTCATGAAACATTCCCTTTTTGTCTTTGTGGTGTAATTAAAGCAGCAAGGCATAGAAAAGCATGATATTTTAGATTTTTTGTAGAAGTTTGTATTTGCTGTCAGACCTTGGGCAAACCATTCTGCCACTGTGGATCTTTGATCAAAGTCATGGAAATTTACCAAATTTCCACTGAACAGAAATCACCACTTCACTTCTGCTTTCTGGTGAATGTAATTATGTGGCCTAATCTGGTCTAATGAACTTTTAGGAGTACAAGTTCTTAAATGTGGATGAACAATAGATAGATGTTGTTAAGCAGTGGAACTCTTTGGACAATGAACTGCTCTTGCACTCTTGTACTCTTGTGCTCTTGCGCTCTTGCGCTCTTGCGCTCTTGCGCTCTTGCGCTCTTGCGCTCTTGCACTCTTGCACTCTTGCACTCTTGCACTCTTGCACTCTTGCACTCTTGCACTCTTGCACTCTTGTACTCTTGTACTCTTGTGCTTGTACGATATTTGTGCACAGAAATTTTGGAGATTTTCACAATAAAAGCGCAGTAAAAAAAACATTTTAGGGTTTTTCATAATGAATACAATGTAAAACAAAAGGGCATTTTTAGATTTGAATCTTTTCACAATAAAAGCACTGTAAAAAAGCATTTTAGTTTTTCAAGATTTGTTGTCAAAGCAATTTTTCCTATCTTTCAGAGTGGAATTTCAGTGACACTTCCAGAGGTAACTGGAAGTTAAACTCTCTCTTTCTCTCTGTACTTTTTTTCACAGTATAGTGTAAAGCACATAGTTTGAAGACGTACAACTACAGTAGGTGGCGGTAAATGCACCTTTTCAGTTGGCTGCCAACCGCCATTAAAAGTAACACAACAACAACAACTTTGTAGTTCCACTTTGTAGTTCTAGTACTTGTAGTTCTAGAATTACTTTCTTGTTCACGTATTTAGCATATGCAGTTTTTCATCATTCAATGATCATGGCAACTGTACAGGATCTGGCCATGCATTACGCAGTCACTTGCAATGGCCTCTTGCCATTGCACAGCTTCTAGTTTGTGTAATGAGTTGATCAGTGAAGCGAGCCAAGCGAGTAAAATTGCAGAAAATTGCAAATCGAACTCATGACACGTCATGTGCACGCGAGTTCTAAATATCCACTCGACCAAAGAGCTTAGAACATTCTTTTAGCTCTATATGTGATATTCTTATGATTATAATGGTAGAAAATAATGCCATAAAAAGTACTGCCTATGATCAGTAATCCAATTCAGTAGGCCAGGTGTGTCCAAACTTTTATCACAGAGGGCCGCATGACAATGAAGTGAATCATTCAAAATGTTTCATGTCACATAGTTTTGATGGGCCTCCACACCTTTAATAAGACTTGGAACATTAATAATAGGTTGGAATAACATCAAAATGTTTGCATTTTTACAATTTTACAGTAAACAGCACTCCTTTTTGTTGTTTGGGCCAATTTAGCCGGAAGCTTGAGGGCCAACAAAAATTGTTCTGAGGGCCGCATTTGGCCCCCGGGCCATAGTTTGGACACGCCTGCAGTAGGCGATCTGAGGGCCCCATTTGTTTGGTCTTGTTTTTATTTCAACACAGGCTTTCCAAAATGGGGGTGAAAACCCATGGTGAATTTTAAATGAATCCATTGTAAAAGTCTTCCGGTCTGGACTTCACATGTGATTCTCCAAAGTTGCGAAAGGACAGTTTTGTAACTCCTCGTCTCCGCTAAACCTCGCCCCTTTTTATTTTAACCAATCACATTTTTATGAAACATGCTTGACAGGAATTGCAGCCAATCAACTTTCAGTATGAATCACCGGCCCACCCTTGGATCCAGTTTCACCGCGTAGTCTCAGTCCTTGACCCGCCAAGACTTCACTTCCCCCAGCCGGCTGGGACACGACCTCCGCGGGCTGTTTTCGGATGGAAGCGGACGGTTTTGTGGCCCGAGCGCCTGTGGAGACATCGGGAGTCGATGGCCGTGAGATCCGATGGCTGGGCGGCAGGATTCTCGATGCTACTGGAGGCTTTCCCGGCGCTTTGCCTTTCACTACACCCAGATTGGAACAGGACTTTGCCCCGGCGGTGGTGCATCGAGCCCCGCCGATGGAAAGCTCCGTGGACACTACCGAAATGGACTATGAAGGCTTGCCCCAGGGAGTGGCCACGAGCACGCACATGTTGGCAGGAGCCGTGGCTGGAATCATGGAGCACTGCCTGATGTACCCCATCGACTGTGTTAAGGTATTTAAACACGCCAATCCGCACTTTAACTCTAATTATTATGAGGTTGTACTATCATTTTATATTTGCGCTTATTATGTCGATCATATCGTGTTTTTAAACTATTTTTGGAGCTTGTTAATGTCTAAATAAGCATTCGCTGTCACTACCAGATCTGTTGCCATAGAAGTCACCCCGTGCTCTGCGCATGCGTGAAGGATGACTAGATAGTATGCTTCGAAGGGACTGTCCACTGTTATTGGTCAATCAAAAAACAAAATGTCATTACGTTTAGAAACAGGGATATAATTAAGGTTGTTTGCGGAGTTGTGGTTAAGTATAGGATTAGGACATTTTTAAATTCAGGGTTTTTACTAGAAAAAAAAACAACTTAAGGTCTCTGCACAGTCTGTCCCTCCAATCCGCGCTATCTAATGTCAGCTAGTACTAACCATTTAACTGTTGCATTTATTGTTTTGTTTTTAAAAACTTAACAATCTAATCCATTACCTTGGTGTTGTTTTGTACTATTTTCCTTTCATTGTAAGATTTAACTGGTAGTGCAATACCTTACTTACGTGTGTGTAAATATGTATGAAATAAAACAGGATTTTTCCTCTTAAACTGAGCATTAAACGTTTGTTGTCGTTTTTAAACTCAATCATCAACAAACGGAAACCAAGTAAAGCAATAAAGCGTAGTGCAACGATGGAGTATTAAGACGTAATAAAAAAAAAACTAGTTTTGGATTTGTTTGTGATGGCTTGTTAGCATACGACACAAATCGTGCAGGCGCAAGTGTGTAGGCCTCTGCTGAAGCCTGCGCTCGAGTTAGCCACATGCTATCGGCTATAACCTTGTTATCAGAGGTCACTTAACTAATAAACTCAACATGAAATGTGATAAAACAAAGCATATGATTACAGAATAAGAATACAATTTCATAAAACATAATGTGATAAACTTCTGACGATGATGCAAGCATGCAAACGGTAAAGTATTACCGATAGCTAGTAGTTTTGTGTTTAAACGTGGATGCTCATGTTACTAGAAGCATTCTGTCATACGGTATTATTTGCCTTGTTAGAAATACTTTCACCATAAAAAGGCAGTTTTTAAACATATTGTTGAATTTGAACTTTTAATCCCCATTTGTTTCACTGTCCACCATAAAAGTTGTAAATTTGCATGTAAATGTAAACTCAACATAGCAGTTATTATCATCGGTAAGGACAAAACAAAAACAATCTTTACAAGGTTTATCTATTTGGGTAATCTTGAACACAATGCCAACAGTTTACAGATCAAGGTGACCAGAATACAATGTCTGACAAATGGATAGATTTCCATAATTCTATCAAATTCTTATGGTTCAGTTTAGTTATTTTGTATTGGACTGCAATACATGAATTTAAGACCCTATAAATTATTGACATTCTATAGATAAGCTATTGCCTAATTAGAAATAATATAGTATAACATAGCAAGCTCAGCAGTCTGTCTGTTACAGGTGTTCAAATGCTCCAGTAGTTCTTCAGGCATGTTCTGGCTTTTTAAAATGGTTCCAAGGGATCATTTTTTTTTAACAATAAATCATATTAAAGCTGCACATTACATCGCAATCGAATCACAATTTATGTTGGGGCAATTATTAAAATCACACAGACTGAATTATTTAGGCAACATAATGACGAACAAAAAAATATTCTTTTTATGGAAAAAAAATCTTGTTGTGCTTGTAGCTTAGACCTCTACAAACATGCTCTGAAATGCATGGGATTCTTGGAACAATTTATCAGTTCAGATTCAAATGTTAAAGCTCCTGGAGTTGTTTGATATATACACTCAGAACACAGAATCCTACTTTTCCGAGTTCCAACTTGTAAAGCGACACTGGAACAAGCTCGCCTCACAGAATTTCTACTTGGAAACTTGGGGCAACATTTCAGTACCCAGAGTTTATCAGAGTTAACTCCAACATGGCTGCACCCTGCGTTTGGATAAAGGTTTACATCCGACAGATAAAAGATTGATAATACTGTCTGTGAACCTGCTCCTGTGTAATGTTGTGCTAATGTTGCTCACTTCTACGGAGCTAATGACAACAAAAGTAAAAATTCACATTCAAATGTTGAATTATAACTTACAGATGTAATAACACTGTCCAGGTTGATAAATTAAATCAGTTGGATCCATATTTTGGTTGATTTGAACACATTCTTTGGTTTTATTGTTTGATACAGTTATGTATTGTTCATAGTTTTTCTGACTTGACGCTGGAAACCAGAAACTCAGAGAAAATGTCTTTCCAAGGCCCGAGTTCCAACCTCAGAGGATGACTGGAACGCAGCCTTAGTTGCATACAACCCTATTTACATAGCACATTCTTCGTCAAACGGAGCTATTGTCCTGATGCTGGACTTCCTTGTGATAAACTTCATGTCTTCTGAAAAGGAAATGCATCAAGTTAATTTACAGGAAAATAATTTAAGTTCCTTATGTGTTACAAGTAAAAGCTTGCACAATAACAAAACTAATAAAAACATGAAGCAGAAGAAATTTTATATTCCCATTGTAAAAATACTACAAAATACAGAACGTTTGTGTTTGAAATTGAACTAGGACATTTTAAAGCAGCTTTCTGATGTTCAGTCCATTCGATTGAAATACATTTTAATAATTCTTCAGCATACTTTTTTTTGTATTGTGTTTGTTTGTTTATTTATTGCCAAACTTTTGTGTGAGGCTACAAGGAGCAAGGGTTAAAAAGCTGTCTCTAATAAAGTAGTTTCCTGTTGCATCCATGGCATAAGATCACTGAAAGTAAAAACTGTGAAAAGATTATTGTGTTTGACCTTTTTCGATTAAAAAGTCAAATTCAACTAGATTTGATTTAATAAACATGTTGTGCCTGTGTGACGTCAGTGATCTCCAATGGAAACCAGAATCAGCATTACCTTTTTTCAGTGTGACATTAAGAATACAATCTATAAATCTGTCTTTTGCAGAATCAGAAAAATCAGAAAGAGGTTTATTGCCATTGTTGGTGAACAAAAAAATCACAACCATGAACTTGCAACATGAAACAATAATATTAGCATCATTTATAAGATAAACATCTGGTAAAAAAAAACCTAAAGAATACATTTACAAATTGCTTATGAAAATATAGTGTTAATATGAATTATGTTGGAACAATTAGGCCTGTCTCACGCTCTAAAGACTGCATGGTATTAAAGAAACTGTCAAAAATACGCTAAATAATGATTATCACGTGACATTGAGCCTTCCCCTTAATGTTAAAGTTTGACAATTTAGTGTTGTTTAGATGCTTTGACACAATAATGCTGAAGCCTTATTTACCACATTGTATAAATATCATGAACATCAGAATCAAATGCGTGAATAGTTTTCTCTGTATAATTATTCAGTTCTGTACAACTCAATTGTTGTTACTGTGCTACAAGGAAAGAAGGAAACGTTCCCTACTAGAGCAAAGAAAATATGAATATTAAATTAAAAGAACAGTATGTAACTTTCTGAAGATGGTTCGTTGCCAGCATGATTCAGAGAAATAGAAAGTAACAACGTGGAAACACGCATGAGTCAGGTTTGTGGAGATGCAAGTAAGGAAGGCAAGTAAGGCTTTTTGTTTCATTTGTGGGGGGCCTAAAAAGCTACATGCTGGAGCTTTAAACTTAGTCAATTATTGAATGAGAAGTCGGTGTAGCAATAATTGTGACAAGAAAAGGAACAATGACTCATTGAAGCTGTGTTTAGTGTGAAATCGAGGCTGATAAACTGCACTTCAGGGCTTAAGTTGTGATGCTCATTTGACTGAACAATTAAAGCAGCTGATGAGTTGGCCTTTGTGGTTTTTACTCCTGTTTTGTTCTCGAAATTGTACATGTAATTGTAAATCAATTAACCTTAATCGGATCTCCTTCTGTAGATGACTAAATACCACATGACTTACTTCCACTGTCAAGTGGCTGGGCTGTGGTCTTATAAGACTGTGATTTTTATTTTTAACTTTAGAAAAGCATTGATCATATAGAAATGGTTGATTCTGAAGATATCAGAATCAACCATTCTGATATGGTTGATTCTGAATCAACCATATCCAACACAATGATCCAACACACTGCACTTTGTGGTTAACTTTATGATCCTTTCACATTTTATGCAATACTTGAACCTCAACAAGACATTCATATTTTACATTTAAAACACATTTGAACATATTTGTGATGACAAAATATCAATAAAAATGTATAGATATTTTTAAACAAAATAAGGTCATTTTCAACACAAAATAATAACTTTGCGGTAACTTTGTGCCTCAGCACCACTGTTCGTGGTGCCTGCGGTGTGGCAGTCGCTGTAATAATGGCAACAAATATAACAGCAGGCATAAGTGACAGTTTGTGTGTACATTAATGAACAATATTATACAAAAAGCGGCTTCTTGAGAAGCGCCGGGCGTCTGCTCACAGCTGACATACAGCACAGATGCACAGCACGTGTTTATGCTTTTACCACACGTTTATGGAAGAGAAGGAGGAGGATCATGGCAGATAAGATAGTGTTTTTGTTTTGGCTGAACTTTACTTGGACTCTGTTTGGCTGCATCTTCTCACTGGATTTGAACCGCGCCACATTTACTTGAAGTTGACGCGTTTACCTGGACAGAGGATTACAGCACGTGTTTGATCACGTCTTCAGATTGTGACGTGGATTTATGCACAGCATGCAGCTTTGTGTTTTTGGTGGATATTTTAGGTACATTTTATTCTGTAAGGAAATTTGTCCTCTGCATTTGACCCATCCTTCAATGCCGCTGGGGCATCTCCTCAGGAGCAGTAGTGGCTGCGTGCAGCGCTCGGGGGCCCCATCTCCATATCTTTGTGCTCGGCTTGGTCAGCACTACCGTAGCTGGAGGATTTTACCTGATGCATGTTTTCGAGTGGATATAATGTCAGTTTTTGATCTGTAAGCTGATCCACTGTGTTTGGGTCAATGTAGCCTTATGTTAAACATGGTGCTGCTTGTGCAGAATGCTCAGTCGTGAACATCTGCTCTGTTAAGTCTGTGCTGTGCATTTATTGACTCATTGACGAGATTCATAAAGCCAAGGCAAAACTCCTGTCTGCTCGAGACTCCGTCTGGTGGCAGAACCCGGTGAAAGTTTTCTTCAAAGGCATATGGTGCGAAAACTATTTCATCATTATACAGTTAAATTACACCAGAATGTGTGCATTCATTGAAATCTAAAATGTGGCTACTGTGGTCACTTGAGCCCTTTTGCGCTTTTAGTGAGAATACTGCGACTGCAATATATTGTGGTTACCACGACAGCCCTAAGTCTGAATTTCCCTGATGTGTGACATTTTCTTGATCAGTGACATGGCTCTGAGATTTTTTTCTGCTTTTTTAAAGTCCTTAAATTATCTCCAGACTTGCTGTTTTCTGCCTTCAAATCACAATCATTGCTACTGCGTAGCTTCATTAGCGAGGCGGAAGCAAACCAATATTGCTCTCAAATATGTAATTCCCTCTGCTGCCAGTAGATGGAGCCCTGAGCTCAGTTCCTCACATAGGTAAAGCCTGGAACGCCTTTGGTTTTCTATTAAACTTTTTTGTCTTAACAAGAAATGCCAAAGTTACTCAAGAACATGTTTTAAGGCCAATAACGAACAAATGATGCATAATATTTGTCCTTTAAATGTATAGTACATCAATTAGTTTAAACTTATTTGATATTTCCCATTGGTGCGTTTTTCTTGACGGCACTTTCACTGACTGGGAGTGATCAGTGGTTTGTTTATGACGTTCTTGACTCTGAGGGGAAAAAACAGATGAAAGATTGTTTGGATTAGTCAGTCACATGAGCGGCTCCTGTTTTGTGTGACTCAAACTCTTCTGTTTTACTAAACCGAACCACGTGCGAACCAGACTGTGTCGGCCATGAAGAAGAGAAACGCTAATGCTAATATCTACGCAATCATAAATATGGTACACGGCTACTGATTTTAGCCTCATTTATACATTCTCACAGAGAGAAAACCATGAATAAATAGTATTTAAACATCATAAATTTCAATTCAACAGGAAAGAGTTGCATCACAAAAAAAATGCTTTTTGTGTTTGGGTCTAAATGTTCTCTTTTGTTTAGTTCTATTGAAAACAGCATCAGAGTGACTGGGCACTTTCCAGCAAGTCTGTTTTAAATATTTAACATTTCAGAAGTATTTGGTCGTTTCTATGTATAAAGTGTAATCTCCAGCTCTGTAATGGAACAACACACTTCTATGACTGGCGACTCTGTGGTCTCAGCGTCGCCCTCTTGTGTTTTGCACTCCAAACATTTGTGGGGCTGCAATAATTAAAGCGGAATAATAAAAATTATAATAATTTAAAAAATATCACTAATTTAGAAGAGAAAAGGTGCGTTACCTTTTCTCTTGTAAAGTGTGCATTTTTATTTCCCCCCATTAAGATTACAAATGATGATTAATATTATTATCAGGATACTACACACTCTCTTCTTCTAATTAGAAAATATTAACTTTCATTACTGAATCACTAATCATGACTAGTCGACTATAGCAAATTATTGTAGTCTCATTTTGAGAGTCACAATTGTTGTCTGGACTATTCAGATTTCTAAAACACACATGAAAAGACAGTTGCTTCATCGTTGAATTTTAAAGGTCTGCGTGAGTGCACGGTACGTCAGACCTGTGTGTGATATGTGTGTGATATGTGTGTGATGTGTGTGTGAGTGTGTGTGTGATGTGTGTGTGATGTGTGTGTGATGTGTGTGTGTGATGTGTGTGATGTGTGGGTTGCTTCACGGGCCGGGTTTATGAAAGGTGGTCTCAATCTCGGGACGTGCACTTTTGCTTTAGGTGCGTCTAAATTCATAAACTAATTTCTCCGTGAATATGTGTCTGATTGTAATAAAACACACACCATTTTACAGTTTTAACGTGACTATGGAGGGCTGCGTTTGTTCTGTGAACTAAATAGAAAAGTGAGCTGTTTTTTTTTTTTTGTTTTTTTTGCAGCTACTGTAGGCTACTACGTTTTTAATATAGTTTTAACCAAATGTTCTAAGGTAATTTATTTTAAAATAGTCCTGTTTTAGTCCTGTTTTAGATCTAATATAGTCCTGTTTTAGTACTGCTTTATAGTTTATCCATGTTTTTCTGGTAGATATGGTTTGTTTAGGCTTGGTTTAAACCTGGTCTTGGTCCAGGTCTGCTTTGCACTTGTCAAGTCAGGTTTCTGGTAAACACTGGGTTTTTGTCCTGTTTTTAGTATGTAATATTGTTATGATATTTTTCCTTCTCTGAAAATAAAGTCCTATATTGAGTTCTGTTCTTGAATTGTGCCACTGTGAGTTGTTTGTGGATCTTATAGAGATAAAACATAGATTGTGGTGGGATTTTACAGTCCGGCTCTCGGACCTTAGCTTTTCGAAAAATCTAGCCACCTGGAAAATATAATTGGAGACCCCTGATCTAGAACTTTCAGTCACCATATGCTGTTTTTCTCATTCTTTTTTCTCCCTCATTTCTGTCTTTACCACTTTAGTTTGGTCTTTTTTGCATAATTGTCCTTGTTAAAACCTTCAATGGTGCGAACAGTCGGAGAGAAATGCTAGTGCTGCTGCTGTCGTGACTGTCTTGATGTTTTCAAAAACCTTCTGTTTCAGACTCGAATGCAGAGCCTCCACCCCGAGCCTGGCGCCCAGTATCGTAACGTGATGGACGCGCTGCGGCAGATCGTCAGGACGGAGGGCGTGTGGCGGCCGATCCGAGGCGTGAACGTTCTGGCCGTGGGGGCGGGGCCTGCACACGCGCTCTACTTCGCCTGCTACGAGAAAATCAAGTTCAGGCTCAGCGACGCCATCCACCCCGGAGCCAACAGCCACTTCGCCAACGGTAACCTCAGAATGTTCAGTAAAAGGAAAAGACCCAGAAGTACAGAACAAATGTACTTTTATACGAAAAGTCACATGTTCACAAAATGGCAAAAACATTTAAACCCTGGGGAAACGTTTTAAAGAGTTTCTATTGTAGTATATTGTCAATATCCCATTTTCTTGTTTTACTAATACTGATATTGATGATAATGTCCCAAAAAGTTATTACAAAGACCCTTTTTTGAATTTGAATACTGTTCGATTTGTGACCCCAAACTTTCCTCTGCAGGGATGGCTGGATGCATGGCCACAGTGATCCACGACGCCATCATGAACCCGGCCGAAGGTAACTGGACCTGAACCTTTAGTGACATCGTTGTTACTATTACATTTATATGTTTAGAACATAATTGATATGTTTTATTATTTAGTTTCCTTTTCTCCCTCTGGTTTGCTATGTTTGCAATGCGCACATTGTATTAAGACGGCAATTGTCGTTTTGGTGATGCGCAAAATTTCCACATTGAATTTATCGTCTTAATTATAATAATCTTTTTTTTTTTTTTAATAAGCAGGAAAAGGCTGATTAACAGACACATTTGCAGTGTAGTAAATTAATCCATGAAGTGATATTTCTGCACTTTAGTGGTTAGTTTAACATTCTATTCCTGTTTTGTGCGATGTCTGAACCTCGACCTTTACCGTCTCAATTGATCACATTTCAAAATATCTGAAACCTGATCGCTCAGTTATTGAAGTTTGTAAATGCTTTTAAATACCAGGGTGTCATAACTGATGACTTTAGACCTCATATAGACTCTCTTGTCAAAAGGTTGTGCCTTAAATAGAGTTTCTTCTTCTTTTTCTTTGAATGCCAGGAAGTGATTTGTTGCTGTAACGTTCCTTCCTGTGATGGACGATGGGGACCTTTTGTATAAGCCTGCTACTTTTTAGATACAAAATAACAAAATAAAGTTTGAAATATGGTGATTGAAGGCTTCTGGTTTGAGAATATTTATAAATAAAGTGCATTACTGATAAAAATCTAAATTAGTTTATTCTTTGTTGACATTTTGATTTAATAATGCCACTGTTTTTGTTATCTGGTTTAGTCCTGGTTTAGTCCTGGTTTAGTCTGCGCGGCATGTGTTAACGCCCTCCCTCTCTGCGTCTGTCCCAGTGGTGAAACAGCGGATGCAGATGTTCAACTCTCCGTACCGCGGCGTCGTCCACTGCATCTCGGCGCTGCTGCGGCGCGAGGGTCCTGCCGCGTTCTACCGCAGCTACACCACGCAGCTCACCATGAACGTCCCCTTCCAGGCGCTCCACTTCATGACCTACGAGTCGCTGCAGGAGACGCTCAACCCGCACAGACAGTACGACCCCGTCTCGCACGTGGTGTCCGGGGCGCTCGCCGGCGCCCTGGCCGCCGCCGCCACCACGCCCCTGGACGTGTGCAAGACGCTGCTGAACACGCAGGAGGCCCAGGCGGTGACGATCCAGGCGGAGGGAGCGGCGGGCGCGGTCGGGGGGAGGCACATTTCGGGTTTGGGCGAGGCGTTTCGGACTGTCTACAGAACGGGAGGAGGGGCGGCGTTCTTTAAAGGGGTCCAGGCCAGGGTGATCTACCAGATGCCCTCCACGGCGATCAGCTGGTCCGTGTACGAGTTCTTCAAATACGCCATCACCAAACGGCAACACGAGAGGCTACTCAAGTGAAAAAGAGCAGGGAATCGCTGGGAAGGTATTGACGAAAGACGGAAGCAAAACGATGGGAGCTGTTGTTTGGGAGATGACGGTTCAACATTGGAAGGAAAGTTTGGACGTTGGTTCAACTGGAAACATTAGTCTGCTTTAGTTCAAACAGGGAGAGAACCGACTAACCCTTTTACTAACAAGTATGGGTGGGCAATATTGACAAAAATGAAGAATCTTGTTTTTCCCGGTAACGATATTCAGATCATATTATGTCAATCCAACAGAAATGTATTAAAACGTGTCACAGAACTGCAGAAATATCACTGTGCCCTTATCGGGGTTTGCAACATAACTATTTTTCATTTTGGATTGGCAATTTTTGTAGCATTTATTTTTTTTACAATAAACAATACACTCAATATTCAAATTTTGCATATATATAAAACAATATTATCTTTGTTTTGATATATTGCTCACCCCTATAAACAAGTGATGACTCGCTTTATGGCAGAACTAAGTAACTTTAGTGATAGTGCTCCCCCTGCTGATCCCTTGTGAAAATACATTCAGAGAACAGCCTTTTTTTTTTTTATTGAAAAAAAATATTATTAAAATAAGGTATTATTATCGCATACAACATTTAACGTTGCCAAATATATGAAAGATTTTCCCAGGAACCATCACAGGGAAGAAAGTTATTTTTTTAAACTGTAGTTTTATGACACAAACTGAAGCAAATAAATAGATATAAAACATTCTTAGGCCTGTCACAATAATAACACGTTGTGAAGTGCAGTATATAGTTACAGAAAACATCACATTAATATTAAAACTACTTAATATTGACACAATAACCCTTAAGCAGAATAAACTCTGCATATTGTTAAAAAGCATGAGCTGTACCAAATGAAAAGCGGAATTACACTAAAGTAGTTTGTTTGTATCATTAATGAGTCGTAGCTAAAGCTCAACTGTAAATATGACAAATAATGAAGGGAAATTTTGCTGTTGATTCAAACAAAACCCAAACAATACATTTTGAGCCCTAAAAATAATAATTTATTGAACAATAAACGGGCCTAAACACACAGAATATATCAACAAGAAATTACGAATGGCAACAATGCTATTTTTAAGCTTCTGTAATATATAAAGAAGAATTTACAGAATAAAATGCTATAAAAAGATTATTACAAGCCAAATTATCGACATTTCACCCAAATACTAATACACTTCTGCTTGAAATGGGACTCGAATTTCAAATAAACCAACAAATACCAAAAGATATGAGCAATGTCGCCACCAGAGGGAGCTCTACTCAAACAAGTTTTAAGATTGTAACAGTGGAGAAGGGTCTCAGTTAGCATTGTCATGTTTTCAACGCACACGTTTGTCTTAGCTCAAGTGCCTCGGTAAATTAGAATCCACATATTTTATCCTCGAATATCATCATTTTAAAAACTAAAATCCCCTTGAAAGTCATTGGAATTTAGGTCGTATTTATTTTTCCCCGATAGAGCTTGAAAGTCTTAAATGATTTATTTTATTTCCAGCACTTAAAAAAAGGAGTATTTATGTTTAGTTTTCAGTGAAAGAGTGAGTGACCAGCCGCCATGTTTCCGACGCACAAAACTCAACGATTGTTTTCAAAATGACAGAGGCGGAAAGGGTAAACCTCGTCCGTACGCAAGTTAAAGTACAGTTACTAAAGTACTTTCAGAAGAGCAAAGAGTACATCTGCTGCTGCTGCTGAAGCTGAAGTTCCATTTGCACACGTTGTGAAAGGCGTACAGTTTACGCTTTGTCCAGCTGTGGTTTTCAAAAGCTTTTTTTCAAAGAGTTCAAAAGGAAAAAAAGACTGAGACGTCGTCGTTTTGCAAATGATCTCTCAGTTGTGGCAAAAAATACTTAAAAAAGGACTGTCAATTTTTTTTAAACGCTCATCTTCTTTATTTTTTAAATCCATTCGCTGTCACTGAACTGATCAAAATACTTTTAAACTACAGGAGAATGTCACCACTATTTATTGTATTCGTATTTAAACTGCCACAATGGGGATTTTGTGTGCACAGAAATTTGGACTGAATATTGTGTACATGTTTTTCATACTTAATTTATTTAGCTCAAGTACTTCTGTTGCAGTACTTAGTTGTTGGACAGCTTTTACTATACATTTTTGAAATTATGAACTTACGAACTTCAAATTTGTTTAAATGTTAAAAGAAAATTTCAAATAAGCGTAGTTCATGCCTTGGATTCTTTATTCGGATTAATTTGTCTGTAAATGTAGTGACTTTGCTCCTCTGAACTGAGCAACGCATTTGACACAGACCTGCAGCCAATGAAGTTAACATTTTCAATAAGAACAACCATAAAGCCATGGTATCTTTGACAATTGTAAACACGTTTCTGTATATTTTGGTCGGTCCTTTTGTTTCATTGCTTTGAAGCCAAAGACTGGAACTGAGACGCCGCCGTTTGGACTCTGAACATGACGCGTGTGAAGAGTGATTTCTGTGAATTGTGTAAATATAAAGTTTATGGCAGCTCCTCGCAGAAGCAGGGTCTTCTCTTGGTGCTGACTCCAAGCGCTGAGAGGAATAAATGAAACAAAAATACAATAAAACGCTGCGTTTGTCTTTTATTTTCTGTCCGTCTCAGTGGTTGTGTGAGAGAAAGTCATGGAGTTTGGGATATTATTATATCATTGATGTTGTAGAATTTACCATCGCGTGCAGAGCCTTGACAAGGACACCTCCAGTTCCATCATCTAGCTCAATGTACGGTGGTCTCACTGAAGTACCCTCTGCTCTTCTCCTTGTGCGTGTGGAAGCGGAGTCTCGAACAAAACTAGCAGCGCGATGGTAAATGAACTTCTCCTGCCTCAGACGTCCAGAGTCCTACCTCTCCGTACATCTCGAGGTGACCCCTAGCTTTGGGAAGCCCCCTTTACTAGCGCCAAAGCCTAGGTACCTCGTCTTGCCTCGCCTCTGAAGTGGGTGCCTTCCAATCCAAGGCAAGTGTCCGACCTCAGCCTAAAAAGGAGGCTCATGGAGCATAATCTAGGGGGTCACAACATGCGGTGATGGGGTCTTTCTGGGGAGGTGGACTTCATTTTGATTTATTACCTTTTCATTTTTAGTTGGGGTTTCACTCAAAACCAATACTATAGTTTGTGTGTTTAGTATGTTTTAAACTGAATGTGATTTTAAAGCCGTACAGATGCATGCTCTTATTTTTGATCTTTTAAAATGATCATTGGTGCATTATGGGTATATTCACCAGTTCAAGGCAGCAAAATTAGCCACATGCTAACCAAACGGAGGACACATTCCTCCGGAGGACATGAAGGCCGGAACACGACTTCGAAGATCTGATGCCCTGCCACGCCCGGGTCACACCAAGGCTTTGGGAAACAGCCCAGAACTCGTGAGGACCACGCTTTATTTAGTCGTGTTTTCATTTGTTCATGTGGGTTTGAATAATCCTGTATTGTCACCCACCCCCTTATGCCCACCCACATCCCGACTTAGTTGCTCAGAGTGATAAATGTTTTGGTTCTAGAAATGTAATGTAAAATAAAAACATGTAAATGCTTGTTACAGTGAAATGAAGAGGCGGAGCTTATCAGTTCTGCCCTTTTGAACAGGAAGTCAATGGCTCCGTCTCTATTATTTAGCCATTTTAGCCCAATATTGCAGTTTACAATGAACAAAATATAAAAGGATGATCTACTTCTGTTATGGTTCAATTCAAAGTCCTTTAAAAAAATTTTTTTTAAAAAGTATATGTCTCCTTAAATGGCCGGATAATGCTTGACCGTTGTTTTATTTTCCAAGAGTCGGCCCAGAACTGATCCTCCAGTTTCCCTCCTTGAGCCACGTCTCTTGTCGCTCCAGTGTTTGTTGCCGTTCCCCGCGGCGCACGCTCAGACGCTGTCGCTGACGTCTCCAGGCCTGTTACCGCCGTGACCTCTGACCCTTCTCGTCCCCACCGCTTTTGTTCCGCCCTGTCCTGTGGCGTTACCGATCCGCGCTGTCGGGCCTGACACCGGGAGGTCAGGCTTTGTCCGCCGCGCACACGACGCACACGTTTCGGGTCAAATCCAAGGTCTGTCCCGGTCCCGGATGCGTCTGTTCCACCCCCGGGGCGTCTGTGCACCTCCTGACACGTGTAAATAGATTAGTCTATTGTGAACAAGTTGAAGGCCAAAAAACCCCATAGATCTTTTTTCAACTTCCCTCATGTCGGCACACGTCCCCCCAGGCCTATGGGCGCCATTTTGAGGACTTTGGACCATTCAGAAGATGGTGTGTTTTGTTTTGAGTCATTCAGCCTAATTTGCTGCTTTGTTGACAACCCATAGTCCTATTTACACTCAGTTGACATATTGCCAACCCAAAACAGGCACAATACGTAAACTCCTCATGCTCTGACCAAGCCAAGCTCAAGATGGAGCTGTAGCAGAACGTGTCCTCGAGCAGCGACATTTAAGGACGGCTCAAAATCAGGGAATCAATTTTAATAAAATACTATACCTTGAAAATGAACAGAACAAAAGAAGTGCACCCCGTCTTTCAGATCAGGCCTTTTCCGACTCCCAAGTGACTCGTGACGGAGCCGTGACTGGGCCAAATGCATAATTACCTGCTCTTTTCACACATCATTCTCTCGGGCCCCGTGAGTGGTCCTATGTTTCCACAGCTCTGTCTTGTCGCATTTCAAATATGTTTCTAATGAAGTAGAAATCCTTGGCATCTCATCCTGGGCCCAAACCTTCAAACGAGAGTGTGGATGCTCTGGCATTCTGGTGCTCTTTTAGTTTACATTTTTCTATTATTATTTAGTGTTATGACGCACCATATCACCATACCAGAGTCTTCATCTGTAAACTTGTTCACTGACTGATTTCTGACTTTTGATGTGAAGATTAGGGCCTCGTTGTAGGTTTTGAGATTGTTTACTTTCAAACACGGCCGTGAACATAGAGCTGACCCCAAATAGCTCCACATAATTCTTCCAGAGATGGTGTAGACCAGGGGTGTCCCAACTTTTTTCACAGAGGGCCGCATTTTTGAACTTGTACGGAGCAGAGGGCCACAGACACAGACAGTGAATCATTCCAAATGTTGCATTTGACATAGTTTTGCTGAGCCTCCACACCTTTAATAAGACTTGGAACATTAATAATAAGTCGGTATGACATCATAATTGAATTTAAATCTTTTTTACCGCCCGTGTGTGTTGTGAGAGAGTGTGAAAACATGGTGAAACTGCACAGGTGAATGTGTGAGGAGATTACGCTGATGTATGTTTTGTGTGGTTCTGTTTGGAGAAAGTGGCTGATTTATGGACTTCCTGCGCAGAGCCGTGGGAAGACGAGACGCAGACACAGGACGAGAGCAGGACAGAGCCCACAGGAGAGAGGTGGGAAAAATCTGCTGCACTCAGGGTTTGAACGCAAAGGGAGAATAAAGCGGGACGGCAGCTTTGAGCCTTTGCATTTTAAAGTCCAAGTCCATATAATTCACCGTATATATATTTTCATTATATCATTGACGCGCGTAGGATTAAAAAGAACAGGTTTATGAGATTATTTTCTGAAATGTGAAAACGTGTAAACAAACCCAATGGCAATGGCAGATTTTTAAACCTGTTTCACATGTATTGTAGCTAGTTATTTCTAAGTTATACCGAGTCCAGCCCAAGTCCCGGTCGTCCCGCACACATCTGTCTTGCTGCTGGTTCTGCTTCTTTCCTCACAAACACTCAAAACGACACTGCAGCATCGCCCGCTCTGATTGGACAGAGCTCAGAAAATGTGTGAACTGTGATTTTAAATAACTTAATTCAGTTTAAACATTTTGTACCAAGCACTGATCCAAAATGCAACTGAAATTGCATTAAAAAGGAACTATTATCTGTACTTTTTACTTTTAATTTTGTCAGCAGTACTTACTTTGCCCTTCTCTTTCTACCACCACACGTTTGGGTTTAAAGTTTAGGTAATGTATTTGTTGTGTCTCACTTTACCATAGAACCTCCAAAATTCAGACTTGAAACCAATATGTGTTTGATAGAATTTAAACTTGTAATAATCCTTCTTCTTCTTCTTCTTCCTCTGTTACTTTTAACAGCGGTTGGCAGCTAGTAATCCTGAAATATTTGCTTCCTCTTAAACTCAGCTTCTTCTATTCTGTTTTATGACGTGCAACAACACACAGCATAGATATATGTAGCTTTAATATATAAATACATATTTTTATACTTGTGTAAATACTTAGTTTTAGTTTCAATCTCACAGCTCGGGTCGTTAAGTCCTATTGAGGTCTGTCCACCTCGCACTCAGAGCTGTCAGGGTCCTCATCAGCATTTGACTGGTTTGCTTTATACCAAGGTTTAACGAGGCTGCTGTAAACTGAGGGTTGTTTGTGTCTCAGACAAATTACTGAAAGAAGGGTTTTTCTTTCCAGATAAAGTAAAGCGGGTTTTTACATGGCTGATGCCGATATTGATATTGTAGAACTCAGATCAGCCGAGGCCTATAAGCTCTGCGATTTCCCCCCGAAATATATGATTTTAAATTTCTACAAACTCTTAAGCTCTGCATAAAGAAGTAGAAGGAAAGAGCAATCGCCATTATTTTATTCAGCCATCCACAACCCTGTTTTACAACAAAACATTCTGTGTAATCACAATTTGTGCCGTTCCTCTTCGCACTGGAGTGTTCAAATTAAGTTCTGTGTATTCTTTAAGCTGAGTCGGCCTGTGCTGGAGATTTGATTTGTTGACTAAAAGTGTAAATATCGGACCAATATAAATACATATATTGTCAAAAAGTATATATATCAAAACGTTTGGGTTTAAGTCAGTTTGGGAAAATGAAGGCTGCCGCTAGACCTTTCTCAGACGCTTGGTCCCACTGCGTGACGTCATAGAGTGATTATGGAAGCTGTGTTCCTCCATGTTTTTAAAGTCCATACACGTTTACCCGGCTGGTGCTTGTGATTTCAAGTACATTACAGCGTTTAATTTGTAAGCCTGAACAAAGACCATAATGTGCATTCATCAGGCGTTTGAACAGGCGTCTAAAGTACTTTGTTTAAACCTGCCTTTGGGGGCGGGGCTTTCCTCCTGTAATCGGCCAATCAGACGCACCGCCGAGGGGAGCGTGAGGGTGTTTTGACATTTCATTTACACATGAATACAAGCTCCTCCAGAAGCTCTTAACATCGCCGCAGTATCTGTTCAAAAAGACTGTGATAAATGGAGATGAGCCCAGGCTTTGGACAGAAGTAACAGGCTGTTTTTCCCGTTTCTGAAGTGGAATTTTACCTCAGCAATTTTGTGTAAGATGTACTGGAGCTTGTGACGGTTAAAGGTGCGCTATGCAACTTCTCCAGGGCAAGAATAACAGTGAAGTGTGAGTGTCGCTCAAAATGTTGTCATGTGATGGTCAACAAAATGTGTCTTTCTCAGTTTTCACTTTGCAGATTTGATCAATAGATTGAGTTAAAATGCTGACTGAAGTACCCAGAAGCCTAGTCTATTGCGTCAGTCACCGCTTGACTGTTCTCTCAAACACACGGACCCTCCCAGGTACCCCACCCGGAGTCCCACGTCCCAGCCATCGCTCTGCAGATCTTGTGGTTGCGTGGTCCTTGCTGATGAAATGATGATGATTTGCTCCGAAAGAGAGCGCTCCATCAGAGTGAGAAACTAAATGAGCCTGATGGAAATGTGGCCGGTGAAATTGCCATAAAAAATCTGCAGGTTTTGTGTTTCGATTTGAATATTTTTTAAAGAAAATGCAATAAAACGGAAATTCTGCCAGTGCCAACAGTCAATAGTGAGTTTTTTTTGTTTTTTTTAATGTACCAATGTTCCTAAAACACAGACTGAAGCTGTTCCTGCACCTCAAACGCACGGTTAAAGCTTTCCCTTTATGTTTTAAATGCCTTGATAATTCCCTTTTATCAGAGGAAGAAGGGGGCCCATGCACGCATCTTCATTAAAAAGGCTAACTCTAAATTCTTTGTTGCATATTTTTGTTGATTTAACTTTTCACTTGTACTTGACTAATATTATTTTAAAGTAAACCTCCAGATTGGATCCAGCTTTGGCCTGTTCCGCTCTGACCTGTGCGTCAGAGGCAGCGCAGTGAGCGCTTTGTGTCCAGGCGCGAGGTGAATGACCCTCTCGGCAGAAATAAAGGCCCCCTCCTCCCGCTCGTTCCGGAAACAAAAGCGGAAACTTGTTGCCATTGACGGGCCTTGTCCTTTGCACGAGCCCCCGCTGTCCGCGCGCTCCACAGGCTCCACGGCGGGAACAAAAACGCGCACATTTTTGCAGCGCGAGCCTCCGTGTCTCTCTTAATGGGGAATATTAGGACGTCAATCTCGCGGGGTCTGTGCGCCTTTGTGCCGTGCGCGCGCTCCCGGGGCCGCCTCCGTGGGACAGAGCGCGCCTCATTGTAGCCCGTGGCAGCGGGACAAAAGCGTCACACGGACCAAAGCCCCGAGCCCACGTTTAGGAACAGCGGGTCTCTTCAGCCCCGCGTGCAGCTGCAGTTAAGGGTTTTGTAACAAGAACCGAGTCCAGACCAGTTTGACCCGCGTGAAAATGTCATAATCTGCACATTATTATGTCTATTTAGGTCCGCAGATTGTGCCCACACCCGCAACAACGGCCCATTCCAATATCAGTGCAAACGGAGGAACATAATGGTCTTTATAACATGTTTATTTTCTTTATTCAAAATTGAGCACATTTTTTAATTCAATATAAATTCCAAAGGCGTGTTCAGATATTTAGGCCAAAGCAAGTCCACTTGATAACTTCCATAACACTTAAAATATATGTAATATGAAGCCGAGGCAAAAGGTTCTGATCTGTGTTTGTTTCAAAGTGATTAAACTCAAGCTAAAGCAGTTCATGGGTTTTAAACTCCACAGTCCTGAGTCCAGACTAGTCCTGAGTCCAGACTAGTCCTGAGTCCAGACTAGTCCTGAGTCCAGACTAGAGTCCAGGCTTCACCAAGGCCTTGGTCTCACATGGAGCTTTGACCCAGAGTTCGCTTCTGTCCGGTTCAAGTCTAAGTTGATCCAGTTTAGACCTGTTTGTTTGTTTGTTTGTTTGTTTGTCCGTTACCACGCACGGATGCCCTGGCATGCGCTCATGGGACCCTGCGTCTGCGCCTGCGTGGATCCCAGGTTGGCGCTCGTGAAGGAGCCGTTGCTTGGCGGCAGCGCGTGCAGTCCGCTGTACGTGCAGCTGTAGTTGCTCGTGCACGCGGGCGCGCTGTACGAGTACGCGCCATAGCCACTGTAGCTGTATCCAGGCGCGTACCCGGGGCCCGCGTAGCTCTGCGCGCCTCCGATGCACGGTTTTCCGTCACGAACGAGCACCGGCACCGCCACGCGGCGCGGCGGAGGTGGCGCGTGCTCCAGAGTGCGATCCTGGCGCTGCCTCTTGCACTTGTACCGCCGGTTCTGGAACCAGATCTTGACCTGGTTTGACGTGAGGCGCAGTGACGCCGCGAGCGCCTCGCGCTCCGGAGCGGACAGATACCGCTGCTGTTTGAAGCGGCGCTCGAGCTCCAGCACCTGCGCCTGCGAGAAGAGCACGCGCGGCCTCCTCCTGCTGCGCGCTTTGGGCGCGCGCTGCTCCGCTTCAGCGCGCGTGCACTCTGACGTGTCCTCTCTCAGCAGCCCGAGACCCTCTGCGGACACAGACAATAAACAAGTAAAATACGAAAAGAGTTTCTATCTTTCGTGGACAAAGTTTCAGACAGGACTGACTGGTTTGTGAGGCACACTTTAGCTGCAGCTGCGGGGGAAACCTGCCCCTCTTTTACTCCTGCGCGGACACGTGTCTTGATACTATATATTTTATTTTCTTCTTGGGTGTACTGGCTTTCAGGGTCGTAATATGTTGTCACTTATTGCTATTCCACACCCCTCTGTCACGGTCTGAGATGTTGATGTTGCTATAGGTACATGTTGTGTTTCGTCACGTGACAAACCAGTCTGGACTCAGTTGTTCCTGGTCCGGGCTCAGACGCGCTTTTGTCTCTGCACTCTTCACTGGCGCCACTTTGCGCGTGTCACCGCCTTAAATCACCTGCGTTTGACACGTGCTCTTTACGCAGCGACGCTAAATCACTCCGGACCTCCTCTGCCACTAAACAAATACAAACTAAGACCATCGTGACTCCACAACTCCTGTCTTAGAGCCAAGTCCAAGTAAATATGTTTGGCTCTTCTAAGTATGGAGTTAAACCTGTTCTTTGGCACATTTCCATCTTGTATTTGTAGAATACTTGACAAATCAAATTTCATTGGTATAAAGTCAATACAAGTCCTTGAGCTCACAGTTTAGGCTCAGCTAAACCAATGAGACAGATTTATGGCGCAGTTAACATCTTTATTGAGGTCGTCACGTGAGCGACTCCATTACGCGCCGTTCCGTTTCTGTTGTGCGTAAATTTGTCTAAAAGATGTTCGTTCCACAAAAGACAGTTGTTGCGTGAAAACCGTGCAATGTTTTACTTTATTAAAACAATATCAACTGAAGAAGCAAAGTGGAATTTCATTTGGACTATTGTTAAATATGTATTTTATCCGCTTTGCTTTTCAAAAAGAGCCTTCGTAACGCGTGGATTTGGTCACAGTGTTTCGTTTGTAACAGTGTTTTCGTGCGTAAAACAAAATGCTGCTACATGAGAAATTCTATGGTCTATTTTTCATTATGTATTGAATATCCCCTTTTTTTGTTTCTCTTTTTTTTTTTTTTTTTTTTTTTACATTTCATAATTGTTTCTCCTGCGTTTGTAATTAATTTCCTTTTCGAAATCCAGCTGCTGCTTCTTTTTTTTAAATGGCGTTTTCTTCTCCTTCTTTATGCCAACCTATATTTAATGATTAACTTTTATCCTTCTTTTGACTGAGTTGTCCAACTGAAATAAATCATAATAAATGAATAATGGACAGAGATTTATTAAACCAACTTTGATCTGGAGGAAACATGAAGTCAATTCATCTTCAAGGTGTGGTACATTTTTGTTTACTTTTCCATACACGATAAAACAGCGAATCGTGTTGTAATTCGTGGTTATTACGTCCCGTTTTCAAACACATTAAACCATTAAGTATCATCATCAGTCATCACATAATAATTACGTCCTTGTGCTGGAGTTCATAAAGAGTCTGTAATTGTCCATAATAATGTGGAATTACGCGCGCTTTTCACATGAGCTACAATGAAGGTAAGCGCTTTAGTTTGATTAGCTTTGGTAACATCTTTAACACCCTTTTCATTTTTTTCTTTTTTCTTTTTTAGATTCGATCGATTTTTCACATGTTATAGTGTCTTCTCAAATCAAACCCAATTAAACCAAATAGTCTCCGTGACGCAAAG
Organism: Chaenogobius annularis; assembly: GCA_015082035.1. NCBI lineage: Eukaryota > Metazoa > Chordata > Actinopteri > Gobiiformes > Gobiidae > Chaenogobius > Chaenogobius annularis. The sequence continues at coordinate 1,350,319 of BJKM01000075.1, read as the reverse complement.
TGTTAAACGCCGCTGGTTTATGTTGAAATCTTCCTCGTTCTCTATTTTATTTTATTTTTTTATTTAATTTTATTTCATTTTTATGGTATTCAATTTAATTTAATTTTTATTTTATTTCATTTTATTTCATTTTATTTCATTTTATTTCATTTTATTTCATTTTATTTCATTTTATTTCATTTTATTTTCTTTATTATGTTATGCGCTTGTTCTTAATTGATGCGGCTCAGTTTAATGTGTGCAAAGTCATCCAGGAAAACTGCGCAGCCGCAATTTCATCGTGTAAAACCTGGACTTGAATGGTGTTCTTTCATTTATTTGATCAGCTATTTATTTAATTTTTGTTTTATCTGTACCATTTTTATTTACTACTTGGCTCTAAAAAGTGACGTGTCTCTGATTCCAAAACTAAAAGCTGCTTCATTGTTTCCAAAGACGTTCAAATGTCCTTTTATTAAGATGGAGACAGTTGCTAAAAGCTGTGAACATTTGTACTCAGGTGAAATGCAGACCGAAATTATACTGATGAAATGAAATCATAAAACCCAATTTTCAGACATTTGAATATCCTAAACGTGGTGTTGCTGATCACTTCTTTACGCGAGTTATTTTCGCTGAACATTGTTCTCTTTGGCATCTTATTTCAGGTAAATTTGCATCCGGGCCAAACTTAAACTGTTTTGCGCGTTTAACTTTTTCTTTGTCAAAGTAATAACGTCTCTTTACGCACTACGTCACACGCGCAAAAACAGTCACAGGCGTGAATTGAACTCAAATGAAACTTTGCGAAACCCGCGCGTAATGTGGCTACTTCAAATCCGAATACAAGTCACAGTTGTATGATTACAGCCTGGCCTAAAGCATTAAATGGTTTAAAATAAAACTTCAATTTGGTCCTAAAGTAGGAAGAGTCAGTGGGATGAAGGGGAGACTGGGATGTTGTCTCTGTCTCTAAAAACAATAGAAACCAAATAAAAGAGCAACATCCAAGTTATTTATATTGGCCTTTTCACTCCATCTTTCTATCTTGAGCACAGAGTTCTGAAAGTTGTAACACAGGTTTGGAGGCTGTGGCAAACTGCTCCACAGCGAGGTAATGTCACAAGTTTATCCATTTTAAAACCAAAACTAATTGTTTGCGGGTATTAGAATGTAGAATAATTGTGCTTACAAACAGTTTTATAAAAGTAAATGACTGTACAGTGTGATGCGTCTGAAGTTCTGGATCTGAAGAATCTTTTTGGCCAAATCATGTAAACTGTATTTTAGAGCTCACGCAAAAGTAAAATTCCCTCTGTCACTGCAACAATAATAAAATAAACATTCATATTTTAACATTGTTGAATGAGAAAAGGTTGCTGTTTTGTTTTGTATCAGGGGAACTCCAGCTGAACTGAATCTGTTTAATTTATCATTACAAGAACGTTATACTTGTTCAAATATGTAATTACCACCTTAAGGCCGAGACAAGTTCCTGTGTTTGTGAATTTTGTTCATTGACAATGGCAATAAACCCTTTCTGATTCTGATTCTCAGAAGTTTATAACAAAAGAAATTCTGTTAATTATATATTTTAATTGAGACTTGTGTTTTTCTGGATATGGACCTTTCCGTGCATAAACATTTAGATTTTGAACTGTTTTGAAGAAATGAATGTATGAAAATGCAGCGTAATCTCAAATCCTGTTCAGCAGTTGCAAAGTAGACTCACTTCTTGCTTTCTTTTAAAGCCCATCTGAAAAACCCAGAGCTCGTGTCTGTTCTGTCCCGCGTGTCGCCGTTACTCACCGGGCTCGTGCTCGTCCATGTCCCCGCGCGCCTCCTCTTTCCTCGCCGTTCCCGCCGCCGCCGCGGCCGCTGATGACGCGAATAGATCCCGCTGCTCGGGCTCGCCCCCGTGACCCCTCGTGAGCGCGCTGAGGAAGGCCAGGTTGTCCTCGGGCGCGTCCACGTCGTGAGGCTGAAAGGGGGGCGCGCAGGGGAAACATCGTTGTTGTTGTTGTGTTGTTGTTGTTGTTGTTGTTGTTGCTGCTCTAGTTTGAGGATGTCTTTGACTGAGAAGGGCGTGGACGCACTCTGCAGACCCACGTCCTCCATGTCCCACAGAAAACTCCCGTCCAACAGCGGTTTGGTCATCAAGATCCAGAAACACGTGCGTAAAAGTAAAAAAAAACACCTCTGATACCAAAAACTCTGTCCAAATGGTCACAAGAGAGCGGACTAAAAAAGCTCAGTCCAGTTGGTCATTGTGCAAAAGTACCAAAAAATAATAAATTCATGGAAAAATGAATCCAAAAGACCTTAAAAAACTCCTTTAAACTGCAAACATGTTTTAAAAAAAGAGTATAAATAAGCAGGTAAATGTATCCAAAAGACCTTAAAAACGCATCTCAACCAACAATGTATTTAAAAAGTTGTCCAACTGTTCATCGTACAAAAAGTAGTAAAAATGTTTAAATATTTAGGTAAATTAATCCAAAAAACGTTACGTTACAAAAAGAACGGATTTTTAAAATGTGTTCAGTCTATCATGGTAGAAGAAGTAAAAATGCATAAATACACCGGCAAATGAATCCAATGAAACCTCAAAAACTCCTTTTAAACTGCAATTATTATTTTTTTTTTAAACAAAATAACTGACTTATAATATATATAGAATTCTTGTTGGTTATTGTTCAAAGTAGCAAAAATGTATAAAAGACGGGAACCTCAAAAACTACTTTTACACAAAAACAAAATGAAACAAACAGATTTTAACAGTTGTCCAGTTGGTAATTGTACAAAAGTAAGAAAATTTATAAATATGTGGCTAAATAAATCCAATAAAACCTCAAAAACTCCTTTTAAACTGCAAAAATATTCTATTCAAAAAGTTGTCAATTTTATCATTGTACAAAAGTATTAAACACGCAAAGATTCTGCTAAAAACTCCAAATCCTGATGGTTATGTATGATAATGTTGGGACAAAACTACAGCGTCAGACACTTGGTGGTGGTTAAAAGTGTGTAAAAGTTGAACGAAACACGAGCAGCCGAGCAACGAGTCACGCTATTCCGAAAGTGCAGACCTTTCAAACCGCGAAATGACATGAAGTGAAAGCGCGTAAAAGTCGACCCAATCCAACAAAGTAGAAAAGAGCAAGTACAGCGCCTGCGTAACAGTAAAATACAATCACATTTACAAGTACTTACGTTCAAATTAGGTCATTCCCACAGTATAAACAGACGGAACAAAGACGAAAACGTGCGTAAAACATGGGAAACCTGGACAATTACATATAACACGTGTTAACAAAAATGCAGCCGGAGTTTAATTTGGTTTTGTTTTTAGATTGAACATGAATTCTTTGCTGCCGTGGATCAAAAACTACATAACAGTTCATTTATCGAAGATGGAAACCAGGCCATGTCACACTGACACAAATAAAACAATGTCTTTTAAACAGAATTTATAACACTGTGCATTGAACCGCTTAAACCCAGACGTTTGTTAAAATGTTTTCTTTGGTCGTAATTCGAAAATCTTCTGCTAATCTCTGTCTGCGATATGAAACATCCACGTTAAGCCTTTGACAAATGACCATAAAATGAAGCTGCAAAACGAGTTGCGAGTTCAGTCCCACGTTAAACCGTATAAAAGTTCATATAAGGCACAAATTCAGAAATCCACATGGAAATAATTGCAATTAATAAAAAGATAATGCCTGATTTTGTTTTTTTAAATATATGGTTTAAGATTGGCTTTTGCAAATGATGCCGCAAATTAACAAATTCATTAAATTAAACGTGAAATACTAGATCCATTTGGATGAATTTTGTTGTTTCCAAAAAGGGCCACACCAATAATTACACATCCACAATAATTCTGCAATAGTTAAAGTAAGAAAAGACCATCCAAGTGAAGTCATTTGTCCTGTAAGACCGCCTTGAATTGGAATATTGAAAGGTTTCCTAATATTTAGCATCCAAATGAGCGGCCGCTATCGACAGTTTGAAAGAAAATCTACGGAAATTGTCCAGAAAAGTCAAAAATGTCGCCACAAACGCAAAGCAAAATAGATCAGCTGTCTTGACACACGAGAAATGTGTCTATTTTCAACAAAATATTTATCAAATTGTCTGTTTTCAAAAAGGCGGTGAAGCTAACGTCAAATCGAAATGCAAATGTTCCTGAATTCAAGCTGCGAAATTGCGAGACGGCTTTAAAAACCCACCAAAAAATGAAATGGTCAAACCCTTTGCTTGAATTGTCCTTCGCGATTCAGCAAAACCTGGTCCAAGTCTTTTCGTTGACGACGTTTCATTCGCGTTTCGGCCCAAAAAATCTCCCAGAAACATCCAAAACTTCTTCAAAAGATACTTATGTCAAGTTTTACATCATTCAAATCTCAAATAAGTACAGAAAAAATCCCCCAAAATAACTTACTGGAGACGTTCAGTGCTCGGATGTGGCAACAAATGTCTCTGGGTGATTTCAGGACGGAGAAAACGTCATCCTTCAGCTTGTATTTGATCCTCTTTTTTTTGTGGGTAAATTCCGCCCAAACTGGAGCGAGCGACGGGTGCGAGGGTCCCGGGTCGCAGCTCTGAATGTGGGACATCAGAGAGGCAGAAAAGGTTAGAGGAGACGAGGAGGGAGGAGTTAGGAGCCAGGAGGCGGAAGAGGGAGCAAGGATTTGAATGGACTTGTAGTGAAAGGGACTTTCAGAATCAGGCAGAGCGACGCGTTTGAAACAGAACTAACTGCACCATATCAAAGGGGGCACACTTAACGGGCTCTGAAATGTGTTACGACAGTGTTTCCTCATCAGTTTGCTCAAAGTTGTGTTATGATTGATAGTTAAAATCTCAGTTTACACCTACCCCCTATCCCCGCCCACATCTCTGCACTTACAGTGATTATTTGCAAATTCAGACTCACGAAGAAACTTTTCAAAAATAAAAACACGTAAATGAAATGAATCTGCTTGTTACAGTGAGGCGGGGCTTATCACTATGAAGAGGCGGAGTTTTATTTTTCCTTTGATTTTTTGGGCCCATAGGCTTTATTACACAGGACGGTGCAGACTGAAATGGGAATGAGAGTGGGGAATGACATGCAGCAAATTATCGAGAGCCGGATTCGAACCCACGATGCTACGGCATATCATAAATCAGAATGAGAAACAGAATCAGAAACAGAATCAGAAACAGAATCAGAAACAGAATCAGAAACAGAATTAGAATCAGAAAAGGTTTATTGTCAATGAACAAACTTCACAAACATAGGAACTTGTCTCGGCGTTAAGGTGCAACATAGAACACTGAGCAATAATAAAGACAACATATATGAAATCAAAAGGGCATGCATTAAGAAACAATTTAAAATGACTATAGTATAAAATAAATTAAAAAATAGGCATTACTATGTACACAAGAGTTACAGTTAAATGAATAATGCAACTCAAAGTGAAAGTATTCAGAATACAGCAATAGAACATGTTACAATAAACCTTATACTTCTATAGTCTGTAATTAAATACATTTTTAAAGTATTGTTCCACTGCCTGGTTCTATTAATAAGCCGTTTTAGATCATTTACAAAGAACAAAATATAAAATAATGATCTACTTACGTCATAGTTCAATATAGTTAGATCGTTTCATATAGTTATTACAAAAGCAATTTGAATGAATTGTGTTCAATCAAAACTTAAGCTTGAGTTATTAATACAGTATAAGGGAAAAATGACAAATGAGCTGCAACTAACGATTGTTTTGGTAGTCAACTGTCAAACGATTATGACTATTGTACAGTTTCTTTCTAAATACATTTTGAACCAAATAACGATTCAAATATGGTGATTGTAGCCTTCTAGAGAGAGAATATTTACAAATAAAGTGTAGTAAATCTGTTTTATAGTCTGTAAAGTCCAGATAACAATTACGATGCTCAAATTACGAGAGGATCCATGTAGCAGTGCAGTGAAGCACAATATTGTACTCAAGTCAGAGGAACGTTACTTCAGACTGATATTACTCAAGTCGATATACAAAGTACTGGTGCAAGAAGCGAGAGTGAAAAGATATTTGTGGAAACTAAGTAGGAGAAGGTCTCGTAAAACAGACAAACCTTAAATGACAGACGCACATTTGAACTCTGAGTCCAGTCTGTATCTGAGAGCTGAGAGAAGTAAGAATAACCTTAAACCTTGATAACGGCCTCGAAACAATTAACATTCTTCTGTTCATCGGCTCCTATCAGCTCTGACCGCGGAGAGAGTGGACAGAGGACCAGAACGAGAGGAGACAAAGCGGAGAGAGATTACCGTACACTTGTTGATCACTGCCAGTCGTTAGCTTGGATTTGGTTATGCTCCTCGACCTTCCTCCGAATGGCAGAATTATCGCCAGCACAACCGATCAAAATGTGTTTCTTTGTTTTTTTCCGGCCACATTTTTGTTTGTGGAGCTTTTGTTTTGTTCTAATTGACTTTACAGGTCTGTGGAGAGCTTAGCTTTAGCTTGTTTGCTAACGGCAGGGGGAGATAAAGGACACTTCACCCGCAGGACATCAGTTGATTTCCTCAACAAACGGACTCAAGAACGTTTTATTTGAGGGTCATGAGTTCAACTGTGTGTGATCACAAAGTCTGGATCAGATAAATGTGGGTGTAGCTGAAGAGTTCATGTTGTTCATCTGTTTTTCTACAACTGCTTACTTGATTTTCTGTTTTTAGTTGTCAAGTGCAAACTAAATATTTAGCAGAGTTGTAGACTTTTACAATTGATATTGATTCACGGGACTTACAAAACATGATTCATCAAACAAGTGTAAATGAATCTAAATACAACTCAGGTACAAGTTTTTGATGAGGGAACAATGTTATAACATTAGCTAAAAGTTAAAAGCTTAAAAAAGTAAATTTTGAGTAATATGTGTCCTTTAAAGCCATAAATAATCGCCAGACTCTGGGCAGGCTAGCTTTTGTTCATCACCCCTTTGTAATTCCCTCTGCTGCCAGTAGATGGAGTTCGAGCACAAATCCTGATGAGGGAACGCCTGGCCGAGAGAAATTAGAAATAGAAAGTACATTATTTTAAGTTCTGAAACATGTAATGCCAAAGTAAAGGTAGAAAAGGAAACAAGACAAATAACAGATCATGCAGAATATGTGTCCTTGAAATACTTGATTCTTTGATTATGCTCTCGTTCATTAGTCTGTCCATGTCTCCGCACATATAGATTGCAGATAGCTGTATTTGCTGAAGTATTTCCCGCCCGGTGCAGTGGTAGACTTCAGGGCGTCGCTCTCAGTCCGATCCTACATCATCATGATCACATCGTCATAAAAAAGGCCCAAACACAAAGTCACTGTTTAGACTGGTACAGAGCGCCTCCATTTACTTTAAATAAGCTTTAAATCCTCTGACGCCGCGCTGAGGGAGAGAGGAAAGAGGAGATAGATGAGAGGCGCAAAGAGAGAGGAGAGACACGAGGAGAGAAACAGAGAAAACACAGAGAGGAATAAGAAAGGGGGAAGTTAGAGTTTGAAGATATACTACAGTTAGTTGTCCATTGTTTTGTATTTTATTCCTGGTCTTCTTGGCCTTCTTCCAAGTCTGTTTTACATAATCCTCTACCATTATAACATGCAAAAGTGACATTTTGGTGTGAGACAGACCTGGTGTGAACCTTCTGAGACTGAACTGAGGTGTGGTGGTACTTCACTGTGGTATATGGATGAGAGTATACTTTTACAACCGGTCTGTGGCCCACCGCTCGGTCTATGGTTCGAACCAAACACAGTCAAACCTAATTTTGTTTCCCAACCTTTCCCTTTTGAAATAATGCCTAAAACAGTATGTTTGAATCTAAATTAAAGGCACTCTTTAATACTGCTCATAACAATAACCTACAGTCAATGTTATGCATGAATCCATACTTTTATTGAGTTTAAAGTCTGTCTGACAGGTTACACTACACATTTCACTAAAACGCACTGAACACAATTATATATCCAATTTTTCTAAACATAGACCAAATACAACTTAACTGAAGTAAAACTATGAGATTTTTTTTACCACAGGTTCTATCCCACCAAACTAAGTCAAAATGAGTAAAACAGGAGAACCTTCATGAAGGCTGTGTCTCCATCCCTCGTCTGCATGCTCAGAGGGCTACATTTGAAGACAAGGCTGTCCCATTTCATGCAGCCCACGAATCCGGCCGACAAATGTGGCCTGCGTTTCCATGGAGATTGGCAATGTATATCCCATAATGCACTGCGCAGTGCGAGTCAGATGTTTTTAAAACAGGTGGAGCGAAACAGCGTGTTGAGTGTTGTCATAAAATAAGGGCATAACGCTCCCAAAGCTGTAAAAGAAGTTTGGTTTTAACTGTAAATTGCTGCTCATTTTAATGTGTTTTCTGTAACATATTAACATAAAAGAGACCACTTAAGATAATGAATCAGGATTGGAGTAAAAAAATAGAAAAGAATATCAAAAGAATAGACTTTAAAGCAGCTCTGCTTGTATACAAGTCTCTCCATGGCCTAGCACCAAAGTACATCTCGGACATGTTAGTGCCATATGAACCATCTCGGACTCTGGGACCTCAAGGACAGGCCTCCTGCAGTGTCCCACCTTAAAGTTTATTTAGTTAGTTTGTGGATTCAAATAGACAATGGATTTGTTAGTCTTGTTTTAGTCTTGGATTAGATCTGTTGTGTTTTGGTCCTGCCAATTTTTTTCTTCTTTCTTTCTTTTTGAATGGTACATTATGAACATTTTCACAACAACCATGAAAAATACCTAATAACCAAAAATATTTCACTAAAAAGTAATATAAATTTGGTAAAAATTAGTTATTATCTATTCACTGCATTGATGATTGAAATTGATTTTGACAATTCTTTTTTACATCGCTTGTGCCATGACTGGAGTAATAATGCCCAAAATTATCTTTTCATTTACTTAGGCTGGGGGCCTTTTCTGCACAGTTTTCATACTGTGGCTTCTGAATCCCACCTTAACTGTTATATCCCATATTCTTATACAAACTTGGTTGTGGTGTAGTTGATTTGTCTTCAGAGATAACAGCGTCTAATGGAGCTGCAGAGGAGCCGCTTTGTCCAAACAACAGCCTGAAAACCTCCATACATCACACACTTTCACTCCTGCTGCACTAACTGTGCCTCAAAACAACACTTTAATGCCATTAAAACACAAATGTTTTGTTGCTTTTGTTGTTGTTGCATAAGCTAGAAATCAAATACAAAAACTTGTATGTGTTCTAATTGAGAAATAGCAATGAGAAGCAGCAGCGTTTGAACAAAGTTTTAAAAGTTAAAGAAAAATATTAAAGCTATTTACATATTAAAAATATGGCTTGTAAATTGTAATAAAATAAAAACTAAACATTATGCTATACCTAATATAAAATAAATATATAAAATACAGTCCCAGTTGAAAACAAAAACTATAATGTAATGAGTGACCACGGGTTTGTAAAATGTGGACAAGATTAACAGCAAAGACTTTGCAAAGACCTTTTCTATATAACTTTGGATTGGCCCTCTCTATTCTCTTCCCTGTGAGTACCTTTATAGAGCACAGTGTTATGTCATGATTGGATTCATATAGAGCCTTTCCTCACTCTCAACATGCTTTACATTGCCTGTGTAACCGGTCCATCCCTTTAGATGTAACTGCGTTGTGTTCTGGATGTTGGTGTTGTTCAGGCGACAGAAACAATCTAGGTTCAAAGGATTTAGTTTGTTTCACAGATAAACAAAGCACAACTGTTGTGAGTGCGAGAAAAATACATACAATTCATGTAAATGAGTAAAAACAGCCAAAACGAGCTGAAACAAATGAACAGTTTTCCAGGTTGATTTGGTTAGCTCAGAAAATGATTGATTAGATTATATGCAAAGCATTGATAAGTAAATAATACTTTTGTCTGGACCCCAAATGAATACCCATTTTAAAGTATAACACTTTTATTTCATGATATTTATGTAATTTATCCACTTTCCTCACCAGTGACACGTAGAAGCGGATGTTCAGTGTCACTAGATTCTTACTAGAATCAGAAATCTCAACTCACAGTCAGCTAGCCTTTATCTCAGATGACAGTTTTACGCTAATTATTATCTAAAATAAAACTCCAAAAGGTTTACACACTCAACATGACTTTAACAAGGCCTTGACATCTCGTAAATGCTCGACGGGTTTGTAGCCGACATTCTCTGGATTATCCATTGCATTTTTTTTGCAGGCTAAAGCTAATGATGCTAACGGCTACAGGAAAATCACAAGGGACCACTTCGGAGTCCCTAAAGTTAGTTCAGTCTGGACTCTTCCAGGATGTTTCTGGAAAAGAGCGAGTGATTTAATGTGGGGGTGTCCGAACCTTTTTCACAGAGGCTCGTGTTTTGAAACATATTGGCAGTGGCGTGCGATCAGGGCAATCAAGGCAATCAGTGATTGGACAATAAAATATAAAGTTACCGTGTGTCACAACTATATATGAATTGTTCTAAAATATGGCCAAATAAGCCCGTTTTCCCCTCACTTCTGCTGCTGAAGCTCTGCTGAAGTCATGGCGTCTTTTACTGGCCGCTACAGGCCGCTGGGCAGTACTGAGCGGGGAGCATGATTCTGGTTTTACCATAGCAGTCTGTGGCCGTGTTCAGAGGCCCGCTCATGCTCCGCTCTCTAACATGAGCTTTAAGAACCAGAGCGGACAGCAGCTTCTTTTAGAGGTCTGCACATGCGCTCTGAGGACCACACAGCCTCAAACCCATGGATCTGTGCTCAAGCCACGCTGAATAAACCTGTGTGGGAATCTTGAATGTTGACAGGTTTTGCCCTAACTGCAGCTGAGGCTCTGTTCGTGGTTCTAATGATTAGACGCTAATAGGGCTGCAACAATTCATCAAGTAAATCGAGTAATTTGATCACAAAAAAGCTTTGATTATTATTCTATTGCCTCGATGATTCGTTTAAGTAAAATTTTGTATTAAAAACACATGAATCTGTGGTGCGTGCTGCCCGGTGGTCGAGTGGTTGGTGCGCAGCACTCGTATGCCAGGCTCCGGGTGTGCGGCTAGCCGTGGGTGTCGTGGGTTCAGGTCCCACTCCGACAGTTTGCTGCATGTCTGCTCCTCTCTCATCCCCCACTTCACACTGTCCTCTCCTGTGTAGTATAGCCTTCGGGCCAAAAAATTTCTTTAAAAAGAATCTGTGGCGCTCGAAGTGCACGGAACGTCTTTAAAGCGCTTTTGTTTCACACAGAGCTTGTTCCGGACCTGCAGCAACTAAAGCACGACAGAGGAGAGAGCAGCATGTTTTAAACTTATGAGTGTCACACAACAAAACTCTGCTTCCCAGTCCCACTCGTGAGTTTAAAACACACCGCTCTCTCCTCTGTTGTGCTTTGAAACAGCCAATACATCCATGGAAAAAGCACAGAAGACCGCAGATTATGAAACGGAAAGTCCACGATAACAGTTTACAAACAGTCTGAGAAAAGTTAATTAGTCTTTACTATATATATATATATATATTATATATATATATATATATATATATATATATTATATATATTATATATATATATATATATATATATATATATATATATATATATATATATTATATATAAAGGATATATATTTTATATATAATATATATATATATATATATATATATATATATTATATATATATATATATATATATATATAAAAATATATATAAACGATATATATATATATTCTATATAAAGAATATATATATTCTTTATATTCAAACAGTTTGGACTGAAGTGAAATGTTGCTGTTTTGGGGACATGCTTTTGTGAAATAAGTATAAAATATGTTATTTTAAGCAGAAACTTCTTATTTCTTATCTGTTTTTTACAATGAACTAAAACGTTTAACATAAACATGTAACATGCTTTTAATGGTTTACTGAATGTACAAAAGAATTTACCGATTACTCGATTAATCGAAGAAAATAATCTATAGATTACTCGATTTTATTGGAAATTTAGATTAGATGTCGTTTTGATGAGCCTCACGCTTTTAATAAAGCGTGAAACATTCCCTTTAGGTCTGTATAACATCAATATGGTTGTTATTTAGGTTATGATTGCAACATTTTTATCTTACTTTTGCAGGAAGCCTGAGGGCCACATTTGGACACTACTGATTTAATGTGTGTGAAAGATGGTTTCAGGCTGGTGGGAGTACTGGACTGGTTGTGAATGAGGTACATCATTTTTAAGATGGACTGGTCATCTTAGTACCATTTTCCTTAAATGTTTTTATGAACAATGACATCAAGTCCGGGGACGACAGGTGGAGGTTCGCACGTCCTTCATCTCTCCTGTTTTGGTATTCTTCTTCTTCTTTTGATTTCTGGCTAGACATGTCTTGGTGCATTGCTGCCTTTCTCTGTGAGGGTGGATACATCGCAGTTCTTTATTTACAATTTAACTTTCTGTCCACTTTCATACATCTTTTTGCAGCTTCCAAAATGATTGAGATCCTGTGCGACTTCGTGAGTTCCAGTGGTACAAGTACACACCCCAGCAACGAAAGCAAGGAAACTCTAGATCCACAGAAATACAGCTGTTTGTTCCCTCTTCTCCACAGGTTTAATCGTCTCATCATAAGTGATTCTCTTCCTCACTCTTGTTGGCTGCTCTTCTCCAGCTCTCTCCCTGAACGCCCCACTGCCCCAGCCTGGAGCACTTTGGCACTACTCCATTTTCCACACACTCCTCCTCACACTCTTCCATCCCACAGCTAGCACACTTCTTAACTCTGGTACAGACCGAGGCTACATGTCCTTATTCTTGGCAACAAGAACATCTCAACGGACCCCTTTCGTATGGTCGGACATGGTAACGAACATGGTCTACATACATCCTATTGAGTAGGTCACCTCGGAAGGTCAGACAAAACGACGTGCTCTCTTCACTATTTCCTCCACTAAACTTCAGCATCCTCCTAACATCACGAACACCAACATTATTCCTAAAATCCCTCACATCGATAGACAATGGCACCTCTGAAATCACCTCTGTCTTCCCTCTCGCAGCATCAAGTGGGAAACCCTTGACACACCGCCATCCTTTATACATTTTGATCTCCATCGCTTTCTTTTGTTGCGCTTTTGAGGCACAATCAGTAATTAGTAAAAGTCCACTCCGGGTCACTTTAAAATATCTCGCATTCCCTGCTTCCTGGTGAATGAAACGGCCCAAGGCACGTCGGTCACTGAAGAGCCCATCATCCTCAGTGACAGCCAACATTCCAACACGCAGTGACTCTCTACTTTTAGGAACTCGCAAATCACACGACGAACTATCTTTTCTCCTCTCTTTTTGTGCGCCATCTCCTTGGAAATTTCAAACTCACCACCAGACCACTCGGATTCCCGCTCCGACAGCATTTCCGTTTGCATCACTCTCGACGTCCTCCAGGCAGCAGAAAATCTCCGTCCCTGTCTCATTTCATGAATAAACTAAACTAAAGCCGCGAGTTGATCGACAGCATGAGCATCGAACCCAGCGTCTACGCTCATATGTCTTTGGCAAGTTACTCTTGTAGCCACAGCTGTCCTGGGGCAGATTGATGGCGCGCCAACCACACACGCTGTAGCTGTAGCACAGCCCAGTCTAACCAGGCCTCGTCCTCATTCACTTCTGAATAAGAACAATATTAAATTATTACGATTATTTTTTTGTATCTATTCTGTGGAAATTCCAGAATCTGTGCATTAATAACATTTTGTCTGTCTGATTACATTAACTCATAAATCATAAATCAGATTTAAATTACATACGTCTAAACTGCTAATCAAGCCGTAGCTTAGTAGTTTATCCAAATCCGTTTTTACTCTTACTTGAGTTATCATTTCGGTTCACTACTAAAGTCAAATGTTTGCCTGCCCTACCCACATCTGATGTTTAGAAATCATGACATTATCTGTTAGTTCATTCTTTAAGCTGTAAATGTGTTCCCTGCACTCAACTTAATCTTTTGCTTTCTATCTTTTTGTTGCGTTGACTTGTGCTTTGTTTCATTCACGCATCTTTGAGTTGTGTCCTCTGGCTTTATCTCCGGGTTTCTTTGAGCTCCAAATCGCTCATTCCTCTTTGTTGACAGATGCAGGTCCAAACCATTGGTCTAAAACGCCAAACACAACGCGACATCGTTTTAAATTCACAAAACTCCAGCTCACATTGTCGTTTTGTTTGGACCAGAGTCACATGACCTCAGTGAATCATCTGAAACAGAGTCTGGTCCATCTCAAACTCAAACCAGTGACTCAGGGTTATTTATGGACAAACTTTCCAAACTTAGAGCCATAATTTTACCAAGAGACAACGTCCAAATCTGCACAGGCTGTTTTTTTATAATGATTAAACGTGCGTCACAAACTTTACAAGACCAAATATGTTTAAGCATTAATTACAAACTGCAAATAGATTTATTTACCAAGGAAATACTTATCAGTCGATAAATACTGCCATTCCACTTGAATGTTTCCACTTTTGCAGCAGTGATTCAAATCCTTTGTCCACTAAACATCCTCCTGAAAGTGCGAGGCGTGAGAAACATTTGTCCTTTTCATTGCACCAAAGTTTACTAAAACTGAATGAAACTATTGTCTATCTGTCAAACAATAACACAACACATCGGTCAAAACCTTACCTGTGTAATTAAGGCTGCATTTACACTTTTTATTTAGTCCTTATTGAGCCAGTAGTCTTGATGTGGACTTGGTTTGTTTCTTGGTTTAGTTCCTTCGTTTTTTTCTTGTTCAGGTTTATTTTGGGGTTTTAATCCCAGTTTTAATGTGATAAATGTCTAATACATGTGAATGCAGCCTTAATGTGTGAAGAACAGTGCAGCTGTTGTTGCTGTGTCCTTGGGCAGGACACTTTGGCTCATCAGCTCGGAGCCTGTCTGATAGTTTGGAGAATGCCAGTGTCGCAGAGGAGAACGGATAATAACGGCATTAGATCTTCCGTACCATTAGAATGGTACTGTTGAAATTGCTTTTGTCTAACAATGACTTTGTTTGGTGGGATAGTATATGACATTTTTAATTTCAAATACATTTTTATCATAGTTTACTTGAGTGAAGTAGCAGTTTGTGAAGAAAAAACATTCTAAAAAGGAATCCCTTTATGTCGCCAATGCACATAATTCTATCAAAACCATTTACGCTCAAGAAACACATTTTTCTGATTTTCTTAAATGTTCATTTTACATTGTATAATGTACGTTTTATATAATATAATCTTTATTTGTTAAATCATAATTATTCTGTAATAAAGACAAGTTTTGGTGCTTCTTTTATGTTTTATGTTTTATGTTTTATGTTTTATGTTTTATGTTAACAGATAAGTCACATCCAAGACACACTTTATGAAGCCCTCGTGAAAATCATTCTCTGCAAGTGACCCATCCTTCAATGGAACTGGGACCCGGAGCCCGGCGGAGCCTGGAGGAGTCTGGAGGAGCCGGCGGAGCCCGAGAGCCCGGAGGAGCCCGGAGGAGCCCGGAGAAGCCCGGAGAAGCCCGGAGAAGCCCGGAGAAGCCCCCGGGAGAAGCCCGGAGAAGCCCGGAGGAGCCCGGAGAAGCCCGGAGAAGCCTGGAGGAGTCTGGAGGAGCCCGGCGGAGCCCGGAGAAGCCCGGAGGAGCCCGGAGGAGCCCGGAGGAGCCCGGAGAAGCCCGGAGAAGCCTGGAGGAGCCCGGAGAAGCCCGGAGGAGCCCGGACTATATTTTATGCAGTGCAAGTGTGACTTGTGTTGTTTCACTGCTCGTTTGTATCCCAGGCTGGTGTGGCTCATGTGTTCAGTTCCTCTGAGGGACACTTGTTTACTGAGAGGAAGGTCTGTTTCCGGCCCCTGCTCCTGAGCGGTTCCTGGTCTGGTCCGTCAATTCAGTCCTGGTTAAGTCTGGACTCTCCCAGGGTTAAGTAAAGGACATCAGTGTTGAGTGGGAGTATGGATTATTCTACTTTCACTTTCACTTCCAGATTGAGGGAGATGTAAAATGGATAATATTGCAGTTGTTTTGGAGATGTGAATTTTATGGTACGTTCACGTTTTGTGCTCAACTTGAACCTAAACCAACATTTATAGACACATTTAGCACATTCTGATGTGAAAATATCGTCTGAATATTGTTGTCTTTATTTACAACTACACAACCATTTACACTTCTGTCTTCTGTCTACCTTTTGTTCATGTTTGCTGGTTTTCTGTCTTGTCTTTCACAACCAAATGCCATGAGTTTTCCCCATAAGTAAAACTGTTCTCTGTACATCTTTGTCAGGAGCAGCAGGTGACCAAAACTGTAATGCAAAGTATTTTTAGTCTAATATTGAGGAATGCATAATATCTAAACTAAACTGTAATACTGCGATGTTGAAAGTTACTATACAACATCCCATATTATCCAAAAACAACTTTTGTGAGTTTTAACCTTCTATTAGTGTTAATTGTGTCTCAAAACAACACCCAACCTATTTTTTTCTTTCATCCGTGCATTTAGAGGACTTGATCAAATGTCCTTACAGTAAATCATTTGTACAGAACTGATGAGCCGAAAACGCACTTTTACTTGACACAAACGTTTGGGTCTTGAAGTGTGTCCTGTCTCCAAATCAACGCACCAAACTCTGTTCTGAATAAGACAAGATGTAAATGTGTATTGTAATATGTAAAAATAAAATATATTAGTATTTCATTTGATCTATTCACATAGATTTACTTAGATCACTTTATTAACTATTTAACCTTAACTGTATACTTATAACTTTTTGTTTGTTTATGTTATTATTCAAATGTTAATGTTGTTGGTGCTGTAATACAACCCAGAGTGCCCAGAACGTCATCTATAACTAAAAATACTAAAAATACAGCGGGCCATCTGACTTTTTCTTAATTCATTCCTTTTTGTCCACCACCTGATCAAAGGAAATAAAGCTGCTGGGCTGTTAGACGTATAAAGAAAAGCTGTAGCTCTCTTATTTCCAGTCAAATCATTCTAGGATGAATCAGGACCAGTTTGTGTTCTAAAACCCACAAATAAAACAAATACCCAAAGCATGAGCTTTAACAAACATTAGCATGCTAATGGCGCACCTCTTGCTTCTCTGAGAATAAAAAGCTTCATATTTAAATGCAGAGAAAGCGTTGTGGTCTCATTTTCACCTGAATAAATGCTTTAACAATATATATCTGTACTGGGGCAAAACAGATTTCACTTTATTTCATGCAACAACAAAAAAGGATACAGGCCCTTTAAAAAAAAAAAAAAAAGATTCCACCTGGGCTCTTTTAGTTTGTTACAAGTGCCTAAAACTCCTTTTTAGTGAAATTGGACCCACAAAAAAAAAAAAAACCACAAATGCCCAATCAGTCCATCAGCTTTCCTCTGACTTATATTTACCAAAGAACATCTAGACAGAATATAAAATCTGATGTTCTTCTGTACAGAGCTGGTATACAATAAGAGTAAATCAGAATCAAAACACACAGTCTCAGCTTCTCGAAGAGTCCAGACATTTCTGTCAGTTTGACTTGGGCTGATTTTAGTCGGGCGTTTTAGGGAAAATATTCCCTAAACTTAACAGGTTTAAAAGCAGTTACAAGAGGTTTTGAATACAATCAGGCTTCTGAACAAACGAATGATTAATATAAAATAAAATGAAGAACTCAATGAACAAATCCCCCAAATCCGTCTGTCATTCCACCACACTTCCACCAGACACAGATGAACTTGTCGTTTGGAATCATTATGTTGTCCCTCTGTGGTGCAGAATCACACCCGAAGTATCAGATGTGAGCGGAGAATACGGGTTGCGTTTCTGAACTTGATCGCACTGTAACTGAAGTCTCTAATGAGATGTCGGACAACTCATTACCAGCAGCAGCTCTGAGCTCTCATCTTTATCATTGTGTCTCTTTTGTGTTGTGCCACAAAGGCCTCGGGTTTAAACCACAATATGTGACACGAGATGGGATTAGGAATGAAACGACCGCCTGATGAGATAAGATGGACAAGATCAGATATAAGAGATCAGCTAACACATGAACAGTGACATAAGGCGAAACACTGCACATATCGGTAAATGTAAGGTTTACCCTATTCACCTTAAATTACACTATTTTGTCCCTGTAAATGTCAATCAATCAATCCAGGACCTGCAGCTTCAGTTCAGTGTGTGTTCTTATTCAACAGGTCCAGTCGAGTCTCTACCTCGTTCCCTGTGTGAGGTTTGAGTTTCTCCTGTCCACGCCCAGAAACAGATCTGACAAACACCAGTCCAGACCTGTCGCTGCTGCTGCCACCAAAACAAACAGGAATGTCAGGCGGACATTTTGGAGGTGAGAGCTGGAACTAGTTCCACAGATTTACTTTCTCTTTTTGCGGTTAGGAAATCAGGTACCTCAGCTTTCACCTTGAGCTAAATAAACTTCGAATCTCGAATCTCCTTGTGTGTGAATAAACAGACCGCTGATCTCGTCTTTCATCGCAGGAGCATCTTCACTGGCACAGCCTCAGCCCAGGATTACCATCAGCCTCTGTAGAACTTTATCTAAAACCACAGCAACAAGCACTTTAATATAATATTGCTCATATTGTGCTTTACAGCAGTGGTTCTCAAAGTGGGGTCCTATGGGTCAGATTTTTACTTGAATATTACAATTTCTCTTGATATACAATGCCAAACATTCAATGTTTTTTTATGGAAACAACTACACCAATAAAATAAGTCTTATGATGAATGAATCTTTTATCAAAATGTGGTTATAAACATGATCCTAACTTCTGAATTTTTATTCTGACGACATAGTGGAGTGGGGTGCGGGGTCCCTGGCTTCAAAAAGTTTGAGAACCTCTGCTTTACATGCATGACAAGTCTCTCGAAGCCCCACACTGTGTTATTCATCTACAGCCACATTTCGACTGCTCTTGTCTGATCCCCCAGGCCGTTTCACTTTAGAGCACTTTGTCACAGTTCTTTTAATGTCGGAGTGAGTTTCCATGTTCAGGGCCTGGCTCTGGGTCCAGAGGCAGAGCTCTGCCGCCTGAGTCACCCAAACATAACTAACAAATCAAATCCAAACTGTATCTGAGTTACACTTTTAATCTTGAGGCCAGTCACAGCAATTCATAAAAAGATGTTTAGCTTGAGTATGTGTTTTCTCTTCCAATCATCTCGCTCTAGTGGGCAGCTGCTTTGAAGGCTCGACCTTGGTGGACCATGCAGAGCTCCAACCATGAGCCATTGCTGCCTCTGAGTGTGACTGCGAGCATGGATCTCTCTCAGTGGAGTGTGCATGTCCTCTCTCTGTTACTGTGGCAAACCAGTAGTACCACAACTGTACAAAAAAGGATGAAGGAAGTCTCAGGCATATCCCAGTGATTTGCCCTCGCTGTGCAGAAGTTAGTGAAGAAATAAAAGAGTTTGTTTAATGTCACAAAGGTTTAGTCATGTTTTTTGTGGAAAGAAATCCATATTATGAAAACAGCAGCTGCTTCTTGTAAACTATTAACACTGTGACTGATGCTGTGTTAAAGAGGTCTCGGAAAATCCAACTTTGATCAAAAAAACCTCCAAACAACGTCCATTCACAAGATTAGATTGGAAAATAAATGGCAAAGTCAAACATTCAACAATATTTTTTGAGTGTAATGTGTTTTTGTTGTGCAGTGAAATTGCTTATATGATTGTTTGTAGCCACTGAGGCCCCGTTGATTTCAGTCATGTGACATTTGTTGTCACATGTTGCAGACGTCAGAGCATGCTGTTCCCTCTCCGTTAGATAGTCATGAAAAACTGCACATAAATCTGAAAATAAAAAGGGTTGATACTCGAAGAAGACAAAAGTTCTGGGGTTTGATCCTTATCTACAGCAGCGAGTCGCTGACACTTAAAAGCAGAGACAAACTTTTGTGGACAATTTCATCTGCTCTTCCTCGTCCACAAGCCCTCTGCCCCGGACAAGCCCTCAAAGCTTTCAAGAGCACGGACTTTGTGTCTGATCCTGAAATATAACACCCGGACAGTAGGAAATTAGGCTTGTTAAAACTGTCTGCCAGTAGGCTAACATTTATTAGCATAGTCACTCAAGTATATGTAAACTAGCATTAGCATTAGCATTAGCTGCTAACGACCTGAAACAAACAGCTCAGCCTCAGTCTGGAGTGACTTCTGTAAACTGGTCCCTCCTGACCACAATAGTACATTTCTTTCTACATTTCTGGACAAAAGGGGTCTTTGGGGATGTTGCAGAAGAGGAATCCTTTGTTTTGAGAGTTTTTGTTGGCTACGCCCGCAGTGAGCATGCAGCTTTAGACCTCAAGATGGCAGTAGTAACGAGTGTGCCACGTCACTTCAGACACTGAATATTCAGGCACAATAACCCTAACCCTTAGAACCTGTCTTCCAACTAAAAGCAAGTGCACACTGCAGCACCACATCAAAATTCAACTAGTTCGAATTGTGAAAATTGGCCTGAATTTGCCTCTTTTTTTTTTTTTTTTTAAACGTAACACTTTAATAAATGCGGCTTAGAATTGAGATATCAACAAATCCTTCTGAACCGTCAAAAAATCTTCGTAAATCCAAGATTGTAAAGTTTGGTGTGTGTAGGTGCTACTTTACTTGGCTGATTTTAAAGTCTCTGTTAGTAAACGGCCTTTTGAAGTTACAGTGTCTCAGAGGAATCTATGGATGAAGTGGATTAAATGAAATAATAAAAACAAATCAGGAGCAGATTGATCTATTTCATTGTTTCCCCATAAAAGCCTCCTTAAATAGATGTCATAGTGGTAAAGAACTTACCCAAAAAGAGCCAAAATGTTGATAAAACGTGTCCGCGTACTGCCAGAAGACGGTCGCCATATGTACCACAGTTGGATAACCGCCACTCTAATCTACCAGTAATGTTTTGTTTATTAACCCGTCGTCATGACATTAACCCTGGGGTCGCGGTGGGGTCGTGGCTCGGATGGGCAACTATTATTGGAGCCATTGTGGAGCGTCCATAACTCACAGCAGAGGAAGCAGCGTGCATGTCTCGAACAGCGTTTACACAAATCTAACTTTAGAGGCGCGTTTTGTCTGATTTATGCGCCGACAGGACACTTCAGATTCCCATGTACAAGCTCAACAAGACAATAATCACACCACGAAGACGGATCGTTCACGTTTCCGCATTTTCAGCGCCTTTGATTAATTTTCAAACTAAATCTTCATTATGGAAAGAGGAAAGCAACGTCCAGCATCTGCTCCCAGTCAAGTTTGTGACTGTACAAGCAAGAGCAGTAGAATAGTGGAATTATTATTTTACAACTACTATACTTCCACTAATACCACTACTATTGAAATGAGAAGTAAAATCATCATTTTTATTCCAAAAATGCCCCTCAACATTCTGACTGAGTGGCAGAACTATTGCAGTTGTCTTTGGAGGTCGGAACTTGGACCTTGGAGAAATATTTTCTCAGAGTTTCTGCGTTCCAGTCGCCAAGTTGGAAAAACAATGAACAGTTCATCACAGTTTAAAACTATTAGGTCTAATACAAACCGGGAAAGTGCACAAATCAGGCAAAATGCTGATTTGTTTAAGTTAATTTATAAACCCGGACAATGTTATTACATTTATCACTTTAGAGCAGGCCCCATTTGAGTAGCTCGTGAAGGGGTTTTGTAAAACATTGGCTGTCGTTGCCAAGTTTGGTTATGGTACTGTGACCTGCAGCCATCCCTGCGTGCAGCAGCATGAGCTGCAAAGAAACCAAAAAGCAACGGTTTTGATGAGGATTGGGCAACAGATTTTTTATTCACAACATTCTAGTACATGTGTCTGATCTGCGGATCCAGCTGGAAGTGGGTAAGCGATACAATACAGTGGTGTAGTCTAGGATTGTTTTATTGATCACTTTAGTACTTTCTCTCCTTGTAGACCTTCACAAACTTTACTCTCCTCTTTCCCCCACTCACTTCTCTGAGCGCTTCTTTGAGGTGTCATGTCTCCTTTTTCCGTTTTCTCATTACTATGAGACGCCGGTAACAAGCAGTGGGCTTGGTTAGGTTTAGAATCAGACTCGGAAAAAACAGATGCGCGGGCGGATCAGGGCCACAGCCACAGAGCCTTGTTCTGCTGGTGTCAAGCTACAAAATATCAAATTTTCAAGTAGGAATTCCGAGATGTGAGGCTGTTCCAGTGTGAAATTACCAGCAGTAACTCAGAAAATCCAACCTCCGAGGACAACCGGAACGCAGCATATGAGCAACACAGTTGACAAAAGGTGCTTTATTAACTGTTGTTTTGCTCAAATTAACTTTATACGGCATGTAGTTTCTCCGTTGTTGCTTTGACTGTGCAGAGCTTAGCTAGCTTGTTACCTAACGGCAGGGAGAGATAAAGAACACTTCAACTTGCCGCACACAACAATTAACTAAGCTAATTTTTCCAGTAAACTGACTTATTTAAGGACTAAAAGTTGTGATGAACTCCATTCTGTGGTAAACAGAAGTCCTGATCTGGGTCTAATAGTTTTGTTCAGTTTCCTTTTAAACTCACAAACTGTCACATAGGCCTATATTTATCGCAGCGGTACACAACATTTTTTCTACTTTAGTGCAAAAGTCCGTGAACTTTGAGAATAAACATGTTTCGAAGATGGACAGAGTTTGTTGGTCTCTTCTCGTGCGGTGGCTGCATCAGAATGACACGATGTTATTGGGAAAAACTCGCTCGCTCCTCCATCTTGGACTAAACTGGGGAAGAAACTTTGTATAAATAAAGGTTCGGAGTATTTTGGACATGACTGGGCCCCACAGCGAGCGCGTGAGTTCCCAGGGACAGTGAAGATCTCATAAATCCCACAGTGACAGAAGCAGCTGCAGATTACAGGAATAAAACGGCGTTCACTGGCAGCGGGACACGGTCACTCTTCACTGTCAGGTTTAAACACGACAAATGATGAGAAAGTCCAAGTTTGATACTGTACCATTTTTTTTTCATTTACTGGACTAACCTTTTGTCCACCTCTGTTTTAAGCATAAAGGAAGACATGTGAACCAGGGCTGCAATTCATTATTATTTTTAGCAGTCGGTTGGTCGAACAATCAAAATATACATTGACAATTTTAAAATAGATTATCAGCCAAAGGAAGGTGACTGAAGGCTTCAAGATGCAGATTAGTTACACCTAAAGTGTATTATTCATAAAATCAGAAATTGTTTATTCTTTTTGATATCTAATAATGGCACTCTCTTTGTTTTAAAAATGTGTTTTAGGGTCTGTCGTGACAAATATACGAATATTTATATAGATACAATATTTTTTATAGTCGACTAGTCATGATTAGTCGATTAGTCGTTGAAACCATGATGTAAACTATATTTTTTCAAATAAAAAAAATCGGGTTGTGGTTGGATTCTGTCAGTTATTTGAGCTTGATCATGTTTACTTTCCAAACTAGCCAAAAAGTGTTTTAATTTGTTGTGGAATGTTGCTCTCAGGTAACATCGGAGGGACAGTCCATTTCTTTCAAAAACAAAATTACAGACCAGTACAGACTGTTGTATGAATAGTGTGCGAGAGACAGATTGGTTCATAATGATGATCACACTTCTGTCAGTGTAAATCATGTTAGCTACCTATACAGAAGAAGCTGTTTCATTACTTTATTTATTTGGTAAGCACAGTGCATATTAATGAACATCTGCAACAGTTACAGTGTAAATATGACAGATTATAGCAAAGATGCATCTGTTGACCCTATTCACCTTATTCCACATACAACATAATCCTCCTTCCGGTTGTATTAGTTAAATCCTACAGAGATTACAAACAGACTAATAAAGACGTTTTCAGGCCCAGAGAATGAGTGCATTGTTGACTTGTTGGTCTCATGAACATTGGACATTTTACACAAATCAATCTTCTTTAGAGCATATTTTAGTGGCAAGACTTTTCCCTCGCTCTCCACTAAAGGGAATGGAGTTCCTGCTGGACCAGAAGAGCCAATACAACGGAAGTGCTGATCTGTGACAATAAGAGGCAAAAGTGGGCGGAGCGGAATAACGTGAATAAACATGAAAAACAGACAATTACAAAGCTTTACAAAAAATAGCAAATATCAACGAACAGTAAACGGCCAGAGTTAAAAGTGATCACAGACGTAATTTTCCTTTATTATTTTTGAGGTGCGATTTAAAAGTGGACAGTGGATCAACATTGTCAGAAGAAAACTGTGTGGAGGCAGAGCAGATTTGTTTGTTGCAACAGCGCCACTCCAGGCTACCTGGAGAATAAGACCCCAAAAGGCGCACAGGTAAATCTGTCTGGCCAGGTTCCATTTAAGTCTTTATTTAACAATAGTTAACTAATTGCAACTAATTATTCCCTTTGACAAAGAGCACCGTCTGTCCAGAAGTGGTTTGTCTGTGTGGAACATCACAGTCTCCTTAAGCTGTGGCCCTGATGCCCTTCCACTCAGTCAGTAGAGGAAGAGCAAGACTATCAAGATGTTTTACAAATGTCTTTAAAACAAAATTATCAACATTTAACTAATCATATTTTTTTAAACAGTGCAATTTTTAAAAAGAGATTTGATTGTTTTCAGTCTCGTGCCAGCAGCAGGTGAGCAGGAGGTTTACAATATTAAACATGGGGAAAATTGTATAATTAAGGCATACAGAACTTTCAAGGGGAATAATATCTAAATTGTATAAATGCATTCATAATCTGGACAACCACTCTACTAAATATATTCAAATAAATGGGAAAGAGAAGGTCATTTTTTTCCTGACAGACAAAGTATGGGAAAATATATGTACATCTCAATGGAAGACCACAAAATCACATGTTTGGAAGGCAAACCACTCTCAGGTGTTTTGGGAATGTCCTGTTATTCACAAATACAGCGGATTGTCTTTCACACTGATAATCCATTTGACTTTAAAACAATGTACCTCAGGCTCCTGCGATGGAGACGATCAATGGATACCTGTGTAGGGACGGAGCTTTGAACTTGGATATGGAGACATTTGTAGAACATTGGGACAGGTGGGATTGACACACTGGGGGATATGCTGAACTGAGATGTATGTTAGTTCCTTTTTATTTGGTCTTTTCACTCTCTGGTCCTGTGTTTTTGGGTTTTTTTCATACTCTAAAAAAGAAAAACTAAATTGAAAAAGAAAGAGAACGAGACGTCCAACGAGACGTCCAACGAGACGTCCAACGAGACGTCCAACGAGACGTCCAACGAGACGTTGGAGTGCTGTAATTCAATTGACTTTTTGATTAATCGTATTAGTATTACTTGCTTATAGTATTAGTTGTAGTATTAGTATTAGCATTAGTAGTATTACGAATTAGGCAAGAGATGCTTTGGGGTTGTGTAAAAAAAGATTGTAATCAAGTGAAACTCATCATCAGAAAATTATGAAGTAGACTTGGCAAATGGAACAATGTTTACAAGTTTAGTTAATATAGTTTTAATATAGGGCCAGTTGATATGATTGGATGTCTTGTTTGGATTATGTTTATCATGAATGTAGTAAAAAGATATGAAAATGTTTAGGAAAACCAAAGAAGATTATCATGTTGCTAGCTTGCCCCCTTCCGCAGTCTCTCATCTTCTATCTGTTTCTCTGTTATCTGCAGATTTGAGCCTGGCGTTTCCTAAAGTGCGTCTCTGTGTCGTCTCCGAGTCGCTGACAGCTCGGGCCCGAGGCTAAACAAACAGCAGACAGGGCTAACACACTAATGCTAATGCTAACCCGCGGCCTCTGACCCTGGGCCCTCTCTGTTTGTTTATGTGATCACAACGACATGGATCACTTCCTCTGCACCGGCTACAACAGGTCTGTGACGACACTGCGAAAAGGAAGCGCGAGATGAGGTAGAATCCAGAACACAACGTTTTGTTGCTCATACTACATTAAAGGTGAACTATAGCCACGTTCTGACTGGCCCTATTCCCCTGACCGCTTTTCTTAATAAATAAACCTAAATCGAATTGAATTATACTTTTTAAACCCTGAGGTCAAGCTCATCAATTCACAAAAAGACGTTTAGTAATTCTAAGTTTGTGGCTGTGAGACGTGACTAAAGCTACAGTAAACAAGAAACTACTTCTGGTTTATCGTCAGCTTTTACTGCATTTATTTCTCCTCCCCTCAAAGCCTTTACGCCGCGTTTGAACCTTTTACGTAATGCGCTGCATTTGGATAATGTCAGATCGGCATTATGGACTGGAAATATAACATTTTTGGTGTTAATGCGAGTATCGTGCATCGATAAATAGGAAACGGCTGATGCTAACGTGCTTTTCTAGTTACGATCAGTAGAAATGCAGCGGTTTATCACAAGATCAAGTCAGCGTTCGTGAGAAATTATTATATTCTGTTTATACGTGCATTTCACTGTTTCGTTTTCACTTGAGTCTTCGTTTTCTTTATCCACTCGTTAGCTAAAGCCGGCATGGAGCCCAAGCGAGCCAGAGTGCTTTGAAACCGCTGCTTCGTGGGTCCTTTCCCCAGTTTCATCCCCATTTCACACTGTACCGTCCTGCAGGCCAAAAAACTCAAATATACTAACAAAAAACAAGCTGTCCACTTTGGCTTGTACAGTTTACTTTCGGCAGTAGACGCTTTCTGACTGTATTGATCCGATCCAACGTGGATTCAGTGGAAAATGCTTTAAATGACAGGCATTAGATTTCATTTTGTTTTAAAAATGCACTTCAACCAAATGTTGCAGTCGTGTGGTGTTGATTTTCTTTACAGCGAGCAGGAGTTGTTCTGAGGTGAAGTGACTTGTAAATCGCCTAAATTAGTTACTGAGTTGTTGTTGTTGTTGTTATTGCTGAGTGCTGAAGGAAACAACCGCTGAAACACACACACACACACGTGCCATAGTATATTGAGAATGAGGCCTTTTCTGTATTATTAATCTGCTGTTTAGGCAGGAATGGCTTACATATGTCATTGTGCATTGTTCTTTCTGTAAAAATGAAAATATGTTAAACAATGTTGTGCCTGATCCTCATCATAAACACAGCTGAAATTGTGCTTTGTTTCAATCACATACTTTTATTCTGTTTTTTCAACACAACGTAAATTGTGTCATTCTCTGTGTTTTTTATTTTTATTATATTTAATTTATTTTTATTTATTTCATGGTTTTATGTTTTTTGCTTTGCTTTTTACTGGTTTTATGTGTTTATTTTTTTACTTATTAACCTTTATCTACCAGGTAAAACATTTACAAATTTAAACAAGAGACATTTACAAAATTACATGTAAAAGCATTTTTTTCCTTGTTGTATTGGTTGAGGTTAAGGTGCACTTTCCTTCATTTAGGAGGAGGAGGAATATATAGGAAATGTGTCCTCTGCATCTGACCCATTCTTCATTGTCACCAATCTCCAGATCTTTGTGCTAGTCTTGGTCAGCACTACCGTAGCTGGAAGATACACCTATATACCTTTGTGTTGATGGGGGAAACCGGAGCCTGGTGAAAACCCACCCAGTCACAGAGAGAAACATGCTAATGCCACACAGAAAGGCCCGGCCTGGGAGTCGAATCCGAGAGAGTGCTAGACACTCTGCCACCGTGCCGCTAAAGCAATCTCAGTGCAGAATCGTTCAACTAAAATAGTTGTTAGTGACAGTGCTATTGAATTGTGTGTGCATTACTTTGCAAATGGTTTTGTTTTGTAAAACGTATTAAATGAAGTGGATCTGAACACATTTATTGTAAACCTAAAACAGCATGAAGCACACACTGACGATGGAACAATGTCCGTATGTAGCAGTCACAAAGTGTTAGGACTCTGCTTTATTGTCAGTGTTGTTCAATTTGGCTTCAGATTCACCGGATCGGTCTTCGTTTCAGTCTTGATTTGACAATAGGTTTTTCCCCTCATCATTATTTATGTATCTATTTTCTTCGCCGTCTTCCCCAAAATGTCTCCTTCGGTGAAAAGCCTAAATAGTCAAAGTGCTTCTGTCCGTGAAGTCTGGGGTCATCTCCTCTTCAGGGGTCGTCTCCGCGGCGACACCGAGGCTAACGATAACAGATAGCGGCTAAAGAGCTAATCTCATAATTACTGTCAATAAACCTCATCCTGCAACTCGACTAAAGGCCACAACTTTAGCATAGAAAGAAACATTTTATTTAAATTGATCCAAGGAGAACAAACTGACCCTGATGGTTAATTTGACTGGAAATAAGAGTGTTACAGCTTTCTTTTTATGAATAACAGCCCAACAGCTTGATAGTTTCCATTTATGAAGTAAAAGTCAGAGGGCCCGCTGACCTTTCTGAAGTTAATGTGTGTCACTGTACACAACAAAACTCAATAAAAAAGTAAATGCCAAAAAACAACAACATTTAATAATTTTTGTAACAATCAGAATCTGAAACGTTTGATTGTCATTGTCAACTGTGGCGGTGGATGCATCATTAAACAATAGATATATGATAAAATAGAGGCATTGAAAATATATATACACACTCTATATATATAGGAATAAAATAGGCTTAAGTAGAAAATATATACAGTAGTGCAAATAGATGAAGTGTTTGTAGAAAAATGCTTCTAAATGAGTTTGTTTTCTCTGAACGCTCGGCTGTGAGACTTTTTACAGCAGGACATGGCGGCGCTGCAGCTGCTGTGGAGGACGCTGCAGGTGTCTCTGGGCCTTGGAGTAGATAAACCTCACGCTGACAGAGAAAAGACAGCAGTTTCCTCTTTAAGAAACTGGGCTTGTCGTGTTTATCAGAGCTCGTTGGAGGAGCTGAGCTGCAGAGGACGGACGTGGCTCCTGAGTCCTGAGTCCGCTCCGGTCCGCTCTTATCTGAGGTCAGGCTCAAGAGGCTGATAACAAAGTACATTTACACTGTTATAAATGACAGCACAAATGGGGTCAAATACTCAAGAGGCGAGAACTTTTTTTTTTATTGGACATTGTAACTTCAGAGGTCGTTTTCTCCAAATGCATTTTTCTCCCACAGAGACATAAAGATCAGGCCCTAAAGTAGCTCCTACACAAACCAAACTTTACAATTTTGGATTTAATATGTTGACGGTTCGAACAGAAGGCTATATTAAGACTGATTTATGCAAGTTTTAACTCCAAAAATATCTCAAATACTAAATAACATATCAAAAATTCTTTGTTTGTTTTTTGTCCTTGGTTCTATCCATTTTTCAGATTTATTTGTCTAATATATACAATTTTGGCCATTTTTACAAATAAATTCCCTATGCATCTAAAAAAAACATAACATAATTGAAAAACTTGTAATGCATTTGTTTCATACATTTATATATATATATATATATATATATATATGTGTGTGTGTGTGTGTGTGTGTGTGTGTATATGTATATATATATATATATATTAGATAAACTACAGAATAAGTTTCAAATTGATATCTCTAAATGTAAGATTTTTTCCCGTTCATCTGCAGTGTCTCACTTTAAATAACTTCTTTATTCTTTATTCATGCCTGAGTAGCTGTCATTCTGCACTGTAACAGACATTTTTGCACTTTACAATCAATCAACAATCAATGTATATAATATCTGAAGTATTTGTCACTTCTGAACTAAGATTTCCCATGTTCCGTGACCTGATTTCTCTTCTCAATCCGTGACAGTGTAAAGTTTGAAGTGTAAGACAAGGCGCAACTTGTTTCCTCCACATCTTAATTTTTCACACAAATGAATTTGTATAAACTATTTCTTCCAGGTCCATTTCTTCCAGATCTTCTAGTTTGATGAATCCTGGTTAGAAAGTCCTCTCCCTCCGAGCGTCAGAAACACTGTTCCGAATTGCCTCAATAACTGATGTTTTCTCGGCCTGTGACGTGGCTCTGAGAATCTTAAGTTCATAAATCACCTCCAGACTCCATCACCGCGGGGAACTACGGGTGCTGCTGGACGGTTAGGGAACTGCAAGCAGGCTCATTGTTGGTTTCTGTTTTCGCCCTGAGAAAAACTTCGATGTATTCTAACAAAGATGAGATCAGTGTTGGGTAGCGTTACTTTTAAAAGTACCTAGTTACTGTCCTAGAAAACTAACACTTTATGTTACCGTGCTACTTTGTTATAAAAGTATGGCGTTAGAGTACTCTTGCATTACCAATGATTAACATTATTGTATAACAGTGGCATGCAGTGACTTTCTCATTCAGGCAAGCAGAAAGTCAAGTTGCCACGATATTACAATTTCAAACTCGATTTTGATACTAAGGAAAAACTTGATTCTCTAGATTTAAAATGCTATTTTTACGTGAACAATGGCAGATGATGAATTTTAAAAAAACACAAACTGTTGTGTTTTCACTCACAACGCAGATACATAATCATTAAAATATCAGATAAACAAGCAAAGTAAATGCTTATGACTGAGCTTTATTTATCTTTTATGTTTATGTTTATTACTAACATGTGTATTTCTCTCTGCAGCCAATAGATGGCCCCAAAACTCAGTTAGTGCCGTGGTTGGTGTTTCTTATTTGTTTTAAAACATGAGATGCCGAACTACTCGAGAGCATGTTTAAAGGCTGATAACAATACAAATAATGCATACTATTAGTCCTTTAATGCTTTACCTGAAATGTTTCCACAATAGGGCTTTAAATGTGTTCATCTCCATGGAGACAAGCGGTGACGTCAAAAGTTACAGGTCAGATCTGTAAAGAGAGAGAATGTTTTTGTAGGGTTTAGGTTGTTTGTATTTTAAGTTCAATACAATAAAACTGTGGAACTGCTTTTTATTACCGGGACTTTAGTTCATGTTTTTCCATTTAAGAGCATTTATAGATGATTCAGCGTTCTGACAAAATAAGTTGTTTACGGTTTGCTTCGCTTGTGGTGCAGTGGTTAAGAGTGTTGCACATGTGATTGCTGCTGCTGTGGCATTGAGGTTCGAGTCAAGTCCTCAGCATTTGTCGAATGGTCTCTTTCCCTTTCATGCTAGGTTCCAAAAAAAATATTTAAAGAAAGAAAATAATTTAAGGCAAGACACACACAAAAAAATGAAATGTCTTTTGCAGTTTACTTTTTAACTTTTAAATTGTTTGTTTTTTGTTTTTTAAATCTTTTATAGATAAGAACTTTTTATGTGTAACAATTTATTTTTAAAAGTTTGACAAAGAAATAAAGAGGATTTGAGTAAACTAGATTTTACAGACAAAACAGCCTTTGAAGCTACAATGTCCCATGTTTGGATGCAAGTGGATTAAACGAAATATTTAAAACAGCTTTTGGCGTCGTAGTGCCTCGCTTTAGCCTCTGGACAAACAAAACAAAAGTCCTGACTGAAGATGTGAAAGGGGATATAAAACGTCTACATGCTTTTACAATGGGATGTTTATAGGTTGAAAAGTACCGCCGCGTTGAAGTTTCAGGCTTGACGTGTCGTGGACAGAACAGAGGTGTGTTTGGTGGAGGAGGAAGGAGTGGAGGACATTCATCAAACCCTCGAGTGGAGACAGAGGAAGTCAATCACACCTGATGTTTTTAATAACAGTCTGAGGCCCACACACTCGGCCATTCACAAATATATACACCCAAATGAAGCCAGCGCTAAGCAACAATCGGAGCTGTCCTGTTGTAATTTGGTGCAAAAAATTTGAACAGACATTTCATTAGAGAGTGACCACCTCTTAATTTTTACATTATTTTTTATTTGGTTGAGAAGAAGGATTGATACAAACTCTTAAACTTTTTATCATCTCCGAATATAGAAATGTATTTGAGTTTATTGCCATTACACACAACGGGTTTATAAAATACACAGCGTTAAACGTGAACATATTAGCGGGTGATATTTCTTTTGTTTTATTATTTGGAAAAACGTTGTCTTCTCTTTCGTCAGCGTTTTTCCCTTTCATTTACATGTTGAGGATTATGTGTGTGGGGCGCCCTCTATTGGAAAGCCAAGGGAGTGAAATATTTCTCATGGATAAACTAGCAGCGTGGCTAATGTCGCCATGGCACTAGCAGATATGTTTCGTAAATATAAGCGCTGAAACTGGTTGAAATGACTCTGGTGAAAGTGTGAATTTTAAAAACATAGGAAGGTACATTTTCGTTCAGCTCATAAAAGCGTGTATGTTGGAATTCCACAGCATTAAAAGTAATGAGCGATATCTCGGACTGTCCGACTGTTACTTGTCGATAATGTCTTTGAAATGTCCCAATGTAC
Organism: Chaenogobius annularis; assembly: GCA_015082035.1. Classification (NCBI taxonomy): domain Eukaryota; kingdom Metazoa; phylum Chordata; class Actinopteri; order Gobiiformes; family Gobiidae; genus Chaenogobius; species Chaenogobius annularis. Next base: position 1,318,049 of record BJKM01000075.1, on the reverse strand, counting down.
AATCGTTTGAGTAATCCTTTTAAAAGAATCATTATTTCTGCCCTCGACGCCGCAGCCCTCCAGAGGCGTTTTATACGCTTTGGTGAGTTACTTATGGTCTCGTGAGTGCAGCTTTCAAAGTCTGTGACTGCAAGGCCTCAATTCTCTGTCCTCGCTTCCTTTCTCCCTCCTCGTTCCTCTCTCCTCTCTCTGGTCTCTTCTCCTCTCTGTGTCTCCTTCTCTCTTTCTCCTCTCTTTGTCCCTCTCTCTGTCTCCTCTCTGTGCTCCTCCTCTGTGTCTCTGTGTTCCTCTGTGTCTCCTCTCTGTCTCCTCTGTCTCTCTCCTCTCTCCTCTCTGTGTCTCCTCTGCTCTCTGTCTCTGTGTCTCCTCACTTGTCTCTCTCTCATCTGTGTCTCCTCTCTGTGTCCTCTCTCTCCTCTCTGTTCTCCTCTCGTCTCCTCTCTCCTCTCTGCGTCTCCTCTCTGTGTCTCCTCTCTCCTCTCTGTGTCTCCTCTCTGTGGTTTCCCTCTGTGTCTCCTCTCTGTGTCACCTCTCTCCTCTCGTCTCCTCTCTGTCTCCTCTCTCCTCTCTGCGTCTCCTCTCTGTGTCTCCTCTCTCCTCTCTGTGTCTCCCTCTGTGTGTTCCTCTCCTGTGTCTCCTCTCTGTGTCTCCTCTCTCTCATCTCCTCTTCTGTGTCACCTCTCCTCTCTGTGTCTCCTCTCTGTTTCTCCTCTCTGTGTCTCTCTCTCTGTTGTTCTCTCCTCTCTGTGTCTCCTCTCTCTGCTCTCTTCCTCTCCTCCTCTCTCCTCTCTGTGTCCCTCTCTCTCTCTGTGTCTCTGTGCTCGTCTCTCTCTCCTGCCTGTCTCCTCTCTGTGTCTCCTCTCTGTCTCCTCCTCTGCTCTCCTCTCTATGCTGTGTCTCCTCTTCTCCTCTCTCCTCCTCTGTGTCTCCTCTCTGTGTCTCCTCTCTCCTCTCTGTGTCTCCTCTCCTCTCTGTCTCTCTCTGGTCTCTCTCTGTCTCTCTTCGTGTCTCCTCTCTCCTCTCTTGTGTCTCCTCTCTGTGTCTCCTCTCTGGTCTCTCTTCTCTCTGTGTCTCCTCTCTCCTCTCTCCTCTGTGTGCTCTCTCTCTCTGTCCTCTCTCTGTCCTCTCTGTGTCTCTCTCTGTGTCTCCTCTCTGTGTCTCTCTCTCTCCTCTCTGTGTCTCTCTCTCTCCTCTCTGTGTCTCTCTCTCCTCTCTGTGTCCTCTCTGTGTGTCTCCTCTCTCCTCTCTGTGTCTCCTCTCCTCTCTGTGTCTCCTCTGTGTCTCCTCTCTGTGTCTCCTCTCTCCTCTCTGTGTCTCCTCTCCTCTCTGTGTCTCCTCTGTGTCTCCTCTCTCCTCTCTGTGTCTCCTCTCCTCTCTGTGTCTCCTCTCTGTGTCTCCTCTCTCCTCTCTGTGTCTCCTCTCCTCTCTGTGTCTCCTCTGTGTCTCCTCTCTCCTCTGTGTCTCCTCTGTGTCTGTTTTTCCTCACTAGTTTCCTATTAGGCTAAAATGCATCTTTAAATACATTATTACAATAATAAAAACAACTCCAGGTAAACTTTTTGAGGCGCAAACAAACAGGAACATGGTTAAAGACCCAAGAAATCAGTCCGATCTGTGTTGCGTGTTGTATGTTTGGTGTTGTGGCCCCTATCTTCCGTTGCCCCTGAAGACTTCAAACAGCAGCTCGGAGAACTCAGCTCTTCCTGCTGCTCTCAGGCCGAACCATCAACAGTGTAGGGTTTCAAAGGCTAATGCTAACGACACAAACGGGCCTGCTGGGAGCCGAGTGAGGCAATTTGTCGACATGATGGACATTTAGTGGCCCCTGTGCAGACGCCATGAGCTTTCACTGAGTTTAGAGACAAGAATGAGAGGTGCGGGGAGACGACCCTCAACAAGAAACAAGCCCAAACTGAACAAAAGTTTAGGCTACTTGCAGTCTAAGATTACTAATAAAACATTACTCTAAATAGCCAGATAAAGCATTCATTTGATAAAGGGCTTGTTTGGAAAATCTGACCACAACTCACTGGGCCTGACTGAAAGAGACATGGCAGCTAATCTATGCCAATGGCTTCTCCAACAACCACCACCAATTACTCATTCACAAACCGCATTCACACATGCAAGGTGAGCGATGTCTAGGGTGGGTGATGTTGACAAAAATGAATATCTCGATACTTTTATGGAGTATCCTGACAACAGTATTCAGAAGATATTATGTAAATTCAACAGAAATGTGTTAAAACATCTTTAAATGTATTAGTTGAGTTTTAATTACCAGACAAATGGGAAATGTCAATAAATGAATCACAAACGTTAAGAAATATCACTTTATACTTTATTTGAAAGTTTACAACATACATTTAATTTCCCAAAACATTTTAATCAGCTCTTTTTGTAGCATTTTTACAATAAATGATTGAGTCTATATTCAAATTTTGCTTTAGTGAAATTTGGTCAGATTACAATAAACTATTGAAAAAATACAATTAAATAATTTGAAATAGAATCTAATTTTAAATGGTTTAAAACTCGCGAGACATGTGGAGAAATGTGTGACAGACGTGATTTGAGCAACAGAAAAACGCCCAGTGACATCATGTGGTTATTCTCTAAATACAAGAGGAGTGTGGGTCAGCCTGCCTCTGTGCCCCCTCACATGTTTGCCTCTGTCCCTCCTCTGTCCCTCCTCTGTCCCTCCTCTGTCCCTCCTCTGTCCCTCCTCTGTCCCTCCTCTGTCCCTCCTCTGGGAACCGTCTTGGTTCCCTTCGTGCTCGTCTCCCTCCCTGTAAAGTTCAATTAACAAGGTTTCGCTTTTAACTTCCTGTGTCAGCGGAAGGAAGAATGAAACAAAAATCTACTTGAGAGTCAAAGAAAAGACCCAAAGTAAAGTAAGCTACGGTTAACGGTGAAAACATTTATAAAACATGGTGAAAGTTATAAAAACCCAAAGGTCAAGCTACAGTCGAAAGGGGAACAAGGTTTGTTAGATGAATGAACGTATTATTGAACAATTTGAAATGTTTATTTTACAAATGGAAAACAGTTGTGCTAATGTAATGAGCTAGTAACAGTGATTATTACGGACAAAATGCTTATCACTCTTTACTTGTTCTTGCCTAGCTCTGATTTTGGTTGAATGACACGGAATGGAAACAATAAAAAGTCATTTAACCATCAGTTCTGGCCTTCTCAATCGACTGGACGCTACACCCCCCTTTTAAAATCTAACTTTTGAATCTTGCTGTGCTACTGTTGTTGTTGTGTTATTTTTAATGGCGGTTGGCAGCCAACTGAAAAGGTGCATTTACCGCCACCTACTGTAGTTGAACGTCTTCAAAGTATATGTTTTATACTATACCGTATTGTTAAAAAGGAGAGAGAAAGAGCTCAGAAAGAGAAAACTGGTTGTTGTTGTTGTTGTTGTTGTGGTGTTACTTTTAATGGCGGTTGGCAGCTGAAAGGTATTTACCGCCACCTACTGTAGTTGTACGTCTTCCAAGTATGTGTTTTGTACCGTAAAAAAAAAAGAGGAGATAGAGATGGAGGAGAGAGAGAAAGAGAGAGAGAAAGAGAGCTCAACTGACTGGTCATGCGATGATATAAAGCATATGCAAAAAGAATGCGTGTGCATTCGATTCCTTTACGCTTTGATCCCATGGGCTATGAAAACAATGAGACATAAACAAAGTGGTACAAGTCAGCTCCGCGCAGAAAGCAGTCTATGTGTGACAGTCGTGGACCCACATTGGCAAAAGTTATCCTCAGTGTTGAGAAGTACTGTGAGTGCATCTTCTCCTTGAAACGCTGTATTTATAGCAGTGAATTGCCAATTCTGCATTGTCCCAGAGGCTGTGGGGGGGACGTGGATACTTTTTTTAAGTTTGAGAAGCCTGCTCTAAGACTTCCCCATATCTCAACTCCACTCAACATTTTGGTAAAGCACGTATTATATGTTATGATGAATGTGTTCATATATTGGTTAGATGTGTTGTGTCCGTATTTGTGCTGGCGCTCAGACTGCAAACAGATGTTCTAATGGGTAAAGTGATTTTGATTGATTGAGCTGGAAGAATAACTTAGACAACCCACAAACCCACAAATATATATATATATAAACATACAAAGCAGCCATCCTAATACATTTTTCTTTAAACTCGATTCTAATTGTATGATCTGTAGACACACTGACCTCTAGTGATTAAAATAAGTAACTTCAGTTTTTTGGTACAATGACAATGCACTTTCAGTCTCCTTATTCCAATGACATTAAAGACATTGAAACTTTAAACCACAGATGCCTCCCATCGTCAGGATAAAGAGAAGAAAATAAAGCAGTGATTTAATTGCATGATATAAAGTTTTGTTATGTTGGTTCACCTATTTTTATATGTCAAAATAAAATACTTTGATTCTTTGACCTGCACAGTTAAGTGCTATTGGTTAAGACCTGGTACCATGGATCTATTAAAATATCTGTTAACTATATATTAATGCAGATCCCTTTACGGCTTATCATTCTTGCAAACAAGCTAAACAATAAAGATAGATTTGCATGTGGAGCTGATGAATGTTGAGCCTGGTTCTGTGCATTGGATCAACCATTTACTGCAGTGGTTACAGTCTTCAGTTTTAACAGTAAAAAAAAAAGCCTACACGCCAACCTGTCCCTGACATAGCATACTGCATTTTAAGGAAATATTAATCTGATTTGTATAAATATCTGTGGAATATCTCTGAACAAATCTGCATTCTTGTTTATTTAGCCAAATATCAGGATCAGAATTTAGAAAAAAGTTTTGCCAAAATAACATTAAAATAAACTAGGAACTTGCTTCGGTGATAACAACATGAACATGAAACAATAATAAATTGCAAACAAATAGCGTTAATTAAAAAAGAAATAAAGCAGACTTATACTAAATACTTTTGACTGCATATATAGACACTGATATATAGGTTACTGCCCAGTTATGTTTTTATTTGTAGGCCTTATCTATTGTCTATTTCCGATTATGTCTAAACCAACATAAAATATGATTTATTACCAAACGTTCTATTTTGCTTGCTTCTGCAGCCTCTTTAATGTAGTGCATCCTGATTGGCTAGCTGTCAACGTCCTCTTCCGTGCGTGCTCTCCCATTGGCTGCCTGTGCTCACACCCGCTCGTGTCCGTCCTGCAGCGGCTGAAGGTTGATCTGCGCCCCGCGTCTCCTGCTCCCTCCTCCGGCCACTGTGCCCAGCTAAGACTCGGTGTATCTTCCGCTTCATCCCGCACACGCCCGCTTTTCAACCGCAAGCTTCCATCGACATCTCCCGCAGCCATGTCGTTGTTCGCAGACGTGCCTCAAGCCCCACCGGTGGCTGTCTTCAAACTCACGGCCGATTTCAGGGACGACCCGCATCCGCAGAAGGTGAACCTGGGAGTCGGAGGTAAGAGAAGCTCATGCTAAGCTAACGAGAGCTCACTAAAGCCTTGGCATTTCGTCCAACTGAGCGTAGTTCATGCTCTTTTAATCAGCAAATATGAGTTTAACTGTCAAATTAAGGTCATGACTCGCTTTAGAATTCAAGAAAGGTTTAAATGCAAGTTAGATTTAAATATTTTGTGAGGATTTAAAATGGAAACTGTGACAATAACATTAGATTTGTCGCGTTTTCAATAACTAAGGAAACAATTAAGACTTCCCCGTTTAACTCATTATCAGTTTTTGGGGACACTTATTTTATTATTGTTTCTTGTTTTTTTTCCCCAAGATCATTTGAATAACTAGTGATGGGTGGAAACATACGCAACTTCCCAGAGCAAAATGCCAAGGCTAATGCTAAGTTAATGCTAAGATAGCCTTGACTGTAAGAATGAATGGGAGAACTACGGCTCGTGACAGCGCACTTGAATCTCATTCATCACTACAACTTTTAATATCCCCCAATACAATTTGAATGATTTTACGGCTGTTTACGGTCTTTGTTTAGGGTTTGACCTTCGCAACATGCTAACATGGAAGCTAGCAACAACAAATTAGCCAGAGTTTGTGACAGCTGCAGCTCAAGTGTTTTTGTGCAGTGAAAGGGATTTGGGAAAAGCATGACCTCGTCTCGTGACTGCTCAGTTCTTTTAAAATGCTATTAATTGCTCATTTTTGAAAATAAAATCAGTTATTTAGGCACTATTTTAACTTTTAAACAAATTGTATTGATTCAAAAGGGAACCTACTTGGACACAGTAACTCATGCATTACAATATAATCACAACATAAATGAATGAATAAAAAGAAATGCATATATAAAGTTGTAAAAACATTCAAAATAATTCAAAAGACCTGTGAAATAAGGTACAAATATACAGATATGTACAAGTAAAAAACAAAAATAAGAAGTGCATTAAAATATAGTATACATTATTGACATCGTTGCTAAATACTCTTGATAAAACACTTACATTTATTAAATTTGGATTTTTTTCCGGAGGGAATGAAGGGATGACTTCCGTAATAATTACACTGGATGGATTTTTCAACAGTATATATATTTTTTTTTACATCCCTTCTCTTGAGACCAGTATTTGTTTTGTAGCATTATTGGTCACACGCGGCTGGTCAGTTTGTGTACAGTGGAAATAGCTGGTCACATTGTGCTCACGTGACCTGACTTCATGAAGAGAAATGCTTTATAGGGCCAGCAATATCTTCTCTGCGCAACATGTAAGGAATTTGTGATGTATAGTCCCATTTTAGCTCTAATTTAGTCTAAGCATATCGGGATATGAAATCTGTGTCCTAGCGGCTGCATTGACCTTGTTGTGCCCCTTGTCTCGGCCGCAGCAGGACTTTGAATGTGTGACACTTGATACAGGATTCATGGAGTTCTTCAGAAGTCAAATATAAGCGTCACTCGCACACACTTAAGAGCTTCCAAATTATACAACTCAGGCCCACAATTAGGGCTGCAACAATTAATCGACAAATTATGACTAGAGAGAGAGACCAATATATCGGGTTGATATTTGGCTATTGGCCTCAAAGCTCCAGCATAGTCCATGAAAATACGCATATCGGTCAATATCTGTGCGTTTCAGTTTTATGCAGCTAAAATCTGGAACAGTCTTCCAGAGGATGTGAGACAGGCCGCTACTCTGGCAATGTTCAAATCTAAACTAAAAACTGTTTTGTTTGGCTGTGCATATGGGAATGAACTGAAATGCTTTTTCTTTGCATCTTACTCTTTATGTCTTGAACTAAAGAATTGGTTTCTGCATAGTTGTGATTTCTGCCATGTCTTTGTGATTTTAATGCATTTTTTCCTGTTGTGTGAAGCACTTTGAATTGCCTTGTGTACGAATTGTGCTCTACAAATAAACTTGCCTTGCCTTGCCTATCTAGTTGTGATTTGGTGACTATTTAAAAAAAGACTTTCATAGCAAAGACGGTGGCATTGTCCCTCACTGTCAATCAACTTTATTCATACATATTCTCCATCAGTCAACATATTTAAACCTTTTATTTGATTAAAAATGTGTTTTAAATGTCTCAATGTATTGTAGAAATAATCGTTTTTTTTCTAGTCGACTATCTAAAAAAAAAAAGCTGCAACTAGTTCACAAATGAGCCTTTTACAAATTTTTTATTTATTTTTTAATCAAATAAATACGATTTTATATATAATATCAAATGTGCCACCCATACTCAGTTTTGCCCATTATAGAAAAGACGAGGTTAATTTGGGCCTTTTTATATTATATTTGAATGTGAGAATACCATGATAACAACAATACAGTGTTTGGTCGCTGGCGGTTTGTTGTGTTTCTTTGCAGCAGTGCAGCTCTGACTTGCTGCAACACGACTCTCGGCTCAATAATTAAAATATACACTGGATCAGAGGAATGTAAAGAAGCTTAGTGTCTCATTCAGTTTAACCCCAGATTCCTCTGTCAAAGCTTTACTAGCTTTACTGCGCCACCCTAGATTTATGTACACCCAAGATTATACAGATTAAAGCCGCAACTAACAATTATTTTAGTAGTCGACTAGTCAAACGATTATTTCTATTGTACCATGAGACATTTTGTATACATTTTTAACCAAATAAAGGTTGAAAAAGGTGACTGTTTATTATTATTTTAAAATTTTATTATTTTTAATAATGCTGCTGTCTTTGTTGTAAAAGGTCTTTTTGTATGTGTTTTAGAGTCTGTTTAGTTAGTTAATTCTGGGTTTGTACAAGCTGTTTTTTTCTGGCTTGATCTTTATTTAATTCGGCTTTCGACCTTGTTTGGGCCTGGTTTAGACCTGGTTTGATTCTTTTTTAGTCTTGGTTCCGACCTGGTTTGTAGCCTATACAGTCCAGAGACCAAGGCCCCCCAAGAAATCAGGCCCTCAAATCAAGTTTAATAGCCCTGGCTTATCCTATTGAGCTAAAGTCCCATACTAGTAAATTATGCTGAACAGGTTAAAAAGTTAATTTCACCGATCAATTTATTACACGTTCTCTGTAATGATTAACGCTCTATGTTATTAGAATACTGCCTGTATTTCTAACTAACGTCTAATTATTAGAAACGTGAACAGAGCCTCAGCTACAAACAAAGACTTGTCTCTAAAAGATAGTTTTTATGAAACTTGGAGCTGCTGTTGCTTCACTTCTCCTCTGCACATTCTCAGTTAGGGCAGAACCTGCAAACATCCAAGATTCCCACACAGGTTTATTCACAGGTTTATTTATGAGGCTGTGTGGTCCTCAGACCTCATGCGCAGACCTCTAAAAGAAGCTGCTGTCCGCTCTGGTTCTTAAAGCTCATGTCAGAGAGCGGAGCATGAGCGGGCCTCTGAACACGGTCACAAACTGAACACGCAGACACACTAAACACCATAACACCACAATTATTTTTTATTGTCTACTCATCTCGATAGTCGATGATGATTATTATTATTATTCGCTACACATGAAGTGCAAAGAAAAAAAAAAAGTATTCGTCCTAAAAGGAATTCTATAAAAACATACCGGGATTAAAATGTGTGTTATTTCTGCTTCTTGTTTAAAAACATTGCTGATCATTAAAAAAAAATAATCTCTGAGTGATTTTGTGGCTCTAAAATCCTGTTGCGTGTTATTTGTCCCTGGCAGCGTACCGTACAGACGACTGCCTGCCATGGGTGCTGCCGGTGGTGAAGAAGGTGGAGCGTCTGATCGTGGAGGACGAGAGCTTGAACCACGAGTACCTGCCCATCCTGGGACTGCCCGAGTTCAGGTCCGCCGCCTCCAAAGTGGCTTTAGGAGACGACAGCCCGGCCATCAGTGAGAACCGGGTGAGCAGTGGCCACCAGGGGGCAAATGCACCACACAAACGCACACAAACTACTAGGCATTAGAGGCTATGCAGATGACTTTACAACATGTGGAATTTTAGCATTGCGTGTCAAAACGGTTTGAGTATTAAAATGTTGTCTTGTAAAAGTGCAAAACACAAGTAAAATGTGAAAGAGCTGCTGCAGTTTTAATAACTGATTTAAGTCTACAACTCGCGATACGATATTGGCTGACGCAACAATCAATATCGCAACAAACTAAATGTATCGCAATAAAACCTTGATCCTCCACATGACAGAAATTTTTTATTTACTCTTTTTTAAAATAAAAACTATGAAAAAATAAAAGTATTTTGACACAGTTGGATAAATTAAGGCATGCATACATTTGTTTTAATAAACCTGAAATAATTGTGTCAAAAGTATTAACATCGCACTAATATTGAAATTGATGTACTTGACAGCCATTTAGCATGTTGAAAAGCAGATAAACAACAAAACGCTGATCACTGCTACAGAAACTGACTTATTATCTTTGACCCCTTTTAAATAACATGTTTCTTAGTCAGTTTGTTGAAGTTGAAGTGTCCTTTATCTCCCCCTGCTGTAAGCAGAAGCGCAAACTAAGCTCTGCACAGTCGCAGCAACAACAGAAAAACTGTTTCCATTTTACCGTATAAAGTTTATTTGATCAAAACAAAATCTCCACAAAGAAAAATTAGGGTTTAAAAAAAAAAAACACAGTGGATCCGTGCTTTGTGAGTAAAGCTGTGGCCCGAAACAAAAGTTTTGAAGCCTCTGTTTAATCCAAAACCTGACGGAGGAGCACAGGTGACTGGCAGGACATATCTGCTTTAATGTTTTCAAATCAGGCTGCTGGTTTTATTCCTCCAGCATCAGTACTCCAGCGCGACATGTAAACAAACGGCACTACATGATGTGGCTCAGTTCGTGTGAGTTCAGGCCAGAGCGATCCACACGAGTTTGAGCACGATTTAAAAAGCTTAGTGTGAGCGCAAAGGGCAAAACTGTGTGGACTAAACAAACCTGGGATGAGATGAGGAAAGGTAAATAATGGTGGATCTGTTTGCGCTTCAGGCAGGGCAGTAGGGCAGCTTAAACATGTATTACAAGTTCTTCTACGTGTCATGTTTTCAAATAACGCAGCATTTTATGTGTGAAAACATAACCATCTGGAAAATGGATTGAGCCAGGTTTACATTCCTTGCTTCATTATTTTGACACACATCATACAAAATGTACATACAATGTACATCTTATTTAGTATTTGTGTAAAAAGTTCTTAAACTGAATTATATTAATCTATTTAATCAATTGGATAATGTTGTTGTTTCCAGGGGAAAGAAACAAAATTAAATTAAAATAATTTCGAAAACTGAATTAAAATGGGAAATTGCCCACTGTTTTACCGCAGGTTTAGCACTGTTTTATCGCTGGTTTATCTCTGTTTTATCGCTGTTTTATCACTGGTTTGTCGCAGGTCGGCGCGGTGCAGTGTCTGGGAGGAACTGGAGCTCTGAGGATCGGGGCAGATTTCCTCCGGCGCTGGTACAACGGCACCAACAACACGTCCACGCCGGTCTACGTCTCTGCGCCGACGTGGGGTCAGTGTTCAGAGGGAGACGGGAACATTTGATTTAACGGCCGTCTTTAACATGTCAAACCATCCACTTCCAGAAAACCACAACGGCGTCTTCGCTGATGCCGGGTTCAAAGACATCCGTCCGTATCATTATTGGGACGGCAAAAAACGCGGCCTGGACCTCGACGGACTCGTGGACGATCTGGAGGTCAGTGTTTTATTTATGCAGTTAAAAGTGGAAAGAATATTATGCATTATTTGTATTGTTGTTGCCGTGTTCTTAAATATATTTTTTTAGAACTTAAAAAAAATCATTTTTTAAAATATGAAGTAATGTGGGCTTTTAGTAGTCAGGCGTTTCCCTCATCAGGATTTGTGTTGGCGCTCTACTGGCCGCAGAGGGAATTACATAGGCATGCAGTTGTAATGAATGTGATTTTGAGGCAGAAATGCTCAGAACGAGTCTGGTGATGGTTTTAAACATGAGATGCCAAAGTAAAGGTCATCAAGAGGATGTTTTAAGGTCAAAAACAACTCAAATGATGCATAATATGTCCTTTATGCTGTGTATTTGATCAGAGAATTGATTAAACACTATATCTCAATTGACAGAAAGCTCCAGAACATTCGATCTTTGTGCTTCACGCCTGCGCTCACAACCCGACCGGCACCGATCCCACACAGGACGAGTGGAAGAAGATCGCAGAAATCATGATGGTGATTATCATCTATTTATAACAATCTGTCCTTTTTAGTAGTGATGGATCAGAACATGACTGTTCTTAAAGTAACAGTCCGTCACAGGCGTCACTCTCGGAGTTCGATACATTTGTCGAAGCCTCTCCTCGGCCCCTCACTACAATAGTTCTGCCTATTTTACAGCCTTTATAATGTGTTTATCCTGTAAACAAGAGGAACACTGTTTCACTTTCTGAAACCTTTTTATGTTAGTGTTACTCTTTAACATCTGTCAAAGGGCCTCAGATTGAAAAGAGCTGTTTAGACTAATTTTTGTACATCTACAGAAATGTTTATGAATACATTGAATGTGTTAAATCAATAGACAAACAAATTAATTATTTAAATGCATTGGAAAAACCACACATTTCTTTCCTTAATTCTGAAAAGGTCAATAATTACATGACTAAACATTTACTCAAGTACAAGTATTGCAGTCCTAAGTACACCTGAAAAATCCTGCTCCATGTACACTTCACTGTGGACCACATGTCAGTGCAGCAGTAGAACCTTCTGTGTCTACTCTTATACAGCAACCAAAAACGAAAGTTCTCAAAAGTATCGTAGAAAATGTTTGTTGTAGTCATCTGGAAACTGTTTTTGAATAGGAGTAGGATAAGTATCTGAGTTCTCAGACTAGGTCCGTAGATCGAGAATGAGTCTTGGTTGAGAGTGGAAACGTCTTGTTTTTTTTTAAACAGAGTCCAAATGACTACAACTGAAACTTTGACTACAATAAAACACTCCTGGACCAATGAGGGATTACACCGACTTACTCAAAAGTATAATCAGCCAAATAAACATTCAACTGCCAATTCTAGTGCATAAGCATATTAATGTTAAACTCCACAGGTGAGTTAGGGTTTCTTTTTTAATTTAAACTAATCCTTTGTCGTGTCACTTTTTTTTCCAGAGGAGGAACCTGTTTGTGTTTTTCGACTCGGCTTATCAGGGTTTTGCCTCTGGGAGTTTGGAGAAAGACGCTTGGGCCATTCGTTACTTCGTCTCTCTGGGATTTGAGCTGTTTGTGGCTCAGTCTTTCTCCAAGAACTTCGGCCTCTACAGTGAGTCTCCTGTGCTGCTTTAGACCAAACGCCCGGGCCTGAGGGGTAGACGCCGCGGTGATACACACTGAATATAATGTTGCAGCTTTAGTAAAGGCACCATGGCTTGGGCCCCTAAACAAATGGGAGTTTTAGTCGACTAAATAATTGCTTCACACTTGAGGCAGGGGGTTCAGAATATTCGGACAAAAGCTGCGAACTCTTGTTTTCAACAAAACTTTGGCCAAATTTTGCAGTGCAGGACAAACTAAAGGACATTTTTCAAAAAGTTAATGAATGATTTTAACTTAAGTTTTGCATGAGTAATATAAACGTAGACATGTATGTGTGTTTCACATAATGCAGAATATCTGGATAAAAATGGAAAAAATTTCTTTCGTTGGCCTCACAGTCTTTGAGTCTCTTCCTCTTCCTCGATTACAAATGGTGTGTACGTCTTGCTCTCACAACAGATATTTTTCCAACTTGAGGGCTGTTTTAAAGTGCACATACGTCACAGGACATGTATGAACTGGTTTTGTTCCACAGTGAGCTTCAGACAGTTACCATGAGTGATGTCATTTGTCCATGTATACGGTGAGAGTCACCTGCAGTCATTCAATACGGCCACTTTATTACACAAATGTTGAGTACAAAATGTATTGAATTGCTTCTATAGAAATGTTTAATGAGTTATGTATTGAAAAGTAAATAAAACCAAGTATTGTGTAGCCACTAAAATGGACTCACCATTGACATTGGAAAGATGATATCAATACGGGACGACACATTTAATTCTGTGTTTGAGTTTAGTTTTCAGCTCTTTGTCTGACTGCTTGATGTTTCGCTGCAGACGAGAGAGTGGGGAACCTGACCGTCGTGGCCCGGGACAGTGACAATCTGACCCGGATCCTGTCTCAGATGGAGAAGATCGTGAGGACGACCTGGTCCAACCCCCCGTCTCAGGGCGCGCGCATCGTCAGCAAAACTCTCAACTCTCCAGAGCTCTTCGCTGAATGGTAAAGTCGCGCGGCGTGTTCCACGACCGTAGAGCGAGGATGTGATGAACTCTTCCTTGTGTTTGCTCCCCGGTGAAGGCAGGGAAACGTGAAGACCATGGCAGACCGAGTGCTGCTGATGCGAGACCAGCTCCGGGCCAAGCTCCTGGCTCTGGGGACTCCCGGGACCTGGGACCACATCACGGCTCAGATCGGCATGTTCAGCTTCACCGGACTCAACCGTGAGTTACACTCGTTGTACAGTTCCACCAAGTGTCGGAGCAGATGTGGAGCTATTCTCGTTGTAACAAGCAGACCAGGGAAGAAGTCTTGTTTTGTAAATGTCAAGTCTTAGGCCTCAAGTCCAAGTCCAGTCCCAAGTCCTTTCAGTCTTTAGATCTCATATTTTGTGAATGGTTATTCTTTAAAAATCCTGGCAACAAATTGAGAAGTAAGGGACATTCCAGCTTTTAGTTTCTCTGCTCCTTCTTGGAACACTTTTCAACTGGAAACAAAATGGTCAGATATAGATTATTTAACACATTTGGTTCAGTGTTACTAAAAAGACAATGGGACTTATGAAACTGTGCACTTTACTTAAATATTACACTTTATGTAAGCTAATTATGAATGTTGCACTGTAATTCTGATCATACATTTGTTTTTAATGCTAGTCAAGTCTTAATGCTCCTGATGTGGCAAAGCAACTTTATTTGTAGAGCACAATTGTAAGGCAATTCAAAGAGCTTCACACACAAAAACTGTTTTTAGCTTAAATTTGAACATTGCCATCTTCAGGAAGACAGTTCCAGATTGTAACTGCATTAAACTGAAACGCAGATTCCCCATGTTTAGTCCTGACTCTGGGCACCAGCAGGAGGCCGGTCCCTGAGGTCCTCAGAGCCCGAGATGGTTCATATGGCACTAACATGTCCGAGATGTACTTTGGTGCTAGGCCATGGAGAGACTTGTATACAAGCAGAGCTGCTTTGAAGTCTATTCTCTGAGCCACAGGGAGCCAGTGCAGAGACCTGAGCACAGGACTAATGTGATCGTACTTCCTGGTTCTAGTCAGGACCCGAGCAGCAGCGTTCTGGATGTACTGCAGCTGTTTTACAGCTCGTTTGGAGAGGCCAGTGAGCAGGCCGTTACAGTAGTCTAATCTACTAGAGACAAACGCATGGATAAGTCTCTCCAAGTCTGGTTTGGACACTATACTTTGGCAATGTTTTTTAGATGGTAAAAAGCTGCTGATGTTATTGAGTTGACGTGGCTGTTTAAAGTTCAAGTCTGAGTCCATGTGTGCTACAGACCTCTGGGCCAGGTCCCCTTGAAAAAGAGATCTTGATCTCAATGGGTGTTTTCCTGGTTAAATAAATACATAAAAAGTCATGTGACCAACACTTGGGTTTGTGTGATATCAAGAAATACTGTGTTCATGTGAGCAGAAAACGGGCAGGAAACCTTTTAAAATTAACTTTATATTCTTTGTAATACAGTTAAATGCCCAGTAGATGGCATTATTTTGATGCTTCATTTTGGTTGGGCTTGTACTGTCACTGACTGTGGCCTCATTGGTTCATGAGGCTTCACTTTCCCCCTCACCATCCAAACCCTTCAGTCTTCTCATTAGTGACCAGACCAACAAGAATGTCTCATGGTGATGCAGGAAGCAAATGGTTTCCCCAAATGTAGAACTTGGAACACAGAAATCAGAAATACAGATGTGCAAATGTAACAAAGCACTGTTTGTTCTGGTCCGCAGCCAAACAAGTGGAGTTCATGGTGAAGGAGCGACACGTGTATCTGATGGCCAGCGGTCGCATCAACATGTGCGGCCTCACCTCCAAAAACATCGACTACGTAGCTCAGTCCATCCACGAAGCTGTCACCAAAGTCCAATAAGAAACCCCTCCACTTCCGGTGCTCTGATTGGTTAAAACCACAGCCAATTAGGAAGCTACAATCTGAAAGAACAACTGCGAAATAGAAAAACAAAGCACCTTTTATTTTGGTCCTTGCTGTTCTTTAAGACTTTAGGACATTTTAAATAAGTTAAATTGATGGAATACTGTAACTTTAAGTGTGATATTGAACAAAGTTTTAAACATGTAAATAAATATATCACATATTGCTTCCAGATTTTGTTCAAATGCAACTGAAATCTCTGAGCTCTATTTTTAAGTCCATAAATCACCTCCCAGACTCGTTCTGAACATTTCTGCCTCAAATCACCTTCATTACAACTGCGTGCTTAAATTAACATGTCGGGGCATGCTAGATTTAGTTGTGTTTCCCCATGATTATTCCCTCTGCTGCCAGTAGATGGAGCGCCAACACAAAATCCTGACAAGAGAACGCCTGGCAGAGTAACTCGTGTGTATTTTATTACTTCGTTTCAAAACATGAAGATGTACAAGAGCTAAAGGCCAATAAGAACACAAATAATGCATAATAATTGCCCTTAAAGAATGGCAAACTAATGTGAAGAGAGAAAGTGCCACAATTAAAATGTTGCCATTAAATTCATATAAATACCTAAATTATTGCAACATTGCCCCATTCATCCCGGATGGAAAAGTTCCTATGTAATTTAATGCCTTTTTATCTTAAATCGTCTTAACATGAGCTGTTTTTAATTTCAGTCACAAAGTCACAGAGTAATCATTATTTTTGGTCTAATATTGACTGTAGAACAAATCTTTCACTGTTAAGCTGTCGTAATAAATGTGTAACTCTGCCATCTGAAGACACATACATTTCAAGTTTTCAGCAGAAAACTGAAGATATTCTCAAATGTTCGCGGTTTTGTCTCGTTTGTATACTTTTTGTTCAGGTGACGTGTATTTGTGTTCAGTTGACAGCGTTACGTGCTTGTATGCAACGGTTTTCACTTCAAATGAATAAAAGCGGTATCTGATCACGTCTGTTTGTGTTTTTGTCAGATCGTGTTCAATAAACATTCTTTTATATAAAATATGAATTATGATGAGGGGACCCTGTGTAATCTTTGGACTGATAAGGGGGGGGGTCGCCGTGTTAGACTTTTGATTGTTGATGTATGCATTATAATCTAAGCTACCATAAATACTCAAATGCTATAATAATGCACCAGAGAATTTAATGTCGCTGGAGAAACTACGTGCAAAAAAAGTAATTCTGTCTCTGGGGTGTCCTGTCTAAAATGAATAAAATACTAAAAGATGAGGCAGTGAACAGCGAGTTGTGGTTAAACTTTACAAAACAGGAGAATACTTCAAAGTGTCTCAATGCTAACGCTGATTCTACTGTTAAGACATAATTTAGCATTAGCTGTGAGGAACTGTTAGCGTTAGCCTCCTGCTGCTTTACACACACACTTAACCACTATTACTATAAAATATATTCTAATCCTAAAATGGAAAATGTTCAGTAGTTTGTACTTCATCTAAAGATCACGTTCAAATATATAAAAGACTTGTCACAGTATTTTTAAATTGCATGTGCTTTTATCGTCGTTAAACTGAATGAAAAGGTGTCCAAATGTTTGAGTACACGTTAAAGACAACAAGGAAAGTACACTATATTAATTATATTTACTGTCCTTGTTGCCTTTATGATTTATTATTCATTGTTTTATGTTGCATCTTAACGCCGAAACAAGTTCCTACGCTTGCAAACTATGTTAAGTGACAATGCAATAAACCTTTTCTGATTCGGATAAAAAGCACAACAGGCAGTTGCGATGAGAAACGACACATTTTAATCCAAAGCGGACTGTTCTCATTGAAGTGATCATTATTATCATCAACAAATACAAAAATAAGATCAGACTTTGTAACAGTCGCTTCAGTTTGAGGCAATTATTAGTATAAATGGTTTAAAACACATAAAAGATATTTTAAAAAGTAATTTACAGTTGTAACAGGAAAAATTTAAAATGTAAGACTTTAAGAACCATTTAAATATTGTAAAAAAAAAAAAAAAGAATATTGTGATTAGGTGACATAATGGAAAAGGCTGTCAATCGACTCAAAAGTTGATTTCACAAACTTGCACTCACACATTAGAGAGGTGGTTCACTAGTTGACAAAATCAATATTTGGCGGTCAATAATCACGAATAATTGTAAAATCAAGATGTTGCTTCCTCACAAAAAACGAAAAACTACAATCTCGTGACATCCCTAAAACGGAGAGCAGTTCAGGTCATTTGAGTCAACATTTACAGAGAAATTAGTTCAGAAAATCGTAAAAAAATTTAAAAATAAACTGTGGCACATTGAAGCAAACAAAATGATTCATCCTAAAACAAAACGCTCACACAAACGACTTTCAAAACCCTCGTATCAACGTCTCCATCTGAAAATTTCTTCAACATTTTGATCATTTTAGGTTCGACAGGATATTGGGCGACTTAAAGCACTGCGGCCTTTGCGCTCGTCTTATTCTCAAACTTCGAATTTGATTTTATGTCAATAAATCTCATCTGCGGCTCAGAGTAATCGTACGTAGAGACTGTGAAAAAGGAAAGACAATCGGCGCACATTTCTACTGCGCAACCACCTTTTAAGAATCGGAAGGTAGACCCCCAAACGTGAGTATAAAGTGATATTTCTGCTCTTTTGGGCATCCTTTAAGACAATAACGACGTCCACAAATACATTCGCGCCTTTGTGATACACTTTTTATCATAAATATGTATTCTAATGCTCACCGTGTTGGCAAATGAATTACACAACAAAAACACAACATTTTTAGATTTATACATCACCAAAACATGTGTAAACCCAAACATTATGATTTATTTAGCGTTGAAGACACATAGTTCTCATAGTGTGTCTGGTGTTGCACTTCTAACACTGAAAATAAGTGTTTGTGTGTCACGAACGTCATGCGTAGCAGAAAAGAGAAAGAACATTTGTACAAAACGTTGTAGTTTCCCCCCAATATTACGCCAATTAGGGCAGCGAAATTAGGGAGACTAGTTTTGTGGCTGCGATTCGATTTACAATTTATGTTTTAATATTAGGATTCTGTTCAAAGTTTGAAAGAATCGCTCAGCAGCTTTTACGCAGAATAAAGTGCTGCAACTGTCAATCATTTTGCCAATCGATTAGTCTGCCGATTATTCTTTCGAACGTGAAAGGCCTGTAAATATCAGATTTTTGTACAAAATTTGACCTAGATGAAGTTGAGGTGACGCCGCTTGAGGACGTCCTGATGGAGTATATTCACAGGTAAAATCGTTTTTTGATCAAAATCGCCCAAGCTAAACGCGCCCCGTGTCATTTTGACGTAATTCCTGCTTTGTACGAGTCATAAAACGTCATCTCGCGCACGTGGCATGTTTTGGAGTCTGTTTATAGCACAGATAACGACAATTCTGTCAAAAATCGATGCGTTGCGATTAACTTGCCGCAGGCCTGAAAACACGATATATTTTGATTGGAGGGGAAAACGATGGCGCTTCAAAAATTCCAGAGCGATTTCGATGAAAACATCTCGCAGCCCGAAATGACCCAACTGTAATTTTTACTGTACTGATCTGAAAAACAGGCCAGTTACAGTATTTTCTAGGCTTTCCCAGGTTTTTCGAGCCCATGGAAAAAAAGTCATAATTCAAAAAACAAAAAAAATTTTTGGACATTATTTTATATTTCTAAATAAATGATTTTAAGACCATTTTGCTGTTCTTATTTCAAGCATCTGCCCGAATTCTCCCTCAAGCTCCAAAGGGAAAAGTCGACGCAACTCAAGATCTTCAAGTCGAGATTTACCCAACGCAGACATTCTTTTATGCAGTGGAATAACCGCTCAAACATCGAGCCGAACGTTTTACGACCACAATTTCCAACGTGCAACGACTTTCTCCCAACTTTCTGTAACCAACGATTCACAGCTTCATAAAAATTCTAATTCAAAAAAAATAAAATAATAACCAAAAATCTGTAACATTTCACATTTAACACATTTCATTCCCAGTAACGTGAAATACAGACACAAATGAGAACGCAACCTCGCGCACTAATCTTATATCGTACCAAAACCACCAAAGATATTTAAAAATTCATATTAAAAAGGCTTGTTCTGTACATGTATATAAATACTAAAGAGACTCGAGACAAATAGTGGTTTTCTATTTACAGCAGCTAAAGTTGAAACACATTTAAGAAACGGAGAAACCAAACCAAACTGTCGAGACGATTTTAAACTTTTGACAAGGAAATACGAACAATACATTTTTTAACACAGTAAAAGGTTGAAATATTGTGACGGAAAGATTTTAGAGAGAAAATATTTACAAATGAAGTGTATTATTAATGAAAATCTGAAGTAGTATATGCTTTTATAACATTTTAATGTAATAATGCTGCTGCTGTTTTTGTTATAAAGTTTTCCTCGTGAGCGTTTCATAGTCGACTTTGTCTCGATTGTGAAGTGGACGATTTGAATGAAGTGTTTTGCTCAAGGACAGAACAACACATGCAAAGTGTGACAGCAGATTCAGTCATTAAATGTTAAAATGTTCAATGCTTTGTCACAGACGACACAGACGCAGAAGAGCAAATGAATTCTAGAGTTTTCCATTCCATTCGGTTTCTCAGTTTCGAACAGTTTTAGTCACAGTTAAAACTCACTAAAAGCAAAAAAAACAAAAGAAAACAAAAGGAGAAGGTAAAAAGATAAAGTCCCACTGTGTCAGAGAGAAAGACGAGGTTCAGAGTGAGACGTCCTGAGGAGAGAAACACGAGTGAGGCATCAGCGGAGACGCCTGAAAACAAACAAATCAACCTTTTTAATAAATAAGACACACATGCATTTTAGGAGGAGAAACGAGGGCCACATATCCTGACTCACAACTTTTTGTTAATACATATTTTAAATGGGAAAATAATGTGATTTGACTGAAGAAACTGGGATTAACCTCAGAATGTCACAAAATATGAAAACATCCAGGTGGTTTTGTCAAAGTAAAAGCCTCAGACACATGAGCGATGTCAGAGCCTGGTTTAAAAACACATTTCACGTTGTATTTTATCGCATTTAAGTATTAACAGCAGATCATGTTAGACACTTTGCATTTTTGATGAAGGAAACATTCTAACTTTTAAGACTCACATAATAGTTTTTCATTTTATCCACAGATGTATTGCACACTTTAACACAAATTATAGGTTTTTTTTAAGTTTATATGCAATTTTGAGGCTAGAAAATTAAACTAACTGACATTTCTACCCATGAAATTCAAAATAGAGCAAAAAGTCCACACACTGCACTAAAATACTGAAATATTGATATATCGTGAGACTGAATTTGGTTATACAGTATCAATGACTATTTTTTTCTGTACATTTTACGTAATTATATTGTGACAGCGCTACAATTTAATTATGCTACCTATTTAGGCAAAACATTTGACACATTCACAGTTTTGATGCTTAAAATGTGTGTATTTCATATTGAGGACGTGGTTTAATAATGAAATACTGTTAATAAATAGAGATAAATTACAGAAAATCATGTGCCAAATCGTGATTTTACCGTACCGTGAGCCTTAAGACCCTGATCGCAACACAAAGCAGACTTTTCGGACTAGACCCCACTTACCCTTGAAGTCTTGAGCACGTTTTCCTTGAAGTCCGGGTTTTTCACGATGAGCCCGGCTTTGCCCAGCAGCTGAGCGTTGGGAGCGTTCGCCTGCGGACACAAAACGCTACGATACAAACGCGAAACGCTGAAACGGACACAGAACGGACATGTCAGCGGTCACTCACGGCGCGCAGCAAAACGTTTTCTTTGCAAGTTTTCCCCCGCGCTCTCACTGTAGTCTCTGGGGAAATGTGTCGCAGCCTTCTGTCGGCCGTCAGCTGGTCGCCGCGATTCTTACGCTAAAAACAGGGACATATTTTAAACTTTGGGTTGTTCGTTCCTTTTTCTAAAGCCAGTAACTTCACTTTTACTATTTTATTTGCATCGTTTCTTCTGGTGTGTCTAGTTTATATTAGGGGTTGGCATTTTTCAATCAAAATGTCAAAAAAGAATAAAAACATTTCAAGATTTGATCAACAATACACTTTATTTTTTAACTATTCTCCACCCAGAAGCCTTCAGTCGCCATATTAGTGTGTTTAAAAAGTCTCACTGTTCAAAAGAAATAACTGTTTGACGGTCGTTGACAACTAAAATAATACTTTGATGCAGCTCTAATACCCAGATATTATTTGGACTAAACCAGGATCAAATCATGTCCCAAAGAGTACTTTTTGGTTTACCTTGATGAGTCCACCGAAGGAACGCGATCGCGGATGTTTCTTTGGACCTGAAGGAGCCGGAGGACAGTCCGAGGTCGGGGTTCCAGTCTGTTTCACCAACTGCAAAACACACACACACACACACACACACACACACACAGGCAGAAATGCTCAGAGCGAGTCCAGACCTCCAGATCTTTGACATCGTAAACAGGATTCATGAAACGAGTGTGAATGAAGCTGAGCACAACTCCAGCTCTGTGTTTAATGAGGTTATAACAGGATTTTAAAAAATGTTTTACGTTAATTTGGCATAATATGAGTCCGAACATAAACAAAACATTTTTGGTGTCTGAAATTAAACTAATTAGTCATACTGATTCTGAGGCAAAGGGTCATTTCAGTTGACAGCTCTGGCACTTTGTATTTGAATACTGCCACCACTTTTGGCTTGAATAGAAAAAATGTGTGTGAGACAGGTCCAGTATTTAAAAACATATTAACCATTAAAGGCTGCAATGATTAATGCAGTAATGATGAAAAATAATCATCAATCTCCATTTTTATACCTTTATTTGGTTGATGACGCATTTTAAAAAAAGTCTCAATGTACAATAGAAATAATCGTTAGCTGCAGCCCAAGACCACAAACCAAAACATCTGCATTTTGACAGCTACAAAAGGGATGTCTACAATACAATTCTGACCTGGCCTGCATCTCACTTTACAGAAACGCATCTTTAGAATGTCGTGAATCGTGGTGAACCCAAACCTGGCGCACGAGCTTCTTCTTCTTGGCCGAGTCGGGCATGTTGTTGTTGACGTGTCTGAAGAGCTCTTTGAGTGCGTCCTCGGTGTACTGTGAGGCGGGGCGACGGGCAGTGGTCCTGAGCTAAAGCCGCTGCCGTCGCCGTCCTCTTCTGCGACGCCGCTTTCCTCTCCCCCGGTGAAGACTTCAGAGACAGAAGCTCCAGGTCGTCCTGAGACAACAGCGACATGTCAGGTGAAGCTAAGCATCAGCTCCTTTTGATTGTGATTAGAAGATTGTGACTAGGCCACTTAAAAAATAATAATAGTCTTATATAAACATGGTCCGAGCATGTTTTCAAAACTGTTCCAAACAAGGAAACAATTGTGATACATGAAATCATTTTTTATTTCCCTTATTAGAAATCAATAAATAGGGCTTGTAATAATAAGGTACATGAAGGCAGGCTTAAAATAAACATCATCTTAAACATCTCAAGGCTTTCTCTATTCGCCATGTTTAAACACCCAAAATCTGATCATTGTCCGAAAATCAGATTCTTGAAATGCCATGTAAACACTTGAGTGAGTAATCTGATTTCTTTAAGAACAAACAACAGCAAAATACTAATACATTTCTCTCCAAACAGTCACGATTCCTCTGGTCTGAGAACAGCTTCATGAAATCAAACCTTCGGAATGATGAAGTAGTTGACAATACAATTATAATAATATGTAAGTGAACATAAAGAGTCAGATGTAAAAGCTTTGTTTTATTCAGCTTTAAACAAATATTGAAAATAGTGATTATTCAGGACACAATATCATCATAATAATTGTGACCAAAGCAAAATGAAGTGCTTTTAATTAACTCAAATTTAAAAATAAATAATTATAAAGTAATTTTTTATCTGTCCGTTTTTGTCTCATTTTCTTTATCTTGTCATTCAGAGAAATCGGTTTCCAACAGCCGGTCACAAACTTGAGAAACAGTAATGTGTTGGACGAGATTTCACCCAGTCTCAGTAATGATCATATCACGTCGTCATACGCGTGATGTTTTTGTCCTCACAATAATCGTAACACAAAGATTTGACATCGTGACATCCTTAGTTACGAGGGATTTACTATTGTACAATTATTCAAGTATGATTCATCTGAATAATCTTGACATCTCTAGTTTTGACAGGGAAGGGCGATTTGTACTGGCCTTGTACACATGACAAGTTGAAACTATCAGAAGACCTTTGACGAGTTTACCTTGCTCTGTAGAACGCTGGTCCCTGTGAAGTGCTGCTTGGCGTAATCTCTGAGGTAACCGGGCGCCTGAAGCACGAGAGCGTTTCAAACAACCTTTTAGAGATTAGAATATATTTTAAAACACACATTTTAAAAACACAAAAAGACTGACCCTGAAGAGCTTCTGCGAGTGTTTGATGAGGAAGGCCATGCTGCTGTTCAGTTTCTTCAGATTGTCCTTCAGATCGTTAGCGTTCATCTACAACAAGATCACGCAAAATATGTACCACACAATATGGATTTTATATGTAAAAAACAAACAAACAAACTGTGGAATGAGAACTAGAAGGGACTGCAGAGTACAAAGGCGCAGGACTAAATTAAGCTAAATGATGGAACACACTGCCAGAGAAGCAAACTGTGGAAAACAAACAAAACATGTGTCCTCGGATGAGCTTTTCACGTCCGACTGTTGGTTTTACTGCGAAGAGTCCGTTCTCTTTGTAACGTCGCAGATTTGTTGACATTTTATGTGTTTTTGTTGTTGTTTATGTTTAATGTTTTGTAACGTCAGCCTCAAGACACAACCTCCCCTCAGTCTACAACAGCCACATAAACCTTGGTAGGAATCAAAACAGTGTGCTCAAACTATTTACATCAAATCGAAAATGACCAGATGGAGTTGGAAGCGCAATGAGTTCTAAAACAGTGCCCCAGATAATACTTTTGAAATCGTTTCGACTCCAAGTACATTTTAAAGGGCTCAAGCAAATGTTTGTGTATGTAATGTGGATATGTACATGTAATAAAGTATAATCAGTTTTACTCCAGTACAGAAATATTGTAAAAGCATCTGGGTTTGGGTCAATATGAGATGGCTATGCTTTGTCTGCATATCATTTTACAAATTTTTTTAGGAAGTGTGCTGTTAGCATGCTAATGTTTGTTAGCTTTACTGTGACGGTAAACTCTGCTCTGGCGTCTGAGAGTTGTGAAAAACCCTTATAAAACTTGAATAATTCGTACACTCGGACTGCATTAGGAAAGTGAGGAATAACTCTGGAAAGCTGCTAACGGTTAGCTGCTAACTTTCTGCAGGTAAAATCAACACTTTATTGTTCAACCCTCCGAGGAAATGGCTGTTGCGATTTTGGGCTTTACAGACATTTTTTGAGTTGAATTAAAAAGGAACTAGCTCTGTTTTGTTTTTAAGACCATAAAAATCAGGTAGAGCGCCTTTAGTGTTAATGCAAATACTAATTGTTTTCTTCCCTCAACACCCAGGCCAACAGTGTAAAAGAATTAGTTCTTAATGCTTTGAATGAAATAAAATAAATAAATAAAACAAAACTCTGTATTATGCAATAGTAAGTCAGTCGATATCCGGGCAGCTGTGGCTAAAGCAGAAGCAGACTTTTAGCGATTTTTTAACGCATTGTAACTCGTCCGTCTCAACTCATTCTCTGACTTTGTGGTGAGGTTTGATAACCGTCAGATCACTGTTGTCCCATTTCGAAGGAGCAGGTTTAACACAAATGGATTCCCCTTTTCTGATGCCATAGCTCTGGACAGAGTTAACACGCTTGATGTTGAGCCTCACATGTTTTGGCCAGAGCACGTGCGGGGCGAACATGAGGGCCAGGTTGAAGGTGGACATCTTGTTCTTGTCCTGGAGTTTGGCCGTGTGGTAGAGCAGGTCCAGCAGCAGCTTCAGGAGCGAGCGGTTTGTGGGCGGCAGCAGCAGAAACAGAAGCTGCAGAGACTCGATCTGACGCTCCTTGTTTGGCGCCGACGTCTTGTTCCCGTGTTCGTCAAAAAGGGTGATGTCTAAGAGCAGAAGGAGGAAGTGCTATGAACTATACGGTTTTGTGAAGCTGCCGACACTTGAATCCATGCTTATATTGCAGCTGCCTTCTACGAGACGACTGGGGAAATGTGACTGTGAATCTTATTAAGGCTGCGTTCATATTTTTCCTCGTTTGAGCCTTGTTTCATTCTGTAGACTGACTAGGGCTGTACTCATAGATACGGCAATATATTGTGACAGACTTTCAATCAAATGTATTGTCATTGATCTCGAGGTGTGCGCGTCTGTACCTGCGATCTCGAGGTGTGCGTGCGATCTGAGCTGTTGTGTCGCGTCTGTACCTGCGATTCTTCGAGCTGTGTGCGCGTCTGTACCTGCGATCTCGAGCTGTGTGCGCGTCTGTACCTGCGATCTCGAGCTGTGTGCGCGTCTGTACCTGCGATCTCGAGCTGTGTGCGCGTCTGTACCTGCGATCTCGAGCTGTGTGCGCGTCTGTACCTCGATCTCGAGCTGTGTGCGCGTCTGTACCTGCGATCTCGAGGTGCGCGTCTGTACCTGCGATCTCGAGCTGTGTGGCGCGTCTGTACTGCGATCTCGAGCTGTGTGCGCGTCTGTACCTGGTTCGAGCTTGTGTGCTGCGATCGAGCTGTGGCTGTACCTGCGATCTCGAGCTGTGTGCGTCTGTACTGCGATCTCGAGCTGTGTGCGTCTGTACTGCGATCTCGAGGTGTGCGCGTCTGTACCTGCGATCTCGAGGTTGTGCGCGTCTGTACCTGCGATCTCGAGGGTGTGCGCGTCTGTACCTGCGATCTCGAGGTGTGCCGCGTCTGTACCTGCGATCTCGAGGTGTGTGCGCGTCTGTACCTGCGATCTCGAGTGTGTGCGCGTTCTGTACTGTCGATCTCGAGGTGTGCGGTCTGTACCTGCGATCTCGAGGTGTGCGCGTCTGTACCTG
Source organism: Chaenogobius annularis (assembly GCA_015082035.1). NCBI lineage: Eukaryota > Metazoa > Chordata > Actinopteri > Gobiiformes > Gobiidae > Chaenogobius > Chaenogobius annularis. The sequence goes on along the minus strand of BJKM01000075.1, from coordinate 1,291,378 downwards.
CGATCTCGAGGTGCTGCGCGTCTGTACCTGCGATCTCGAGGTGTGCGCGTCTGTACCTGCGATCTCGAGTGTGCGCGTCTGTACCTGCGATCTGAGGTGTGTGCGCGTCTGTCCTGCATCTCGAGGTGTGTGCGCGTCTGTACTGCGATCTCGAGGTGTGTGGTGCTGTACTGCGATCTCGAGGTGTGCGCGTTTGTACCTGCGATCTCGCACGTGCGACTGCGATCTCGAGGTGTGTGCGCGTCTGTACTGCGATCTCGAGTGTGCGCGTCTGTCCTGCGATCTCGAGGTGTGGCGCGTCTGTATCTGCGATCTCGGTGGTCGCTCGATCTCGAGGTGTGTGCGCGTCTGTACTGCGATCTCGAGCTGTGCGCGTCTGTACTGCGATCTCGAGCTGTGTCGCGTCTGTACTGCGATTCTCGAGGTGTGCGCGTCTGTACCTGCATCTCGAGTGTGTTGCGCGTCTGTACCTGCGATCTCAGACTGTGCGCGTCTGTACCTGCGATCTCGAGCTGTGTGCGCGTTGTACTGCGATCTCGAGCTGTGTGCGCGTCTTTACCTGCGATCTCGAGCTGTGTGCGCGTCTGTACTGCGATCTCGAGCTGTGTGCGCGTCTGTCCTGCGATCTCGAGCTGTGTGCGCGTCTGTACCTGCGATCTCGAGTGTGGGCGTCTGTACCTGCGATCTCGAGTGTGTGCGCGTCTGTACTGCGATCCTCGCAGTGCGCGTCTGTACCTGCGATCTCGAGGTGTGTGCGCGTCTTGTACCTGCGAGTCTTCGAGCGCGTGTTCTGTCTGTGGATCTCGAGCTGTGTCGCGTCTGTACCTGCGACTCTGAGCTGTTCGTCTGTACGCGCGATCTCGAGCTGTGTGCGCGTCTGTACCTGCGTGAGGCTGTGTGCGCGTCTGTACCTGCGATTCGAGTGTGTCGCGTTGTATCCTGCAGATCTCGAGGTGTGCGCGTCTGTACCTGCGATTCGAGCGTGTGCGCGTTCTGTACCTGCGATCTCGAGGTGTGTGCGCGTCTGTACCTGCGATCTCGAGGTGCGCGTCTGTACCTGCGATCTCGAGGTGGCCGTCTGTACCTGCGATCTCGAGGTGTTCGCGTCTGTACCCTGCGATCTCGAGGTGTGTGCGCGTCTGTACCTGCGATCTCGAGGCGCGTCTGTACCTGCGATCTCGAGCTGTGTGCGCGTCTGTACCTGCGATCTCGAGCTGTGTGCGCGTCTGTACCTGCGATCTCGAGCTGTGTGCGCGTCTGTACCTGCGATCTCGAGCTGTGTGCGCGTCTGTGCCTGCGATCTCGAGCTGTGTGCGCGTCTGTACCTGCGATCTCGAGCTGTGTGCGCGTCTGTACCTGCGATCTCGAGGTGTGTTTGTACCTGCGATCTTGAGGTGTGCGTGGAAGTGTCTGTGCGTGAGCAGCGGCTCGGGCAGCTCTCCCAGCAGACTCTTCAACAGCGAGGCCACGTCGTTTGGGTGAAATTGTGCGGAGCTCCAGTCCACCTCGGCCCCAGAGCTCAGCAGCTCACGGAGAGTCTGCTGACGCACGCTGTTCCCCGGGACGCGGAAGAGGCCCTCCACGTGCAGGTCTGAGGCAGACAGATACACACAGATACACACAAACACACACAGATATACACCAACACACACAGACAAACACAAACACACACAGACAAACACAAACACACACAGATACACACAAACACACACACAGACAAACACACGGTAAGCGAGGTAGGATAGTCAAAAGTATCAAAAATCAGATACTAATCAATCTTAAAACTAGTATTGAACTAGAAACTATAAAAATAAATCACATAAACAGGCCAAAATGTGACATCTCCTGAACAGTTTTCGAAAGTTCTTGAGTGCTTTATCAGAACTAGTGTAATGTTCCAAAAAAGAGCGTTCTAAATCTGTATTGAACCTATTCTCTAGTATCAAAATTAGGGCTGCAACGATTAATCAACAACAACAAAAAATAAGACGACATATTTTGATCATCCTAATACGTAAACTGTAAAACACATATGAAAACAGCCTTCGGAACACTGAACAAGAGTGGTATTTAAGTGGACCTCAGCCCTAAGCAGAACTTTGGGGTTCAGCTGCATATGGCCGATGAGCAGACGGACTATTATAGGCTGTAGGAAGACTTCTTTGTAGAGTACTGTGTGTATCTGTGTCATTCATCTGATGTGTTTGTCTTGATTCTACAGTTATTGGACTGCTTTGGCCCCTTCTGAAAAATTAATTTACCAACTGGTACTAATAAAGAAACCTTGACCTTGAAAAAGGTCAATAACTAAAACTGTAGCATTATTCAATCAAAATGTTCATCTATAATACACTTTATTTGCAAATGTTCTCACATAATCCTTCCCTGCTTTATTCCTGGTGATTTACCAGAGAAAATGCAAGTTCAAAAATGCAGGGAAGTTACGGCTTCATTCACACACATTCCTGCTCTGGTAAAATGCCAGGGAAGACTGTATGTGTGGAATGGTGCTGCAAGGGCGTCTTGGGGCCCCGAGCTAAACATCACAATGGCGTTTCCAGACAGACTCCGCCCCTTCTTCTCTTTACCTCAGAACTTAAAACAATGATAAGCCGCCTCTAAACATTAGTCCGGTTCTTCTGCCACAGTTAGTTATTGCATTTGCTGAACCCATGACTGAAACTGGACTCACTGATGACACCCACCTGTTGTGGTCAAAGTATAAAACTACAGTCAATAGAGAGCCCTGGCAATGAAATTGAATTACTCTAATTCAAGCCCGTTACCGCCTAAAGACTTCTCTCTGGGGGCCCTTGGTGGTCCAGTGGCCCCAATTGCCCCTCTTGCCTGTTGTGTAGCTACGCCTCTACGTGTGTGAATGTGGCTTATTTACAAAGTCTCAATCCACAAAATAAACTGTTTGACTAGTCGACCACTGAATGAATCGTTAGTCGACAGCCTTAATCGACTAACGATTCTGTTTAGTTACACATTATACTGGTTATTTAATGACAACAGCCTCTATCTGCATTCGTTTTATAATCAAAAGATACATCATTCATGTTTGTTTTAAAGTAAAAGTGAGTCTTACTCTTGCTCAGGTACTCGATGAGCTGGTAGATCTGAGCGATGCAGGTTTCATTCAACTGAGTCCCAAAGAGAACGCCTTTATCTGCAAAAGATTTCATTATGGATTACTGCACTTTCTACTGACACAACAGCACCACTTTTGAAAGCAAAAAATGATTCAAAACTATGATCTATGTGTAAAAGGTATGCAAATCAGACTTCTACAAACCACTTTCTGTTGTGTAATTAAGAATGGGACCAGCTCAAACGTTTGTTGCTACCATACCAGGACTAGGGCTGGGCAATATTGACAAAAATGAATATCTAGATAAATGTTTGCATCATCTCAATAATAATATTCAGACAACATTTTGGCAAAGCAACTGGAATGAGCAAAAAATGAGTTGTTGAGGTTAAACTGTTGCACAAAACGTGAATAGACCATAAAAATAACCCCAAAAGTGAAGAAATATCACTTTATACTCTACACTAGACGTTTCTGTGACTTTTTAAGCTCATATTTAATAGTTCTAAATAATAGACAATACACTTAATATTCTAATTCAGCATTTCTCCAAAACAACAAAGGTGACGTCAGAAAAGTTTTGTTGGATCTCCTAACTCTAGCTGGGACTACGAATAGAAACAAGCCGCTATCCCATTTCACATAACAACTTCAAATAAAATAAATGTTCTAATAAGTTTAGATGTTAAAAAAAGAGTGACACTGACACTTTCTCCAGTCTTAAACACAAATAATAAACAGGCCTGAACTCGCTCTGACCTTTTCGTTTGAGGAAGTTGAAGGATCTGAAGAAGCCCGCGTTGGTTCCGGTCGGGGTCTTGGGGCTGTCGTCTCCGAGCAGCTGTGAGAACTCGGTGCCGGGCAGGTCGATGAGGCGCGTGACGTTACTCAGAACCACCTCCAGAAACACGTCCGGTCTCTCGTGACGAAGCTTCTCCACAAAGAAGTCCGGGTTGAAGACGAGGGCAGCGCGAGGGGCCGGGTCTGCAGGAGGCATCGTGGCTGTGGTCACTGCTCCTCTGAGGGACACACAGAAAGTAAGCACAGAAAGTACGCACGATCAATACTCAAAGAGGCTTTACAATTCAAAGAAATCAGGGGAACAATTGTTTAAAAAATCTTTAGACATGGACAATAACTGACCATAAAATCATTTAGCAATCTGACAAAAGGAATACGATATATTAGGGCTGTAATCGGCTCAAGATTATTGGCCGGCTTATTAATCAACTAAAATGGGCGCTTATTCCACCCCGCCCACTTTTACTTCTGACTGCTGCTGACCCGTGTCATTACCCGATTTGGCACATTCTTAATTAATCTTGTTTAAACATCTTTTAAAACATGTTTATTATAAAAAGTCATCAAATAAATACTTTGGTCGTCAACCGATTAATCGACTAAATGCCTACATCATATATAAAATAAATAAGTCGAGTTTTATTTGACCCATTTAGCAACGACAAAACAATTTGTTCTCAGTTCGTTTTAGGACTAAGCAATTAATCGAGTTTTAATGGAGTTGGTCTTGTTAATCATGAGGTCTACATTCAGATTCAACCCTCTGTCAGTAACAGCATGTGCTTTGTGGAGTCTAGACTTTAGAGGAAGAAATGTGATTATTTATTTTACATGATATTGAATACAATTCTGTTTCATTTATGTTCAGGAAATTAATACTGAGTGGCATTTTTTATTGCTCTAATCAAACGAAATAGAATCACCCAGGCCCGGTGGGCTTGTAGACAAACCCACCAGACCAAATCTGCAGTATACAATTATGCAATATGAAGAGAATACTTTTTACTCCAAGGTCAACCAAATATAGGTATATAGAGAACCAGAGATGCACAAACCGACAGTAATATGTACTTTGATTGTAATACACCAGAAGTGATTTTAGAATGATAATGTTTGTAATATTATTTTCCCTTTTATATAAACTTGGTCAGAATTGTACATACATTTTAATGCGTAAATTGCACAACCATTTTTAGAGCCAATACTGTCATTTCAACACACAGCGGGTCCTGCTACATCTGCACTGTATTATATTCATGTTATGTGAAAGGGAAAATGACTGTTAAAGAATGTTGTTACGCTGTAAAATCATGCACTTCCGCACCATTCCCCTCTTCCTTTTTAAGAACTGCAGATGGAAATGAGCTTTCAGTGCTATAATCTGGTACGAGTATCTTTATATAACTGTCCTGTTAAATTAATTAATTAATTCAAATGCAACATATCAGGTTGAAAGACTCCCATTGAAATAGTCAAAGACCATCTTCATTTGGGCTTCTGGAGAACTGACAAACAAGTGGACCACGCGTGCACAAAGGCGGCATCTCAAATAAATTCTCTCTCTTGCTCTCTCTCTGTTACCCATCATGCACTACTCTTCAGATTAGACAAGTGCCATGTTTGGCCCCATTTTGAGTATGCATCACCTGCCCACATGACACAAGCTCCAGCGCCGGGCCATAAGGGTCACACAGCACTATCCCTACAATCAATCAATTCAAGATACTGATTACCAAGAGCGCTGGATAAAAGCTGCTGCACGGTTTACTGCCTCCTCACTCTCATTTAGACCAACAACTAAACCTGTTATTATTGAAACGAGGTACAAAACTGTCGTCCAGGGCAGCATAAAGCATCCCACCAGAACATTAGACCTTCCTTTAGGCTCCAGAGCGATGGGATTGGTCCACACTGGAATATTTTAAAGACAAATATTTGGAGAACAACATGATTTTTGACCTGATGCTTTAATTAGCAACTTCCATCAATGTACGGAAAAAATAAAAAACAAATAATACACAACAGAACTGACGTACTTTGCATAAATGTAGCAGGTATAACAATATCTAAATAAATGCTGTATATTGTTCAGTGGAGGAAAACCAAAGAGAACATTTGTGGATGCAGATTTAGTAAAAGTTGCACTCTGGTACTTTCAGTGTTTTGTTTAACGGATGTCTATTGTTTATATGATTGTTTTTAATTTTAGTGTGCACCCTCAGCTTTTAGCACACGTTTTCGTAACTGCAAATGGCAAATAAATTGATTGAAACCAAACTAAACAACATACTGACAAAGCAAGTCAAATCTAAAAATAATACAAATAATGTATAAGCCTTTGCACTTTTTATTGGCCTTTAAAAGTTCAGAATTTTCACGCCATTTATTATTATCCATGATTGAAGACACTACCGAGGCTACGCGCATGAGCACTACTTTGGTCATTGTCAATCATTTCCCGACCAGATTCAGCTTCAGATTTTCGGACCGTAAAAGCTACCACAGTAAAAAAAAAAAATAACCAAAGAAAACGCTGTATTTGTACGCGATACTGTTTTAAATCTTACCTTTTATTTCGCGTGTTTTCGTTGACATCTTTGCCAGCTGCCATGTTCAGTTTGAATGCTCCGCTGTTGTGCTGCAGGCCCCGCCCACCCCTCGCTCCCATTGGCTGTTTGTCAAAGCGAGGCGGGTTCTCCTGCGAATGCCCTCTCTGATTGGTCAGTTTGAATCCAGTAGCTTTATATAAATGAATATTAAGGGGACTAGTGTTGTTTGAGGTTCTGAGCTTCTTTTTCTGCATCCATGTGGTAAATATGTGTACATTACGAGTTATTGACGTGTGTTAATCATGTATCAGTTTGTTGAGGTCAGTTTGTTTTCTCAACATAAAAACTTTCATGTGAAAACAAGGAAATCGTCCAATCTGAACCTAATATGAATTTAAAGATTATTCGCAATTCTTAACGTCACGACCAAAACAACAATAAAATCCTAAATGTTCTTTCCTCCTCAATGTGTGACCTGCTTTATGAAATCAAACTTGATGAATGATCAATTTGATATAAACGGCTAAAAAAGCACTTTATATCAAGGTTTACTCTTTTGAGGGAAAGCTGAGCAGAAAGGACTTAATTTTGCTTCTAAAATTGTCACATTTCTTTTAATTGAACAATAAAAGACCTAATTTTGTTCAAAATGTTTCACTTTTCTAATGATTGAATTTTGAACATATTTTTTCTTCTAAAAATGTTGCATTTACAATTTTTTAGACTTTATGATTATATTCTGGGCCTAAAAAGCACAATTATTGATTAACCAAATCATTTTGACATCCCTCTCTGAACCTAGAAATGTTTTCTGTCATCCACTTTGGGGCATTGTAACGTCAAAGGCAATTTTCTCCCCCAGAGACCATAAAGATCAGTAGTTCCTACACACACCAAACTGCACAATCTTGGACTGAACAAGATTTTGACAGATCAAGCAAAGGGTTTGTTGATGCATATTTATAATCCTGATTTTGTTTCAGTTTTAACCCCAAAAATTAGCCGAAATGTTCTCTTTTTTTTAATGCCAATTTTCAGAATCAAATACCAAATAAAATATCCAGAATCTGGCTTTATTAATTTCTAAGATTTATATGTCCTAAGTATGTGCATTTCTTGTCAATTTTTACAGATAAAATGAGCACGTGTGTGGGTGTACAAGAAAAGGATGCAGAGGATTCACTGTCCCATGTCACATTACACTCACAGCGGAGAGATAATGCAGGATTTATTTAAAGTTCCATATAAAAGCTCTTACATTCATTGTTATTCCTTTACATTCGAACATCAAAAGTGGAACAGTACGATGCATATTTTAGTTTTCACCCATAAACAGCTTTCAGCATTAGCATATGTCGGGAAAAGTTCAGTTTTAAGTCAAATTAAATGCATAAACTCGCCATGTTTTACCCAGCGGAGCGCCCCCCACATTTGACTTCCATCTTCATCTTTAAGGACAGAATATTCAGTCAGCTGTGATCAAATGTGATAAAATGTGATAAAATGTTCCTGTAAATGTCTTGGGTGAGATTCAAGTGTTACACAACTGCGAACGGATTGTGTAATTAATCCAAAAAATGTGCAGAAATAAATTTTTCTACCGTCATGTTGAAAAATTATTACACTGGTTTCTTTTTGCAACTTTTTTGTTAAATTATAGTAGATTTATTATTGTCATTAAACCCGATATTACAATTTTGCATATTTTCAAGTACACATTTTTATTATTATAATGCAATAACAGAAATTGCCATCTGAGTTATAATTCGCAAATGCTGAATTATCTAGATAATAAAATGTCTTATTATAGAAAAATCGAGTTGTATCTGTAGTTTAAACCTTTACAAAAATGTTCGGACAGTCATTGGATTCTTGTTTTAGTTTATATTTCAGTCTTTCTCAAATGTTGAAGCTCCTGGACGTGTTTTAAATGTGAACTCTGAACCGAATCCAACATTTTGAACATACTTTGCAAAGTCTAATAGCAATACTAATCGCAATTACATTTGTTGTTTTTTCCCCTAATTTGCACACAAATATCTGCCAGCTTCAACGCCACTTCCACTTGATTCCTCGAGGGTTCTGTGAGGAGTTTGCATTTTCTTTCTGTGTCTGCATAGGTTTCCTCCGGGCGCTGCTCCAGCTTATTGCTCCGGATCAAGAAAACTGAGCTGGAGCAGGTCAGGATTCGATGATATTCACTGTGTAACTGTCAGATTGTAGGTTTGTTGCCCTGGTTTATGGTTCATGTCTCTGTAAATACAGAGCCGATCCACTTGAAACAAAAACTGACACAAAGTTCAACGTCTTCTCTGTCGGCACAAATACTGGAAACAAAATTGGAATTATTTGTTCACAAAATACTCAGAAAGTAGTGCCAAAAGGTGCGACCAAGTCCAAGTCAAAGGCGCCAGTCGAGTCCGAGTCAAAGGCGCCAGTCGAGTCCGAGTCAAAGGCGCCAGTCGAGTCCGAGTCAAAGGCGCCAGTCGAGTCCGAGTCAAAGGCGCCAGTCGGGCCCAAAGGCCAGTCCAGTCCAAGTCAAAGGCGCCAGTCGGGCCCAAGTCGAGTTCCAGTCGAGTTCCAAGTCGAGTTCCAAGTCGAGTTCCAAGTCGAGTTCCAAGTCGAGTTCCAAGTCGAGTTCCAAGTCGAGTTTCGACAAGTCGAGTTCCAAGTCGAGTTCCAAGTCGAGTTCCAAGTCGAGTTCCAAGTCGAGTTCCAAGTCGAGTTCCAAGTCGAGTTCCAAGTCGAGTTCCAAGTCGAGTTCCAAGTCGAGTTCCAAGTCGAGTTCCAAGTCGAGTTCCAAGTCGAGTTCCAAGTCGAGTTCCAAGTCGAGTTCCAAGTCGAGTTCCAATCGAGTTCAGACCAAGTCGAGTTCCAAGTCGAGTTCCAAGTCGAGTTCCAAGTCGAGTTCCAAGTCGAGTTCCAAGTCGAGTTCCAAGTCGTTCAAGTCGATTCCAAGTCGATTCGTCTCCAAGTCGATTCCAAGTCCGGATTCCAACGAGTTCCATCCAAGTCGAGTTCCAAGTCGAGAAGTCGAGTTCCAAGTCGAGTTCCAAGTCGAGTTCCAAGTCGAGTTCCAAGTCGAGTTCCAAGTCGAGTTCCAAGTCGAGTTCCAAGTCGAGTTCCAAGTCGAGTTCCAAGTCTTAGTCCATTTTATCAAGTGAAGTCTCAAGTCATCAAAACAGTGACTCGAGTCTGACTTGCAACTCTGGAAGTGCCATTGTTCAACACTAAAGACGTGACTGTTTTCAGTCAAAAGAACTTCAAGACATGAGATTCATATAAAAAATTTGTGGAGTTAGTCCCAAACAAAGAATGATAAGATTCAATGTTTGCAGATTTATATTTTAGATATTTCCTCCAAAAACAATACATTTCCTACGGAGTTCATTCGGCCCTCGCCCTCCATCTGAGACTAACGACATCAAATTCTAGAACGTGAACACAACATATCATATGAAGTCTCAGTTAAGCTTAAAAGTGCTCTTTGATCAAACAGGACAAAGTGAAACGGGACAAAGTTTGACCTTTATCAGAAGAGTATTGAGCCTATTCCTGAATATTGAAATGGAGTTTTCTATAGCGGTGTGCACTGTTTTGTGTAACTTTTTTAAGTCTAAAAAATGAGGCAAAATATGAATTTTTGGGCCAATTTTTTGTCAGATCTAGTTTTTCAAATTTGTTTTGCATCTAATATGTCAACAAAATGAACCAAGACATTTAAATCTGGCTTTGTCCCTGTTACAGATTTAAATGTCCCAAATATGTGCAATTTGGTCAGTTTTGACACCCAAAGTGCATTATTTCTATATGAAAACACGTCATGATGAAAAACTTTTTTTTCTTACTTTTATGTGAGCAAACTAGTAACTACAGGAGAAGTTTCAAATGTATATATTTAAATGTAACTTGTTTTCCTATTCACGTGCAGCGTCTCATCTGAAATAAGCAAAAGCTGTTATTTTATCTTTGTGTCACTTTACAAAAACCAATGCATTTTAAAACTTACTTTTTTGGGGCACTTTGGCACTGCTGTCGTCTGGCGTTTGAAGGTTTTATCTGTTTAATTCCTGTCTTTTCAAAAGTGAAAAGTGTTTCCTGTTTCATTTCAGCGCAGCAGAAGTCAGATTAATGTGACATCACTTTGCAAAAGATCAGAATCAAATCAGATTAAGTACGACTTATAAAAGTGGCCTGGGCCGCATTTGACACATTCACATTCAGGCTGTTCTCACTCGCGTCATAAAACATCAAATCCAGGTCACATTTGGGCAAAACAAATCTGAATGGACCTAAAGTGTGTTCATGTAACTAAAGCTGATTTGGATCTGCCCCCTGCTCGTCTTCAATGAAAGGTTTTTGCCTGTTTTTGCTCTCCAGGAATGTCCCACAGTACGGCATTAACCGTATCTACTGGATCTTCCGTTTATTCACTTGAAGGTGTCGTTATTGCTCAGAAATACATCAAACAAAAACAGTGAGAGGACTCGCCTCTCCATAGATCAGACCTTGGATGCCATACTGTGGAACAAAGCAGCAACATCTCCATGGAGACAAACAGGTGGCGGGAAAAACACCAGAAAGGTTACATCCTCTGCCTTTTTAAGTTTCAGGGCTCTGTTTAATCTTGTTTAAGCGCTGGTACTGTCTACTTGTAAAAGTCCTTGTTTAAGTCCGGGTTTAGACCTGGTCTGGATCTGGTTTAGGCACACATTTCGTCCTCGCTTCATCCCTGGTTTAGTCCGAGTTCATCCTGATCTAGCCATGCATAGTTATTATTACATACAAAGCCAAATATTACGCATTTGGGTCATTTAGAAGTAGGAAAATAAATAAGAGATCATATTTTCAAGTTTCACAAAAATATGACTTGTTAAACTTTTTCTACAAATAAGAAAATCATTTTTAGTAGAGAAAAATGCAAGCAAATTAGGCAAATTGCAAGCACATGAGGCAAATGTGTTAGAATATTTTTGTTTTCTTGATCTTCTTAGACCTTTTTGAAATGCTCAGTCATAAGAATGTTACAAAATCCGTAATGGAGGCAAACTGAAGTGGACATTTTCTAACTGACTTCAGCTCCAAATAATAAGGATTTGAAGTCTTGCTAGTCTTTGCTTTTCTATTGCAAATAATGGAAGAAACACTATTTTCCAGCCTTAACAAAGAGTATATTTTGTGGCAAAGTGTGTAATATATCCGTAGATAAAATGAAAAACTATTGTGGCGTCAACATTTCTGTCAGTATTTGTCCGGTAAAACTTGACTGAGTGTTTTTCATTATCTTCTGTTAAATAAACAAATAACGTAAAATTCAACAGTAAATGTTTTTAAACCAGGCTCCAATTCCCTCGCATGTGTCCGAGTGTTTTTACTTTGCTAAAACCACCTTGAGATTGAGGTTAATCCCAGTTTCGCCAGTGAAATCACACCTTGTTCCACTTCACTTTTGCCTCCACGACGGATTTTTGCATGTTTTTGCTTAGAAACTTTGAAAGGGTCTCTACAATATAACCCACAGATGCTGCCATAACGTTAGACAAAAATTGGATTTGCACTTCCCTGATTAAAGTGCTCATGTCCGTATTGTTTGTTGTTGTTCAGATAAAACTCTGAAAGTGTCGGTGTCTTCTCAAACAGCTGCAGTTTCTTTGGGGAAGGTTAAGTCTCGACCAGCGGCTGCTCCGAGATGTCGTCCGGCGTTCTCTCTCCTTCACGAGATCTCTTCCTCTTTTTGTGACCTGAAAAGAAAGGAGAAATCTTTGAAAGTCGTTCCGTTTGCTCTTACTTTAAGAGTATAAAAGTCATTTAAAAGGTCTTTTGTGCAATATCAGAATAAAGGTTGACAATATATCAGCATTTAAATATTGTGAATGTTGATTTGAAGATACATTTTGAATATTATAATATATGTAGAAAATGATACAAAAAAGCTGAATGTAAATAAAAAAGATGATTAAGATGATGCTTCTGCATATATATGTACATGTATGTATATATATATATATATATATATATATATATATATAATATATATATATATATATATATATAATGTGTATGTGTATGTATATGTATATATGTAGATATATTAGATTAGATTAGATTAGATTCAACTTTCTTGTCATTACACATGTACAAGTACAAAGCAACGGAATGCAGTTTAGCATCCTACCAGAGTGCAATAATAGTAAGTACAATATACAAATAATAATAAATAGGTGATAGCTAAAATAAGGAGCTGTAGTATATAGTACAAATATACAGATAGAGTGATTGAGGTAAAGTGCATATTATATATATTGTGCATTGTACTGTATGTAGACTATAAACAGGACTATAGACATAATTTACAAAAGCAAATGGGCATATGATAAATTAAGTTGTACAGATTGAGAGAACATTAAATAGTGCATAATAATAAACAGTAGCTGCCTAACATTACTAGACTAGTGCAATGTACAGTACGGTTTTCAGTGCAACCAGAATCCAAAGTGTTTGAGTGCAGGAAGGTCCAGTAGTGCTGGTGACCCGTCTTTGGACAGTGGGGGGAGATGACGAGTTTGTGGGTGGTGGTGGTTGGGGAGTGGGGGAGGGGGGTTCATCGGCATGGGCAGAGTTCAATAAGGACACAGCTCGGGGGAAGACACTGTTCCTCAGTCTGCTAGTCCTTGTCCGGGGCACCTGAAGCGCCTGCCTGAGGCAGGAGGGAAGAACAGTCTGTGTGCAGGGTGGGAGGCGTCCTTGAGAATGCTGCGAGCTCGACGTAGACAGCGTTTTCTCTGGACTTCCTCAATGGCTGGAAGTGGAGTTCCTGTGATGCGTTGGGCAGTTTTCACCACCCGCTGCAGTCCCTTGCGCTCCGCAACAGAGCAGCTCCCATACCAGACTGTGATACAGTTTGTTAGGATGCTCTCGATCACGCAGCGGTAGAAGTTCACCAGGATGGCTGAAGACAGATGGTTTTTCTTTAGTGTCCTCAGGAAGAAGAGGCGCTGGTGAGCCTGAGACAAGGCTGGAGGTGTTTGGTGGTCCAGAACAGGTCTTCCGAGATGTGGGTCTCCAGAAACTTGAAGCTGGAGACACGCTCAACGTCCATCCCATTGATGTGGATGGGTGCATGCATGCCTCCTTTCTCCTTTCTGAAGTCCATGATGAGCTCCTTGGTTTTGCTGGTGTTTAGGAGCAGGTTATTTTTCGGTGCACCATATGTGGCCAGGTGCTGTACCTCTTCCCTGTATGCTGTCTCATCATTGTTAGTGATGAGACCTCTCACCGTGGTGTCGTCGGCGAACTTGATGATGGAGTTAGATCCATGCACGGGTCTGCAGTCGTAGGTGAAGAGGGAGTAGAGGAATGGGCTGAGCACACAGCCCTGTGGCACACCAGTGCTGAGTGAGACAGCGGTGGAGCAGGTGTGACTGACCTAACATGTTGTGGTCTGTTAGTCAGAAAATCCAAAGTCCAATTACAGAGAGAGGTGTTTATGCCCAGGTCTCCAAGTTTAGTGATTAACTTGGAGGGGATGACGGTGTTGAAAGCTGAGCTGAAGTCAGCAAACAGCAATCGCGCATAGGTGTTGGCGTTGTCCAGGTGTGTGAGCACAGAGTGCAGTGCTGTGGAGACTGCATCGTCTATGCTCCTGTTGCTGCGGTAGGCAAACTGGTTTGGGTCCAGTGTGCGTGGGAGGTAGTCCTTCAGGTGTGCCAGAACCAGCCGCTCAAAGCACTTCATGATGATGGGTGTGAGTGCTACAGGGCGATAGTCATTGAGGCACGTCGGCTTGGAGTGTTTCGGCACTGGCACGATGGATGTGGTTTTGAAGAATGTTGGCACAGCTGCTTGGGCGAGAGGGACAGGTTGAAAATGTCCGTGAAGATCCCAGTGAGCTGCTCCGCACATGCCCTGAGCGCACGTCCAGGAACGCCGTCAGGTCCAGCAGCCTTGCGTGCATTGATCCGGCTCAGTGCTGTGTAGACAACCGTGGAGGAGAGCGTGGTGGTCTGGTGGTGTATATATATGCATATATATGTGTATATATGTGTGTGTATATATGTATATGTGTATATATGTGTGTGCGTATATATATGTGTGTGCGTATATATATATATATGTGTGTGTGTGCGTGTGTATATATAGTTGTGTGTGTGGTGCGTATGTTAATATATATGTATGTATATATATATGTGTATATATATGTGTGTGTATGTGTGTGTATATATATATATATATATATATATATATGTTTTCTTATTTTTTTTTTACTATGAAACAGACAAAATGACAAAAACAGAACACATGTTGTAGATGATTCTGGCAAATATTTGCATTTTTAAATCTACTGCCCAAAAATTACATGTATTTTTATTAGTTTGAAATAAATGGTATTGAATATGCAAAAAAATTGGACACTTGAACGCAATATATTTTTGGATTAAAATAGATATATAGGTCAAATTCCAGGCAAAAACATGACATCTCCATGGAGACGAGCACTGCGAACCACCAGAAAGGTTCCGTAGTGCAGCTTTAGTTCTTTTCCATATAGAGTCAGTGACATATTCATTATTTCCCTCTTTACAGCTCTAATGTTATCAAAATCCTTACTAGTTAATGCGAAACACTGCAGGCGAGAAAACCTTAACATTTAGAGATCAATTTGAAACTTCTTAAGAAATGTCAGAAAAAATGTGTAACATGTTTTTAATTCATATGTGTATTCATTGATATAAAAGACCATTTCTATGTAAAAATCATGGATATATATTTGGGACGTATAAATCTGAAACATGGATGGAGCAGGCTCTGGTACAAAAACCTTTACCAAATGGATATTGCATCTCTGTTGTATTTGAATAAACTCAATTCTACTGAAAATTGGCATTGGAGTTCAAATGTGAGGTTAGGATTAAGGTATTGTCCTCTGCATTTGACCCATCCTTCTGGGGTTGAGCACAGACGACGAGGTGAGAGGCAAATGCAGCTTGAAATCCCATTCCTGTGTGTGTGGTTGTCAGCACAAGGGGCGCACTGTTTGTGCCACCAGGGAGCGGTGCGCACGGAGAGCCACATCAGCTCATGCAATCACAGACCCAGAAAGGTCAGTTTCCCCAAAGAGGAACAGGGCTTCATTTGACCAAAATGACAGATCAGACAGGGCTGTCTTGGTCTGATTCCATAAGGATCTGTTCTCTTCTTAACGACAACTTGCAGCCTCCACTTCCCGGTTCAGCTCCAAGTCACCTCCACCTCGCCGTCTCTCCTCCACCTTGCTGTCTCCCCTCCAACTTACTGTCTCACTGTCTTTCCTCCATCTCGCCATCTCTCCTCCACCTCACTGTCTCTCCTCCATCTCACCATCTCTCCCCACCTCACTGTCTCTTTCCTCCATCTCACCATCTCTCCTCCACCTCACTGTCTTTTCCTCCATCTCGCCGTCTCCTCCTCCACCTCACTGTCTTTCCTCCATCTCACCATCTCTCCTCCACCCTCACTGTCTTTCCTCCATCTCACCATCTCTCCTCCACCTCACTGTCTTTCCCTCCATCTCGCCGTCTCTCCTCCACCTCACTGTCTTTCCTCCATCTCGCCATCTCACCCTCCACCTCACTGTCTCTCCTCCACCTTCTCTCTCACCATCTCTCCTCCACCTCACCATCTCCCTCCACCTCACTGTCTTTCCTCCATCTCACCATCTCTCCTCCACCTCACTGTCTCTTCCTCCATCTCGCCGTCTCTCCTCCACCTCACTGTCTTTCCTCCACTGTCTCACTGTCTCTGTCCTCCACCTCACTGTCTCCTCCACATTGCTGTCTCTCCTTTTTTATTGTAAAGATTGTGTGTGTGTGTGTGTGTGTTGTGTGTGCTGTGTGTGGTGTGTGTGTGTGTGTGTGTGTGTGTGTGTGTGTGTGTCTGTGTGTGTGTGTGTGTGTGTGTGTGTGTGGGTGTGTGTGTGTGTGTGTAGGAGCTACTTTAAGGGCTGATCTTTATGTCTCTGTGAGAGAAAAATACATTTTGAGAAAAAGTTAAAATGTCCAATATGAATCTATGAATGAAACTTGATTCAAGGAAAAAATTATCACAATTGAGTTGTTTTCAGGTGAAAAAAAAGAGTTTTTTGCCTGTAGTGTCTTGCTCTAAACAATAAGTAGTATAGTGATGATCCTGACAGGCCTAATTAAGATAAAATGCTTCAATGTTCTGAACCTCTTAAAGTGAATAAGCCTCGGTGCCAGTCTGTTTGAATGTGGACCGACTCGGGGGCGTTGCATTTGGGTCTGAGACGCTGCAGTGTGAATGTGAATGAGCAGTGGATAAAGAGGCACTGACTGAGTTTGAGCAGGAGTTTCTTCCCCAGTGTGTCTTCAGAGCCGCTCATAGAGAGACCACTGCTGCTGAGGAACGGAGACGTGTCCGAATCCAGGCCCGAAACCAGGTCTAGAGTGAGAGAAGAGAGAGGGTTAGGCCAGGACTAAAACCAGGACTGAGCAAGGCTTTGAACCAGGCCTGAACCAGAAACTGAAGACTCAGCTAAGGGGTGCATTCACACAAGGGATGTCATAACTTGGTCCTAAATTGAGCCCTGATGGTTTGATCCTGTTCTAGTCCTTGTTTATTCCTTGTCTAGTCCAGGTTTAGTTTTGAGCAACATAATAGTCTCAAATTAGGTTCTTTCTCCAAAGAAATGCTTGCACACTGTCAGATGCATTTTTTCCCCAAACTGCTTAAACTTTGAGTCACAGCTGCTTCGGAGGCTTGTCAGCTCAAACTGAACATACTTGTGTGTCTTTCACACAGATGTGTGCAAAGCCACAATAATCAAAGCATTTTTTCCAAACTAGTTGTAAGATTAGTGCTCAGTGTATCAACTGTCTGAGGTTGGAACCTACAATCTACTTCTGGTTAGATAAACCATAAGTAAGAAAGACAACAGAGTCAGGCAGGTTTTACTTGGGCAAGGAGACAGGTCATACAAGACGGTACAGAGATGTCTAAATATCGTTCCACAGTGACATGTATTTAAACACAATCACAGTTGTTACCTTCCATCACATATGAATAGCACAGGTACAGGTACAGCATGCACAATTTAAGCAAACCTGGTTACCGAGTACAAACTATTTTCAACCTATAACCAAACAAGGATAACAAATATCTACCACCACAGCAGGCAGTACAGGCTCCTGCACAGCTCAAAAGGAGTCATGACTTCAGTAGGACCACATGTGGTATGGGTGGATCCCTCATTGGGTGTTTTTCAATTCGCAGGATCCTTCCCCCAAAAGGTACTTACATACAAAGCGTAAAAACGTGCCAGACGGTAGACATTGGATGCCTGAAAATATGCGCTAATTCACGCATTTCAGACGTGGGCTGCTTCTTTGACGCACATTTGACCACTTGTACTACTTACATGCAAATCTGTGGCACACATTCTGGTTGCTCCGGAAGCTGATTCCGTTTTTTACTTACTTACAACAGAGACATATTCGCTGCTGCAAATGAATATCACAGTCTTATTTTAACCTGATGACCATATTTTGCAGCAGGTCTATCAAAAAAGTAGAATCAGAATTTTGGGGACATGATTCTCCTTCTATTTACCCTGAAAGCAAAGCAATGTCTGTGGTGCCAAAGCAATTGACTCATAATCAGGAGATCTTGAGTTCAAAAACCTACAGCAAACATGTGTGTTTTTTGTTCTACCTTGCGACGCACTGCACTCATCCAAAGGTATAAAAGCACAGACGGCCTGTCTGCCATAAATGCAGGGCAAGCTCCACTTTTATGGATCAAATAGGCTTCTATATGGATAATATCTTGGAGCAGAATTTAAACTTTATGGAGCTGATAGAATTATTGTGGGAATTCTCAGTGCTGGACACACAGACGAGCAGTAGACATGCAGTGTGTTAAGGCCCTAACATACTGCACGCCACAGCAGCTCACAATTAAGTTTAATCTTGGTTTTGATCTATGATAACAACTACTTTAAGCACACCAACATCATTATGCTGTCTGTATTGTACAGATGAGCATACATTATAACACAGGACAACCGAAGTACCCGGAGGCCACGCGTCACCCAGGAGTCAAACCCAGGACCTTCTTGCTGGAATATTGTGTTTTAGCTGCCTTGATCTCATGATATTACCGAGGCTGGCGCACAGGTGGCGTAGGGCCGCCTGCGGCCACCTACAGCTGCCTGCAGCCGCCTAAGGTCCACCTTCACCGCTTTGCTCTGCTTAAAAAATACTAATATCAAACACCACTTTGCTCTCCTTAAAACAGCCTGTTTTTATAAGATTGTAGAAAAAGATTCAGTTGTAGTCATCTGGACTCTGTTTTAGAAAAAACGATACGTTTCGACTCTCATCCAAGAGTCATTCTCAATCAGAGAAACAAGTCTGAGAACTCCTGTTTATATCCTACTCTGTGAAAGCCCTGCCCACAGGGCACAGAGTCCAGATGACTACAACTGAATCTTTTTCTACAATGGAACACTCCTGGACGAATGAGGGATTACGCCGACTATTTTATGAGCTTTCTTTTTCTAAATTCTCTGTTTTTTATTATTATACTGTGCATAATCTGCTTCTGTACCCTTTGTTGCAACAATGGAATTTCCCCATTGTGGGACAAATAAAGATCTTATCTTATCTTATACTATCAAACAAGGAGGACCTTTAATGGACATCAGAACAGTGGCCCCTTATGGTGATGTAGAAAAGTGCACACAAATGTAACTGCTGGTCTTTAAAGGTGGAATTAATTTAGAATCGTTAGAGTATAAACAATAGAAGTGTGAATTAAACTTCTGGTTTTGTACCTGGGTTGGTGTCGGTCTCAGTGCGGTCCTCTCGGATGTATGGGACATCGTCCATCCTCAAAAACACAGAATCGCTGGGACTCCTCTGACCGTCAGACTTGCTGCCTGAAAAATATAACGTAAAAGTGATGTAACAAACCGTCGTCAATGATAGAACAAACCCAAACTCTCCCCTGTTTAGTTTTCAGACACAGGACCTTTACACACAGAGAAAACTGTGCGCTGAACAACCAAATTCAATACGGCTTTGTCAGACCACTCTTGTTTCAGGTTTCAGGTGTGAGCGATGGCTGAGGGACGTTTAGGGATGTTTAGTAATTGTCCTTCCACTCCCGTCAGGAAGTGTTACTGTTTCAGACACTGCTGCTGCTCCAGTGACAACTTCACTGTAGACGCCCCATCTCACGCCCCATCTCCTCAACTGCCAGGAGGAAGTGCGTCAGTCCTGGACCATCTGCAGCCTGTCCGTCCTTTAGCCCTGTTTCAGTCTGCTTCAGTCCTGCTTCAGTCCTGGTTCAGTCCTGGTTCAGTCCTGGTTCAGTCCTGGTTCAGTCTGGTTCAGTTTGGTTCAGTCCTAGTTCAGTCCAGGTTCAGTCCAGGTTCAGTCCTGGTTCAGCCTGGTTCAGTCTGGTTCAGTCTGGTTCAGTCTGTGGTTCTCCCTGAGGTTTAGACTTCCCCACAGGGTTTTGTGGTTTTTCCTTGCCGAGAAGGAGGGTCTAAAGACAGGGGATCCTGGGACAGTTATTAATTTGCTAAATACCTGTGAATGTTGTTTAATCAACATTTGATTAGTTTCATTGTTTGATTCTCTAACCTGTTTGTTAAATCAACAATTCTGGAATGCTCACCAAAGCAATGGCTGTTGTGATTTTGGGCCTTACAAAAATACATTTAATTGAGATAAGCAACAACTCATTTACGTTGAGCATTTCATTTGCGGAACTATGTTACTACTGTAGTAGTTTTCTCTCCACAGCGCAAATAAACATTGAAACTTTAACTGATTTGTATATTTTACATTAGAGTTAAAATTTAATTAATTAAAGATAATGAAAGAACTTACGAACAATGCGATTCTTCTCATTGAGCAGAGAGGTGCAGTATGCAGAGCCAGCCTGTACTGAGCGCGTGCGAGCGGAGCTTGGTCGTCCTGGCTCTCGAGGCGGTGGCATGAGGGAGGAGCATTGCTGAGAAGAAGCGTGGTCAGGAGGGAGGAGCCTGGACATATGATCTGAAAGGGAATGATCAGGAGGGAGGAGTCTGGACACGTAATCAGAAGGGGCGTGGGCAGAAGGGAGGAGCCTGGACATGTGATCTGAAAGGGCATTGTCAGGAGGGAGGAGCCTGGACATGTGATCTGAAAGGGCGTGGTCAGGGGGCAGGAGCCTAGATATGTTATCAGAAGGGGTGTGGTCAGGAGGTAGGAGCCTGGATGTGTGATCAGAAGGGGCGTGGTCAGGGGGGAGGAGCCTGGTCATGTTGTCGGTGGGCGGGGCCTCAGGAGTTGGGCTGGTCCCGTCTGTGGGACGTCCTTCTGGATCTGGACTCTGGGGGGAGCTGTCAATCCGAGAAGCATTGACCGCTTTCTGGTACTGACTGCGGCTGATCTGAGGATAAGTCAAGGCAAGGCAAGTTCATGTGTAGAGCACAATTCGTACACATGGCAATTCAAAGTGCTTCACACAACAGGAAAAAAAATATCATTAAAATCACAAAGACAAGACAAAAACTTCATTTCTATTCATTCAATTTAACAATTTTGCTGACATGAATATTTATTTGCCATTGCCAGCGTAACAGATGTCTCCGGGATGGGCACATCGCTTTTAGATTGATTCTTTCGCTCTATTTGCCTCTGCACACGTCTGTACAGAGCGTATGTATCTTTTACGACGAATATCTTGTCGACGCCTCCACCTTATGTGTGGCACTTTTGTATCTTTAACGACGGACCCGGTCTCGTTTGCCCCGTCCATAGATTTAGCTTTCGCTAAACTAAAACTCGACCAAAGCTTTCGGTGTTAAAATTGAAATACATTTAAAGGACGTTAAAACATTCCTTTCGAACGCGGCTGGACTCACCTTGAGGACCTGGAGGTGTGTGAGTTGTCTGACAGAGTAGTCTGGTAAGTAGAGGTTTGATCCCCCGTTCAGCTGCCCCATACTTCCTCCGTAAATCATGGAGTCGGAACGGTCCAATCCACTGCTGCGGGACGGCGACCTGTGGACTGTTATACTGATCACGTCACTCTACGGTCGAATCATCGTACGTAAGAACGTAAAGTGCTTTTTATCTGAATATTTATGTCACATTAACTTTGCGTTGTAATCCCTCATTTGCCCTGGAGTGGACCACGTTTTTTTATTTCATAAAGTTGGTCACATAATAGAACATGCGAGTTAAAGATTTCACAGAGGTTTGACTCACTGATTGTTAAGCTATGCAATAATATTTAAATTGTGCACACAAACGTACATTTTGACTTTTATGGATGTGTTTTTGTTTGTCTTTTACCTGATGGCATAATCGCAGGAACACCAAAATATGAGAAAGCACCGTTTTCAAACTTCAAGGCCTCTTTTCCAAATTCCACCTCGACGCGACCCTGAAACAATATAAATTAAAAAATAACATTTACAAGTATGAGAGCGAAATAAAATGAATAACTAAGTGTAGGTTTGCATATTTATGTGGACAATAGGACGTTTTTCACCCAAAGAGGCAGATGACACGAGAAGGACCAGAGGCTGCACATAACGAACCAGAGAAATAAGTGATCAAAGGGGTGGTCTGTGCATTCTCACTAGACCAAACAAAATCAACTTTTATGAGCTTTTAACCATGTTATACTGTTTAAAATTATTCCCCCTCACTCAACTTCCCCTTGCGGCAGGATAAAACCAGCTTCCAGATCAGTTTCTTCCAGAATTGAGAGAGGCTCTTGTACTTAAAGTCCATATGTGTTCTTTTATTATGACGCTGTTTGGTGAGATAGTCCCTGTGGTAAATAGTTATTTATCATAGTTTTCCATCAGTCAAATTGTAGTTTGTTAAGAAAATTGACAAATAATAGCAGAAAATTACAGGATGTAGTGCTGCGTTCTAAAACAGAATCCCTCTGTGATGCCATCAAAAAGCGCCATTCCACCAAAAAAATGCAGAGAAAATTTGCACGCAACTTACACCTTTTTATGACAGTTTAAACAACAATTTAACAAAATAAAGGTGTTGTCTGCTGTAATTATTTGTCAAATCCTAACTATTGAATGATTTAAATAGACTTTGGCCATTGTTTATAGTATGGTTGCTAAGTAACTGTTGTGGAATTACCTCTTCCTATGTCATAGTTGCTGCTCATGTCCAACCAGGAAGTAACATTATAAACGTCACCAAAATTGCCAAATTAGAGAAAACAAGCAAAATGTTTGGTAAAATCTTAAATATGATCATATTCCCTTTGTTTTACTGAAAAGTGTAGTCTAATGTGTCACATGGACTTTAACCCTCTGGATTCTAAGGAGGTTTTTGGGTTCAAATCCTCACGTGATTTTATTTTTATGCTTGTTAAACATCACCTTCTAAACTACAACCGAGTACTATTCATCTCCTTTCAGAACTAACTTGGACTCGTCTACTTTTATGCCAAACAAAAGTGAAATATCCACGAGGACCGTTTTGGAGTATATAATGGAGTGCCTGACGACACCGTGTTGGTGTAGGTTTCAGTATCCTGTCTATTTAATGTAGTTGGTCTGCGCAAATGTTTTCCTTCACATGAAACAGGTGTGAGGTTTAACCAAATGTCACAATGTTAAAAACGTTTGCCGTTGTGAACCGCTTCTATGGAGAGGCAGCTCGGTGCAGCCACATGGCCCTGCGATCGGACTGATGAAGGGTTAGGGAGGAAGCCGAATACAACAGAGGGCCGTGCAGACAACAATACATAAGAGTGACAACATACACACAACAGCGTACAAACGGCAGTAGTAACCGCTTATCTCGCTCTATCTGGAGTCACATGCCAACGAGAAAAAGTGCATCTTGAGCGGGGATTTAAAGTGACCGTGCAGTTCTGATGTGCAAAGGCAAAGTGTTTTACAACTGAGGTCCTACGACAGAAAAGGCCCATGTCCCTTTAGATGGGGACTTAATAGGCGGTTGATGCAGTAATCGAAAGGTCACAGAAGCATGGACGGCCCTTTCAAAATTAGGGTGCAGGATGTAAGATTGTGATGCGACTCTAATTTGCTGATTTTAGCTCTGAATTTAACTGACTTGTTACTACGTCTTTGTATGCAGTGTGTAATGTGTGCGACCCGTGTAAGTTACCTGGAGGACGAGGATGAAGTAGTCCACAGATTTGTTTCTCTGGAACAGAAAATGCTGCGGCGCTCGTTTGTTTTTCTCGTCGAACTGGAGCTCCTGGAGCACACTGGGGTGTTTGATCAAACGCAGCAGAATCTTCTCTGAGACGTGGGCAGCTTTGAACGGCTCGACCTCTGACGGACCGAAAACAGTTCAAGGAGTTTAAGGATTACACTGAGTTGTGTTGTGTGTTGTGTGTTGTTGAGTTGTGTTTTGTGTTGAGTTGTGTTGTTGAGTTGTGTTGTGTGTTGTTGAGTTGTGTTGTTTTGTTGAGTTGTGTTGTGTGTTGTGTGTTGAGTTGTGTTTGTGTTGAGTTGTGTTGTTGAGTTGTGTTGTGTGTTTGTTGAGTTTGTTTTGTGTTGTTGTTTGAGTTGTGTGTTGTTTGAGTTGATGTTGTTTTGTTGTGTTGTCTTTGTTGATGTTGTTTGTGTTGTTGTTGAGTTGTGTTGTTGAGTTGTGTGTGTGTTGAGTTGTGTGTTGTTGAATTGTGTTGTGTGTTGTTGAGTTGTGTGTTGTTGAGTTGTGTGTTGTTGAGTTGTGTGTTGTTGAGTTGTGTTTTATTGTTGAGTTGTATTTGTGTTTTGGTTGAGTTGTGTTGTTGAGTTGTGTGGTTGTTGAGTTTTGTGTGTTGTTGTGTGTTGTGTGTTGTTGAGTTGTGTGTTTGTTGAGTTGTGTGTTGTTTGAGTTGTGTGTTGTTGAGTTGTAGTGGTGTGTTGTTGAATTGTGTTGTGTGTTGTTTGAGTTTGTGGTTTGTGTGTTGTTGAGTTGTGTTTGTTTTGTTGAGTTGAGTGTGTGTTGTGTTGAGTTGTGTTGTGTGTTGTTGAGGTGGTGTTTGTGTGTTTTGAGTTGTGTTGTGGTTGTTGTTTTGAGTTAGTTGTGTGTTGTTAAGTTGAGTAGTGTGTTTGTTAGGTTGAGTTGTTCGTTTGTTGAGTGTGTGTGTGTTGTTGAGTTTTGTTGAGTTGTGTTGTGTGTTGTTGAGTTGTGTGTTGTTGAGTTGTGTGTTGTGAGTTGTGTTGTGTGTTGTTGAGTTGAGTTGTGTGTTGTTAGTTGAGTAGTGTGTTGTTGAGTTGTGGTTGTTGAGTTGGTGTGTGTTGTTGAGTTGTGTTGTTGAGTTGAGTAGTGGTGTTGTTGAGTTGTGTGTTGTTGAGTTATGAGTTGTGTGTTGTTGAGTTGTAGTTGTGTGTTGTTGAGTATTGTGTGTTGTTGAGTTGTGTTGTTGTTGATTGTTTTGAGTTGAGTAGTGTGTTGTTGAGTTTTGTGTTGTGTGTTGTTGAGTTGAGTTGTGTGTGTTGAGTTGTGTTGTGTGTTTGTTGAGTTTGTGTTTGTTGAGTTGTGTTGTGTTGTTGTTGAGTTGAGTAGTGTGTGTTGTTGAGTTGTGTTGTGTGTTTGTTGGTTTTTGGTAGTGTGTTTGTTGATTGTGAGTTGTGTGTTGTTGAGTTTGTGTTGTGTGTTGTTGAGTTGAGTAGTGGTGTTGTTGAGTTGTGGATTGTGTGGTTTGTTGGGAGTTGTGTGTTGGTTGGAGTTGGTGTTGTTGTTTGTTGAGTTGAGTTGTGTGTTGTTGAGTGTGTTGTGTTGTGTGTTAGGTTGTGTTGTGTGTTGTTGAGTTGTGTGTTGATGTGTTTGTTGAGTTGTGTTGGTGTGTTGTTGATTGTGTTGTTGTTGAGTTGTGTTGTGTGTTGTTGAGTTGTGGGTTGTGTAGTTGTTGAGTTGTGTTGTGTGTTGTTGATTGTGTTGTGTGTTGTGTTGTGTTGTGTGTTGTTGAGGTTGTGTTGGTGTTGTTGAGTGTTGTTGAGTTGTGTTGTGTGTTGCTGAAAGCACCTGTGGAGAGGAAGCGGTGCGTGGCCAGGAGCAGCTGAGGAGAGATCTTCACCGTCATCTCATTTTCGTTGAGTTTGAAAATGGAAAAATCCTGCTGCTTCCGCTCATGGTGCGAGACGCGGCGCTTTGTGCGATTGTCCGCTGAAGACAAGATGCAAGATGTTCTTTAAAACCACATTCAGACCAGATATTCAGTTGAGCAGGTTTCCAAACGATTTTCAACAAAACACATTTCTAAGTAGCTTACGAATGGTCTTGATCTTTGTCAGAATTTGTGCCGACAGACTGACTTTCAGAGGACTACTCTTTTTCTTTCTGCACTGTGTATGGTTCTGTTTGTTTTGATTTTGTTTTAATTTTGTATAATATAAAAACAAACAAAAAAACAAATCTGTAATTTCGTTGCACAAACCAGAATAATATAATTATAATAATCTGCATTTTGACAGTGAAAAGCTCAGTTTGAACTTGGAAACGGACACATTTGACATAAACTGGACTAAATGGACTCATATCTTGGACCTTGTGCCTTCACCGTTCTTCCTTCTTTTTCTTTTCTTTTTTTATACCTTATTTTTCCCGAAACTCTCAATTTCAATTATACACAATCTGTTTTTCTCTGGGCCTGTCTGTCTGTCCTGTTTTTTGGTTTATTTTGTGTCTGTCCTGTGTTTTTTGTTCCTCTCGTAATAATTCTGAGAAGCTGGATTTGAAACGCTGGGCCCGTCCGGCAGAAAGGATCCCATACATATAGTGCGTACTGTAGAGGTCGGTCTCGTCCAGGATCTCAGACTTGATGATCTCTTCGATGACGTCCTCCAGAGTCACGATGCCCATCACTTCGTAGAACGGATCGCCTTCTCCTTCGTTATTCACGCGCTGAACTATGGCCAAGTGAGATTTCCCTGGAACAAAACACACGCACACACACACACACACACACACAAGGTTTTAGCTGCCGTTTGCCCTGGGGCAGACTGATAAAGATGTGGCAGCTCTTCAGCATTTGTATCAACGACGCAATACGGAGTTAGAGAATAACGCCAGAACAGTCAAGAATATATTTTTATTTTTAGTATCGATATCGCAATATCGGTTAATGTAATAATCGATATCGCAACTAGCAAAATGTATCGCAATAACACAGAGCAAAAGAGTAAAAGTTTTCATTTGAACAGAGTTTGGTTTATACATTAAGGGAACATCAACATTATTTATTTTACTATAACTGAAATGACAAAGCGTATATTCAAATATCGAATCCACATAACTTCTCTGTCGTACAGAAATAAACACAAATACTTTTAGGGGAAAGGGGGATTATAGAGATTCACAGTGCTCAAATGCGCCACTTTACGATGAAACACAGATTGTACCGTGGAGATTATAATCCTGGATTATCCTCAAGTGTTGGGCGGATGAGTGTTTGGATCACAGATGCTTTTTACACCACACTCCGGCTGTGGTGAAATGAGGGACGGGGAAAAAAGCCTCAAAAATGACTGAGGACTGTACTCAAGAAATAGTCATGGAGATTTGCCGAAAACACAACATTAGCACGGTGTCTCAGTTTGAATATAATAACTTCTGATTTGTGTTCAATCCGAGCGACAAGTCAATATTATTATACTTGATGATGGAAATGACACTTATCATTCTGTCGGATTTTTCTTATAACACCTGATTCAAACGACTCAAACTGAAGTTGTTTCTGAAACTTTAAACGAGACTCTTTATGAAGCGGAGACTGTGTACTTTTGGCTTCTGTTGTGGTTGACTCTTATTATAAGTGGAAACAATCTTTGCAGAAGAACATCTTCTTTCTAATCTAATCTAATCCCTTTTTCTGTGTGAGATACAAAGCGGAGTAAAGCTGCTGTTGGAGGTTTGGACTGAGCGTTTCTTCAGTTTTGACAATTCCATTTTCAAAGCTGAAGCCAATATCTCACATTTAGCTACTTTTTAATAAGTCAAAATGTCACTGGCAGAATAAAAGGCTAATTCAATTGTGGTTTAAGGCTTTCATTTTCCTATTGGTTTGGGGAGCAAAAACTGATTCACCCCAGATTGATTGATTAGACTGAAAGTACGACGTGTTGGCATCAGCCCCCCCTGTACGGAGTGGTCTGCTGAGAGCAGCAGCATCACAGAGAGAGAGGAAGAACTGGACAAGTCATCAAGAAGTCGCAGTCCGTCCTGGCTGTACTCTGGACTCGGTGCAGAGGTGGGGACAGAAGGTCCTGGCTATAAACTCACGTCTATGCTGACCATGAGTTCACCCCTGGCATGACACCTGTCTCGCTCTGGAGAGAGCAGCTTCAAGTGGACAGCTGAGCCACCGCCTCAAGCTGTGTGAAGAGAGGTGTTCGGCAGGTCTTTTCTTCCTGTCTGCAGTTAGACTTTACAACACTATTAGCCCTTGAACTTGTTGCATTCGGCTTTTCATAATCTGTGCAATTACTGTGTATACCTGTGCAAGTACTGTTAATACTCCTTGCAATACTGTTATACTCATGTGCAATACTGTTATACCCCTGTGCAATACTGTTATACTCCTGCAATACTGTTATACTCATGTGCAATACTGTTATACCCCTGTGCAATACTGTTATACTCCAGCAATACTGTGACACAATGTCAATCATCCCTGTCCAATATTTTCTGTCCATATGACAGCTGTAAGTTTTTTAGTAGAGTTTTTTTATAAGAGTTTTCTTTTTCTAAGTGATCTGTTTTTATTATTATACTGTGCATAATCTGTTTCTGTACCTTTTGTTGCAACACTAGAATTTCCCCATTGTGGGACAAACAAAGGTGATCTTATCTTGTCTTAAATAAGTGAGTTACAGCTTTCCCTTTCTGTTTAACAGTCCCTTGTATCAGACAGTTGACAAGTAGGAATACATGAATTTTAAAGGGTTAACAATGAGTTGAACTGAAATAACTGCATTGAATTGTCATTAAACGTTTAAAAGAAGTAGGCCGTTTTTTAACGCTAAAAGATTTGAGCTGATCATTTCTGTGTAAGTTGTGCAGGCTTGATTTAGAGCTGCTGCATTTGAAAAGACTTTCGATGTGTTTCATAATCGTGTTTTCACTCCTGGTTTTAAGAGAGCGTGAACATTGATCCGACCAAAGGTAAAATGTGTTGTCTCAGGACCCACGAAAGAGCTGACTGTGCAGAAGAGCTGTGATTGGTCAAAGAGGTCACGCCCACTGCAGCATCCTCAGACTGAAAGTAAAACATTGACACAGATGTACAGGGACCAGAGCTGAGTCAAATCAGGACACATTATTAAGAGTTTATGTCCAAATCAATCTAATTAAAGATGAAAGAGAGGCGGTTTGATGTTCTTCACTTTTCTGTGTTTGCGCCACATGTTTGACACCTGCTGCTGCTGCTGCTCAAGTGTGTGAGAGAAGTGGATCTGACACGTAAAACTCAACCCCATGAGCTCCTGATGAACTTGCTCGCAAAACAACTCAAAAATCGAAATGACTTGACCTCTGACCTCTCACCTTTCTTGAACTCCTCCAGCATGGCGTCCAGCTTGGTGTCGTGGAAGACGCAGTGCAGAGGATGCTTGTAGAACTGAGTGATGGTTTTGAGCGGGGTGCAGTCGTCCGGGTCCACGAAGGCCAGGTCTTTGACGAAGAGGATGTCCACGATGTTGGAGCGCGTGTTCTCGTACACGGGGATGCGCGTGTAGCCGCTTTGCATGATCTCCGACATCGTCCCAAAGTCCAGCACCGCGTCCGCGCACAGCATGAAACAGTCCTGCAGCGGCGTGAGCACGTCCTCCACGGTCTTGGTGCGCAGCTCGAGCGCGCCCTGGATGATGTTCAGCTCCTCCTTCACAAGGTCGTGGTACGGGTCCGTCACGCGCAGCATCTCCAGCAGCTTCTCGCGCGTGTAGAAGTTTGAGATCTCCTGGTTGAGCACGAGGTCCAGCAGTTTGCTGATGGGATACGAGATCGGGAACGACAGCACCATGAGCAGGCGCGTGACCCAGATGGTTTTGGAGGCGATGGCGAGGCCGTGGCGCGAGGCCACGGACTGTGGCAGGATTTCTCCCACAAAGAAGATGGCAAAGGCACAGAGCAGCGTGGACATCCACGTCATGCCCAGGATCTGACACGTGCACACGGCCAGCGCTGCGTTGATAACGGCGTTACCGAGCAACAAAGTGCACAGTACATAGTTACCGTGGCGACGCACGGACTCGATCTGCCGCGCATAGCTCTGCTCGGAGCTCGTACCGCTGTTCTGCAGCACCTGCAGCTCCACGGGGTCGAGCGCGAGGAGGCTCAAGTTCAGGCCACTGAAGAGCGCGGACAGCGCGAGCAGCAGCGCGCTCACGAGCAGCTGCAGCCACAGCCCGGGGGTCGCCGTGCGCTCTCGCACCGCCACCCAGAAGTCCCGCGTGCGGTAGTGCTCCCAGCGCGCACCGTCAAAGGCGCACGTGGAGTAGTACTTGATGTGCTCCCCGCGCCGCAGCTCTTTGGCCCACAGCTCCACGAGCACAGAGTTTTGGCTGGACGCGGAGCGGAACGAGCCCAGGACTTCGATGTCGGACGTTCTCGCCGCGCGGTCAACGCACAGGTTTCTCTTCGGATGCGCCTGCCGCTCGCGTCCCGGGCCTGGTTCCTCCACAAACGCGATCCAGGGTGCGGCGCTGCGGTTCCGCGCAGCAGCTCCGGGTGGTGGCAGAGAAAAGTAAACCCGCAGCAAGAAGCGGCTGCCCTCCGCAGACACGAGAACGCCGTCCTCCACCGACAGCTCCGCTCCCGTGGCCTCGGGCCGAAAGCCCAACAGAGCGCGCACCCCGGGGAGCAGGCAGCACGCGGACAAGAAGAGAAGCCGTGCACGGGGCTCCATGATGCTCCAGCAGGGTCACGTGCCACCGGCCCGGTCCATGTCTCTGCTGCTGAGGCTGAGGATCTGCTCCTGCGCTGATGTCACGCTCTAAAAATAGTTCATTTGGCGCGAGCTGCTGCAGCAAAGCTTCAGGCCCAGGGCTGTCCCCGGACTTACTCTCTCTCTCTCTCTCTCTCTCTCTCTCTCTCTCTCTCTCTCTCTCTCTCTCTCGTTCTCTCCTGTCTCTCTCTCTCTCTCTCTCTGTGGATACAGGTCGTTCAGCGCCCTCTGTCGCACAAACAGGTCAGCACAACTTGCACTGGTATAAAGCCTACTATCGATAACAATATCAGTCTTCATAGAGGATTGTACTCTCATAGACGCTTTTTAACCAAATGAATCTCCTTAGCTTATGTTGATTTATTAGCTTATTTTAACTATCTCGGGGTCTTGTTTGTGAGTGAGGGACGGACAGGCGTGAGATTGACAGGCAGATCGGTGCAGCATCTGCAGTGATGCAGTGGTCGCTGTATTTCTCGATTTACCGGTCAATCTACGTTCCTACCCTCAACTATGGTCATGAGCTTTGGGTAATGAATGAAAAGACAAGATCACGGATTCAAGTGATCAAAAGGAGTTTCCTCCACAGGGTGGCTGGGTGCTCCCTTACATAGGGTATATAGGAGGAGCTCAATCACATGGGAGGAGCTCAGAGTAGAGCCACTCCTCCTCTAAATCAAAAGGAGCCAGTTTAGGCATGGGCTGGATGCCTCCTGGTGGCGTCTGTTCTGGGGAGGTGTTCAGGGCATGACCTACTGGGAGGAGGCCCTGAAGACCAAGTCTCTCAGCTGGCCTGGGAAAGGCTCGGGATCACCCCGGGGGAGCTGGAGGAAGCGTTTGGGGTGAGGGAAGTCTGGGAGACTACTGCCCCCGTGACCCGGCCCCGGATAAGCGGAAGAAGATGGCTGGATGTATTGACCTGTCGCAGATTTGTTAGACAGGCACATTGTCCTAATAAACTAAACTGAAACTGAAGCATCAGATGTTCCGTGTATTATATGATCCTGTATTGTGTTTTTCGTACTGTAATTTCATTATGAAGGAAAATAAACAAATAGCCCAACGAAAGAGAATGTTTTCACAATTTGAAGTGTTCAATTAAAACCGATATTAAAATAAAGCTACCGGTTAATGGATTTTCATCAAGACGGAATATTGTGATCACAGTAATAATAAGTAAGTAAATAAGTAATTAAACCGCAAGCCTCTGATCATTTTCAAAATGGCATATATATGTGTGTGTATATATATAATTATTATAATTATATGTAATTATTATATGTTTTTATTTTTCAAATAAATGGCTTGTTTTATGCAATTCCACCTGTTGCACGGGGCAGTTTAGTGTGACACAGCCCTTTATCCACGTGCGCGCTTGGAAATATATTACTCGCCTTCATCCAATCGATCGTGACCGGCTCCTCTCCATCCCGTGGAGCTGCGGTCTGGTCTGGTGAGTCGGTGCCTCTTCACTGTTTCACATCAGTTAATAAAGCTCTACAGCACCTTAAAAAGTGGGACAAGTTGTGCAGTGTGTGACCATAGATCTACAGTATGTGCGTTACTCTATGGACGACACTTTTCACAATACACAATACATTTAGCAAAATGAAGACTAAAAGACACTGTATAAATAGCCTACTAAATGCCATGCTCTTACACCTTAGCAAAAGAACCGCAGCGTTAGCTTGTTGAAAGATGTAATTATATCAATTAACTGTGTTTTAGGTTCAATCCCACAATGACATTGGCTTTGGTTACACAAAATATATAGCTGTGCTTGTATGCAACACAAGACGTGCCTCTTCGAAGGGGCAGCTAATACAAAAACAATAATTTAGCTCTATGTCAACTTTTCTGCCTTTTAGCGCCCTTTTCTACGTCAAGTCCGTTCGCGCTACAACGCTAGACAGGAAGTGGTCCTTTAAAATAAAAATGTTCTCTTAAAACAGGAAGTTAACGGTTAATTAGTGAAAAATAAGACGTGAAATAAAATACATTTACAGTATTTGAGTTGGTTCTTTACATACAGCTAACTATGATTTTCAATGTTTATTCCTTAAAACACAGTAAGAGTTTATAACATCATTTTACAGCCCATAAAGACACAACCCACCAAAAGCAATGTTTATTTTTTATGTATTTGCGAGGGAAAGGCCATTGTTATTCTGTTGTGTTTTTTAAAAAAAATACAATTTGTGACACTTGTGAAAAGTGGAACATCCTCGAAAAGCATCTGCAGATAATTCTGCTGCGGCTATTATCTTAAAATAGGGCAAGAAAATGTAAGGTGGTCTATGCTTTCCGTCTTGTCGCTTGTTGGTGATTATGAAGTTAGAATGAGCGACGGAGACAGCTCTGTGTCACGTATTGAGAGCCAGATAACAACTCAATAAAGCCACAAGAGGGCGCTCCAGAACAACATACACCATAACTCTTTCAATCGGCCAATTTGTATTAAATATATTAATAAAAAATAAAAATATAAACCACATACTAAAAACATTATTTGAAAAGTATTATTTTCCTAATTTTAAAAGCAAAGCAGAAGTTATGAAGTAGCAGTACTCTGCTCATGGGGAACAAGAGCGCTATTGCTTTAGTCTTTGAATTAAAAGGTCTTCCTTGAGAGAAATTCTTTACAAATCTAAAACTACTAAGTAGACACAATTTCAATCGAACATGTAACTAATTCCACGTGACACAATAGCCCATTGTGCTGGTGTCCTAGCACAGCTGCAGAGCAGGTGCCTGAGGAGAGGGTAGAACACACGCTGGTTAGGTTGTCAGGCGGCACTAAGGCCAGTGTAAAGTCCAGGAAGAGCCTGGCGCACCTACCCACTGCTCAAGAGTGAGTTTTAAGGCAAGGCAAGGCAAGGCAAGGCAAGTTTATTTGTAGAGCACAATTCGTACACAAGGCAATTCAAAGTGCTTCACACAACAGGAAAAAATGCATTAAAATCACAAAGACATGGCAGAAATCACAATCTTAGTTCAAGACATAAAAGAGAAGAGTGCAAAGAAAAGCATTTCAGTCATATGCACAGCCAAACAAAACAGTTTTTAGTTTAGATTTGAACATTGCCAGAGTAGCGGCCTGTCTCACATCCTCAGGAAGACTGTTCCAGATTTTAGCTGCATAAAACTGAAACGCAGATTCCCCATGTTTAGTCCTGACTCTGGGCACCAGCAGGAGGCCGGTCCCTGAGGTCCTCAGAGTCCGAGATGGTTCATATGGCACTAACATGTCCGAGATGTACTTTGGTGCTAGGCCATGGAGAGACTTGTATACAAGCAGAAGCTGCTTTGAAGTCTATTCTCTGAGCCACAGGGAGCCAGTGCAGAGACCTGAGCACAGGACTAATGTGATCGTACTTCCTGGTTCTAGTCAGGACCGAGCAGCAGCGTTCTGGATGTACTGCAGCTGTTTTACAGCTCGTTTGGAGAGGCCAGTGAGCAGGCCGTTACAGTAGTCTAATCTACTAGAGAACAAACGCATGGATAAGTCTCTCCAGGTCTGGTTTAGACACTATACTTTTGATTTTGGCAATGTTTTTTAGATGGTAAAAAGCTGCTGATGTGATTGATCTGACGTGGCTGTTAAAATTCAAATCTGAGTCCATTATTACCCCAGATTTCTAACTTGATTGTGTAGGTTTTAGAGCGAGACTCTGGAGGTGACAGTTAACAATTTCTCTTTGTTTCTGTGGGCCAAAGACGATGATTTCAGTCTTGTCTGAGTTCAGCTGGAGAAAGTTGTTTTGCATCCACACACTGATTCTGTTGGATGCAGTGACAGAGTGAATCCACTGGTCCATATTCACCTGCCGTCAGTGAAACATAGATCTGAGTGTCGTCTGCATAATTGTGATAGGACACATTCTCGCTGCGTATCAACTGACCTAACGGCAGCATGTAGAGGTTGAACAGAAGGGGTCCCAAGATTGACCCTTGGGGCACCCACAGGTCAGGGGCATCTGGTCTGAGACACAGTTACCAATTTCGATAAAGAATTTCCTGTCTTCCAGATAGGACTTTAACCAGTTTAGAGCAGTGCCAGTGATGCCCACCCAGTCCTCTAGTCTCTGTAAGAGGGTCCCATGATCGACCAGTGTCAAAAGCAGCACTCAGATCTAACAGAATTAAGACTGAGGCTTTGCCCGCGTCAGTGTTCAGGTGGATGTCATTTGTCACCTTGACAAGAGCAGTCTCAGTGCTGTGATGAGGTCTAAAACCTGACTGGAAAACATCAAATGAGTTGTTTATTAAGAGGAAATCAGTGAGCTGTTGGTAAACAACCTTTTCAAGGACTTTGCCCCAAAATGGCAGATTAGAGATGGGCCGGTAATTACTCAGTACTGCGGCATCAAGACTGCTCTTTCTTAGGAGAGGCTTTATGACCGCAGTTTTCAAAGACATTGGGAATGTTCCAGATTGAAGCGACATGTTAACTATTTGAGTGAGTGGTGCTAACAAAACTGGTTCAGCACAGACTTTAGAAATCTGGTGTGGTAACACATCGAGGCAGCATGTAGATGAACTCAGGCTGGTGATGATCTCCTGGACAGTTTTGTCAGTTACAGGTGCAAAGTGAGTCAACTCTAAGTGTCTAACGGCAGCTGAGCTGGAGGGTTTGTTAATCTGTTTACTTGGCAAACAGGACACGCGAGGTGTACTGCAGCTTCCAATTATTTCAGAAAAAATCCTTCCCTAGTTCTACATAAAAGAGGTGTACATGTACAACTTCTCTCTGTAAATCTCTTATGAACCTGGAGCTTCGACTTGCGCCATTTTCGTTCGGCCCGACGGCACTCCCTTTTCTGGTGCCTGACCGAATCATCATTTCTCCATGGCGCCTTCTGCTTATTTTTAACAATTAGCCTTCATAGGGGCAATGGTGTCGAGAACATTCAAAACACTAGATGTAACAGAGTTCAACAAATCATTACATTAGAACATGAGACATTTTCAAAGTTTATCATTTCCATAAACAGTTTCCCGTGCTGTCATTTATGTGTCTCCTCCGGACAACTGCAGGACCAGCTGGTGGGGTTGAGAAAAACAGACAGGTCAAGAAGACACAGAAATGATCAGACAGAGCAACATTGACCACATTGACGTTTGAAATATTAACCCCTTTTGTAATTAGAAGATCTAGAGTGTGCCCTCTGCTGTGGGTGGGGCCACTCACGCGCTGAGTAAGACCGAAAGTTCAAGGACAGCATGAAGCTCTTTAGCGTTTCTGTCACAGATATTATCAACATGAACATTGAAATCACCTGTTAAAACCAAACCATCAAAGTCTGTGCATACGACTGAAAGCATCTCAGTAAAATCATTAATACAACTTGCAGTGCTGAGGAGGCTTGTATAAAACAATGAAGAGAATGGATGGAGACTGTTTTTAGCTCAATTTTAAAGGCTACATACTCAAATGTTGAAAACACCCCAAAGGACAACCTGTGGGTAACTATTTCATCTCTAACAAAAGCACACACACCTCCTCCCTTTTTGTTTTCTCGTGTTTCAGATTCAAACATAAAGTTGGGTGGAGCAGACTCTATTAGAACTAAATTCCTGTGTTTTTGTCAAGCATGTTTCAGTTAAAAACATAAAATCAAGATTATAAGAAGAAATAAAATTATTAATTAAGAATGATTGTTACATAAGGATCTGACATTTAGCCACAGCAAGTTTTTTCAGGACTAGTTTTTTTTCCAAGGTTGGAGGAGACTGGCGTTTATCTTTTTACAGGGAATATGAATAAAATTTCTCAGATTGGGCAGTCTGACTCGCATTTTGTTTTCCCATCTGTGTGATGTTACTACAGAAATAGCACTAGGGGAGGCTGTTTTTACACTACAAGCTTTGGTCGAGTTTTGTCTGGGACAATTAGTTTAGCGAAAGCTAAATGTACGGAGGGGTTCAGACGAGACCGGGTCCGTCATTAAAGATACAAAAGCGCCACACAGACGGTGGAGGCATCGGCGAGATAGTCGTCGTAAAATGTGCCGTGACTTAACCACTCGACCACCGGGCAGCACCATACACTGAATTTTAAGACATTGTATTTTTATACACTGACATTCAAAACACAGTACAAACTGAATATTAAAGCATTGTATTATTTTCCATAGATAAAAAAAATAAAATTTAATTACATAAATTCAGTGTAAAATAAAACTTTGGTCATAAAAACACAAAATAACATTCATAGAAGGGACCTAGATGGCTATGGATGACAAGCAAAAGTGGGAGAATTGGTCACACTTACTGTACTTTCAGAGGCAGTTTATGGTCAGAGCTCACACAAGATCAGGGCTATTCAACATCAGGCCCGGGGGCCAAATTAGGCCCTCCAAGTGATTTAAGACCCATCTTCCAAATATTTAAACAAAACCAAATTACCAAATTACCAAACCATTTATTTCTGGGTTAGCCCTACTTTGGACCGGGTGTGGTCAGGTTTATTCCCTGTTTAACTCAGCTTTAGACTTGTTTTGATTCAGGGTTGGTTCTGGTTCAGACCTGGCTGATACTACTAGTTCTAGTTTAATTCTGGTTCAGTACTGGATGGGCAATTTCACAGAAATCTAATCTATTAGTAGTTATTTTATTGTATTAACTCAATTTATTGATTTAATGGGGATATTTTGTGCGACCCAAATTACAGTAGTTACAAATCTGGCCCTCTAGAAACTTAAGTTGAATGGCCCTGCTAGTGACTAGATCCATAAGAGGGGCGCAGTGTAGCAGTGCTCTGTTTGTCCACCAGAGGCCAGTAGAGTTGTTCAAATCACTGGCTGATTTGTTGGTGTGTTACTTTTAATGGCGGTTGGCAGCCAACTGAAAAGGTGCATTTACCGCCACGTGCTGTAGTTGTACGTCTTCAAAGTATGTGTTTTACACTGTACCGTGAAAAAAATGGAGAGCGCGAAAGAGAGAGAAAGAAAGAAAGAAAGAAAGAGAGAGAGCCAAGAGACCTTAAAATGCAAATGAAATGTGTTTGCATCATATTAAAACCTCGAAAAGATCATAAATACCCATACTATACCATCTATAGTTTTCTCAATGCTTATTCCACCACTGCTGCGTTATTTGAACCTTTCTTAGTGTTTCATTTGGACAAACAATAGGTTTGTGTTTCTGAAATGTTTCAAATGATGTGTAAAATATGACTAAACCATTAGCTACTGTAAATTAGATTGCAGCTAACAATTGTTTTAGTTGTCAGCTAGTCAAAAGATAGTTATTCTCATTTATCATCATTTATATTTAATAATGCCACTGTCTCTGTAAACAGACTCTAACCACATGCAAAAGACCTTTTTATAACAAAGACAGTGGAATTATTTCATGATGTACAGTAGACTTGACTTGACAATTGACCTCATTTACAGGTAGGTGTTTGAACATTATTTTTATTTCAACATCCCTGATCCGTTGCTGCTGTTCCTGTACGTTTTGCTGTTGCTACAAAACAAAACAAATAAACTTGTATAATCTATTCTATTTGCCTGCACCCTCGCTCATGTTTCCCCCGTGGTTTCCTTCCCTTTTCCTCCTCTGAGCTTTGGGAAAACACTTAA
Organism: Chaenogobius annularis; assembly: GCA_015082035.1. Taxonomy (NCBI): domain Eukaryota; kingdom Metazoa; phylum Chordata; class Actinopteri; order Gobiiformes; family Gobiidae; genus Chaenogobius; species Chaenogobius annularis. The sequence goes on along the minus strand of BJKM01000075.1, from coordinate 1,253,414 downwards.
TATGTTGCGTTTGATTGACAGCTGAAGAATGGAGGAATCAAGGAGTCGAGGCGAGGAAGGAGAATTGAGAAACTGCAAAGGTCTGCAAGGTTTTCAGGAAGAGTCCAGGAGGAGACCCAAAACAGCGCTCATGTTAACTGGTCAATCACCATTATGGACTTAGTAAAAAGCAAATAGAATTAATAGTATGCTCTCTCTTTGATTTCTCTTCTCTTCTTCTCTGCTAGAACTGACGTGAGAAACGGTCGGTGATCAGTCTTAAGCTTTTGACAGACCCTTTTTTATTCAAAACAGAACCGGATATTGATTCACATTTGCATTTTTGTTGCAAGGTGTTTTCTCCCAAACATTTAAACGCAAAGGAATCTGTGTTCGTTGTTACGGTAGAGTGTTTGTCTCAGAACAAAAGGCTCTTGGAGAGGTTTTCATGTCTAAAGGGATACAATGGTCTCGAAATGCACATTTTTGTATTTTCTTTGTTGAGCCCAAGGAAACAGTTCAGTTCAGAACAGAGTGCTTTTAGTACTGAGTATTTGTTCTACATTAAACTAACTATAATTTTATTAGGCAAATGATTATTTCTGTTGGAAATTGAGACTTTTAAAATACATTTTTAACCAAATACAAGTGTGGGGGATGGAAAACTTCTAGATAAAAGATATTTTTGACAAAAAGTTGATTGAAATCAAAACATTTTAATTATAATTTTAACATTCTGATTTAATAATGCCGGTCTTTCTCATAAACAACTACCTGTGTGATAGTTTGTGATCGTTATCGGGACTAAACAGACTCTAAAACACAAATGAAAATACCATTTTATAACCAAGACATTGTTATTAATTACTGTCAAGACAACCAATGCATATTCAAGGAGACATATTAAGAAAAATGTACTTTAATTTTAATTTTGTTACAACAGTGTTTCTTCATCATGAGTTACCTCAAAGTTATATTTTGATTGATTCCTGCATGTTTGAATTAATCCTGTTTTGTTCTGCAACTGAGGCTCGTGTGCTCAGAAAAGTCCTGTTTTCACCTACCCCCTATCCCTGCCCCTATCCCTGTACTTTACATTTATTTGAAGAATTTAGATTCCAAGTGACACATGTAGCGTGCTAAAATGTCACATACCCACTTTCTTTTCTAAAGTAAAAACGTAAATGACAATCTGCTGCTTGTTACGGTGAAATGGTCACTAGGAAGAGGCGGAGCTTACCAGTCCTGCAGTTTTGAACAGGAAGTCAATGAAACGTTTCTAATATCGAGCCGTTTTAGATCAATTTGAAAATGTAAAAAATATGACCTATTCATTTTATAGTTCATTACTAAGTGAAAAAAAGCATTATATCTCTCCTTTAAATTTCATATTTCCCAAAATAACACACTTTATTCACAAATATTCTCAATACATTCACCACGTTTCAACCTTTATTTAGTTGATAATGTATTCTAAAAGTCTCAGTGTACAACATAAATAACCAACTACTTTGATAATGCAGTGCTAGAATGGTCCGCTCAAAGCATGGAAACCCAACAACTGTGTGTGTGTGTGTGTGTGTGTGTGTCGTGGGCGGAGTCTGAAGTGCTGTGTTATTTGCTCTCGATGGCGATGGACCACTCTTCTCTATTATGTGAGCATGTGTAGCGGCACAGATCGCCCCTCCCCTCCCACTTATACCACCAGCTCTGCTCACTCTCCACTGCACAATGCTCCAATGAGCCTCGGACAAGCCCTCCACGCTAACATACCCACCACATGCACAGCGCACTGGGCCAAACTTGGACTCCACCACCTTAAATCCCATTATTTACAACATTCAAGTTGAAATCTTCAGCCGCAGAACGAACTTGAAAGCACAATTTGAAGTTTTTGGAGTGCGCGTTCTTGATTTTGAACTTAAAACAAGCTTGAAGAATTGACAATTGCGTGATTTTTTGGTGGATATTTTGGAGGTTAGGATGAGGCGGATCGGAGGAGGAGGACTCGCGGTGATGCTGCTGCTGGCTCTGGCCGCGGGAGGACCTGCGACGAAGGCATGCCCGACGCACTGCACCTGCCTGGGGACGCTGGTGGACTGCCACGGACTCGGATCAAACGGTGCCCAAAAACCTGCCCAAGGAACCGAGAGGCTGTGAGTAGACGCCGGGGCATCTGGTGGTCATCAGGGCTGGGGAACAGTGACAGAAATCAAGATCGCGATACTTTTTTGGAATACCACGATAACAATATTCAGACCATATTGTGTGTTATGATAATAGTCCTGCTTTAGTCCTACTTTAGTCCTGCTTTAGTCGCTTTGGTCCTACTTTGGTCCTGTTGGTCCTGTTTAGTCCTGTTTAGTCCTGGTTTAGTCCTGCTTTAGTCCTACTTTAGTCCTGCTTTAGTCCTGGTTTAGTCCTGCTTTAGTCCTGCTTTAGTCTGCTTAGTCCTGCTTTAGTCCTGCTTTAGTCCTCCTTTTAGTCCTGTTTAGTCCTGCTTTAGTCCTGCTTTAGTCCTGCTTCAGTCCTGTTTTAGTCTCTGTTTAGTCCTGTTTTAGTCCTGCTTTGTCCTGCTTTAGTTCCTGCTTTAGTTCTTGCTTTAGTCCTGCTTTAGTCCTGTTTTAGTTCTTGCTTAGTCTGCTTTAGTCCTGTTTTAGTTCTGCTTTAGTCCGGTTTTAGTCCGGTTTTAGTCTTGCTTTATTCCTAATTTTGTCCAGTTGTAGTCTCGCTTTAGTCCTGTTTTAGTCCTGGTTTCTCTTTGGTTTAGTCCGTTTGTCTGGTCCTCTTTGGTTTAGTCCTGGTTTAGTCCTGGTTCTCTTTGGTAGTTCTGGTTTAGTCTGGTTTAGTCCTGTCCTCTTTGGTTTAGTCTGGTTTAGTCCTGGTTTCTCTTTTGTTAGTCTGTTTAGTCCTGGTTTCTCTTGGTTTAGTCTTTTAGTCCTGGTTTCTCTTTGGTTTAGTCCTGGTTTAGTCCTGGTTTCTCTTTGGTTTAGTCTGGTTTAGTCCTGGTTTCTCTTTGGTTTAGTCCTGGTTAGTCCTGTTTCTCTTTGGTTTAGTCCTGGTTTAGTCTGGTTTAGTCCTGGTTCCTCTTTGGTTTAGTCCTGTTTAGCCTGGTCCTCTTTGGTTTAGTCCTGGTTTATCTGGTTTAGTCCTGGTTCCTCTTTGGTTTAGTCTGGTTTAGTCCTGTTTCTCTTTGGTTTAGTCCTGGTTTAGTCCTGGTTCCTCTTTGGTTTAGTCCTGGTTTAGTCCTGGTTCCTCTTTGTTTAGTCCTGGTTTAGTCTGGTTTAGTCCTGGTTCCTCTTTGTTTAGTCTGGTTTAGTCCTGGTTTCTCTTTGGTTAGTCCTGGTTTAGTCCTGGTTCCTCTTTGGTTTAGTCTGGTTTAGTCAAATGAAACAGTCACGCACACTAACGCACTATAAATGCTGCAAATGCAATTTTTTTATTTTAGAACACGTTTCTAAAATAAAATTATTTTTTTTCACTTTAGTCATGTCCGGTTTAAACCTGATTTAGTCCTGGTCGCGTCTGGTTTGGTCCTGTACCCTTTTCACTTTGTACTGATGCAGTTGAAACTGGCGAGTCAAAAGGGAGCGAGACAAAAATGAATATCTCAATGTTTTTTTGCGTCACGAAAGTGTGTGTAAATGTCTTTGCTGAGGTTCAAGTTCAGATGAACCACAACAGCACAGAAACGTCACTTTTTCATATTATGAGTATTATAAGAGGTTTCTTTCTCTTTTTGCCATCATCTTTAATTGTTTAAAGTCTATTATAAAGAATAATCGTAGTTGTCATCATTATCTGGACTAAACAGACTCTAAAACACGTACGAAAAGTCCTGTCATTCCAAAGACAGATGCATTATTAAACCAGAATGTAAATTAAATGTTTTAATTTTCATCAATAATAAATATTCTCTATCTAGAAGCCTTCGCTCACCAGATTTCAGTCTTTATTTGGTTGATAATGTATTTTAAAAGAAATAAATACTCAATATTCTAATTTTGCAGATCCGAAACAACAAGAGAAAGTTTTAGTCCAAGTCTAGTCCTGGTTTAGACAATTTAAGACCGGATTTGTCCTGATTAATTTTCTTTTTAAATCCTGGTTTACCTTAGTTTATCGCTGAGGCAGTTGAGACTGGTTATAATCCAAGTTTAGGTCTTGAAATTGTCTAAATTTGTAAAGTTTAGGAACCTGGAGCTACACGATTGTAACTAGAGGTGAACTTGTCCTCTGCATTTGACCCTTCAGTGATGCTGGGGTTCGACTTGTCACAAACGTTGGGATTTGCTGGTTTTTCTTCAGATCTTGAGCCATCTTTGGTCCAGAAAACCTAGTGGTGCATGTTAAAGGTGGATTAAAGCAACCAATAAACCCACACAGACACGGGGAGACTATGCAAACTCATCTTTCATCCATTCATCCAGCAGTCTGCGTTGTGTTTTTAATTACTGGGCGAACACCACTACCCCATTGCACTATTACAGACAGGGACGATTGTTGTGAGAATGAACATTGTGAATATTAACGTCACCACCAAAACAAGAGTGTTCTTTCCTCCTTGTTTTCTAACACATTACCTCCGCCCCTTAATATGTCACCTGCTTTATGAACTCAGTTAGGTTGAATTTTGAGGGAAAACGGCGCAGAAAGGACTTCTAAAATCGACACATTTCTTTTAAATCAACAAAAAAAAGAACAAATTTAGTTTGAAAAAGTTTTGATAAATTGAACTAAAAAAAACATAATTTTTCTTCTAAAAATGTCATAAATATAATTGTTTAGTCTTTACGATTATATTGTGACATAAATAATCCCGGATGAAGCTAATAATCTGGACATCCCTGATTACAGACTAATACTGGGATACATTATTGAGGCGTAAACATTGTTAGTGACATTTAGAAGAACAAAATATGCATTCTTCTTTGAGGTGCAAATAGTGGAGGATCACTGAATTTTTGTCAAACTTTTATATCAAGAGAAGAACCTTCTGGTTTTTAATTAAAAAACATTGACAATGATCTTTAGTACGATCCCGTTACCGTCTATGGCCCATAGAAACTGGGATTACGTTATACAATCTCATTTGGAGCTGAGATTTAACAAATATCTTTGCATTCAACTCTTTAAAAGCAGCACACCATTATTTTTGGCCCTCATTTTGTCTTGGAGTGACTAAAACACAGACTGAGATGAAGTGAAAGCGATCAAACGTGAGCAGTGGAAGCAGAACGCACAGCTGTAGCTAAAACAGCACAAAATAGTTGGTACAAAATCATGCAAACGTCCCCTTTAAGCAGCTTCAGATGTGTCCTCCATTATAGTATAGTATTCATTATTTGATTTCGATTATAAGGATTCATATGGGCAGAGGCGGATGAACTGCTCCATTCTGTTATTTAAGTAAAAGTACAGATAAAGGAGCAAACAAATAGTATCACATTATAAAATCGACTTAAGTAAATGTATTCAAGTAAATGTATTTTAGTAAAAAGTAATTTTGTTGATTTGTGGTCATCATAGGCAACTTTCCCGGTCATTTTTCCTGTATAAAGCCCATTTTTCGTTTGCTCAAATGTGCCTCTGACAGGTTGGACGACTCAGTGAACTAAAATGCAGATAAGTTTTATATATTTAAACTGTTGCTAAAAATTATAAAAATGTTATCCCAGAATAGCACATTTTTTAGGTTTATAATTTCACTTCCCGTTTGTAATTGATGACAACCAGGAAGTGAAATTATAAACCTAAACTAGAAAATGATCCATCAAACACTGGGCCAAAACTCATCTAATGGCACCATTTTTATTTAGTTTGACAAATGCAAATATATGAGAGCGACTTTATTTTGTTGAATTCATGTTTAGAATGTCAAAAAAGTAGTTTTTTTGTATAATTTATACATAAACGTTGACTGGAATGAATATCCCTGGTGTGACGTCACGTCCCGTAATTTTCTACAGATTTTTTAACTTTTCTTCGCAAATACCTGCTCGATTGAAGTAAAACTATCATTCATATTTACAACAGGACTAAATACAACAAATAAAGTCCAAATTAGAAAAAAAAACGTAAAAACCTGCCATACGCACTTTAAGTACCGTACTTTTACTTTAGTACTTTGTTAGTTTCCACCTCTGGATATGCGACAACAGGAGAAAGGAGTTATCTGATGATTTGTGAGGGAATTATGAGTTTAATCTGCCTTTTGACATAAATAAATCACTTTCAAGTACGTTTTTCTTGTGAGTGGCGTTTTTAGAAGCAAATTTAAATTATTTTTTTTTCAATATACAGCCCAAAAAAATAGACAAAAATGTAAAGAACTTTATATTATCTGGCCGTTTTTGTCAAATTTTAGTTTTATTTTGCAACAATGACATCTCACTGTTGCTTGGTTACAGTCTCAATAATCATGAATAATTGTTGAATCGCGATGTTTTTTCGCGCAAAAATCGTAACGCAAAAATTGGATCCGGCGACGTCCCTGGTTGTGCGCTTGTTTTCGGTGTAAAGTCACAAAAATAGCGGTGCGTGTAGTGTTTCCACGGCTGTAGGCGCCTGTTGTGTTATTTGTACCCGGCTTATGGAGCGACTCTGCTTGAATTATTGATGATTGTTTCAGAAACCTCATCCGCCTCCGTCGAGTTCCCGGAGTGTGGACTCTCTCTCGCTCTCTCAATCTCTCGACTCCACTCTCTTTCTGCTCTCTTCTGCGGCCGTTCGCAAATGTAAGAAAACAACTGGGTTACAAGTTTTTAAGGCATTTTATGTGTAAAAACGGGCAAAATTGTACATGTTTGCGACATTTAAAATCTGAAAAATGGGCGGAGCAAGGTTTAAATTTCATGGCTCATTTTGTACACATATTAGTTAAAAAAATAAATTTAAAGAGGTGTTTTTGGATTTCATATTTACGGTAGTGTTTTAGTAAACTAGATTTCATTGAAGATTGTCCTAAAAATTCAAATGTCCCCAAATTTTTTAGATTGCATCAGGCTTGGAATTAGATATCAACACATTTTCCTGTTCGATCTGCCAAAATCTTGTTAAATCCAATGTGCAGTTTGGTGTGCAGTTTTGGAGCTACTTTGAGGGCTGATCTTTATGTCTCTGGGGGAGAAAAATGCATTTGGAGAAAACAATGTCCCGGAGAAATCTATGGATGAAGTGGATTCAGTTAAATAGTAAAAGATCGTTAGGAGCAGATTGGACAAATGTGTTGTTTCCAGGTGAAAGCGTTTATGTTGAGAGAGCAAACTGACCAAAAAACAAAAAATAATCACGCTCAACGATCTATATAAGTAACAGTGTGAGGAACGGAAAGGAAACAACAGGGTTTAAATGGTCGACCGCGGTAACTGAAGGCGTATTGTTTCATGAAAATTCAAAATGGTGTATTCTTTTTTGACATTTTTGATTTATAAAGCCACTGTTTTTGTTATGAAAGCTCTTTTTATGTGTTTTAGAGTTTTTATATTTTTTTTCGATTACAAATAAGGCGAACAAACAACCAAATAATGTCAACTATATTTAGTAACTGAAATAATCATGACCTGGACTACACATGTGCCACGTGCCCCTCACGTATCGTACATGATATTAGTGGGAGGAGACTGCTTTTTAGGCTATCGTACATGTTTTGGGGGAACACTCAAGGAGACTAGGCAGACACAGGCAGAATGCAAATGCCACACTAATTTTCCCCTTCTTCTCCATTTTTCTCTGTTTCCTTCTCCCTACTTTGTCTCCCTCTTTTTCTCACTTCGTTCTACTCCTTTCTCTCTCTTTCACTTCCTCTCCTCTTCTCTTTCTTCTCCTCCTCGTTTCTCACCTCTCTCTTTCTCTCTCCCTCTACTGTCCCTCTGTCTGTCTCTCTCTTCTCTCTCCTCACCTCTCTTCTCGTCCCTCTCTCTCTTCTCCCTCTACTCTCTTCTCTCTCTCTCCTTCTCTTCTCCTCCTCTCTTCTCTATCTCCTCTTCTCTCTCCATCCTCTCTCTTCCTCTTTTCTCTCTCTCCTCCCTCTACTCTCGTCTGTTTCTCGTCACTCTTCCTCCTCTCCTTCTCTCCCTCTACTCCTCTACTCCTTCTCTCTCTCCTCTCTCTCCGTCTTCTCTTTCTCTCCTCCTCTTCTCTCTCTCTCTCTCTCTCTTCCCCTACCCTCACCCTCACTCCCTCGTCTGTTCTCTCTTCTCTCTTCTCATCTCCCCTCTACTCCTCTACTCCCTTCTCTTCCCTTCTCTCTTCTTCTCTCTTCCCTCTACTCCTCTTCTCTTCTCGCTCCTACGCTTTCTCTTCTCTTCACTCTCTCTCTCCTCCTCTTAGCTCTCTTCGTCTGTCTCTCTCTCAACTCTCTCATCACTCTCTCTTTCTCACCCCCTCTACTGTTCCTCTACTGGCCGGTCTTCTTCTGTCTCTTCCTCTACTCCTCTTCTCTTTCTCTCACTCCTCTTCTCTCTCTCTCTCTCTCTCTCCCTCCCTCTACTCCCTTCGTCCTGTCTCTCTCTTGCTCTCATCACTCACCCTCTTCTTCCCCCCTCTACTCCCTCTACTTCCTTTTCTCTGCTCTGTCTTGCTCTCTCTCCCTCGTAACTCCTCTTCTCTTTCTCGTCCTGCCTCTTCTCTCTCTTTCTCTCTCCTCTCCCTTCACCTCTACTCTCTTCTCTCTCTTCTCTCTCTTTCTCTCTCTCCCTCCCTCTACTCCCTCGTCTGTCTCTCCCTCTTCTCTCTCTCCTTCTCTCTCGCCCTGTACGCCCTCCTCTCTCTCTCTCTCTCTCTCACACACGCTTCTCTCTCTCTCCTTCTCTCCCTCTCTCTCTCCTCCTCATTGGTGAAATAGAGTGGAAAAGTGGGCTGATACGAGGAGGACCCACATGTGTCTCGATGGATCAGAGCAGGATCTCGCTTCATAAAACTGGAGACGGGCCGAGTTCAGTTGATGGTCATCACTTTGACATTTGGACAAACTGAGACCAAGCCGTGACCGGGAGCGATGTATGAAGAGATGGGGGTGTGGGGGTTTTCTGTGTGGAGTTTGCATGTTCTGCCTGTCAAGTTTCCCCAATGAAGATAAAACATACACAGAAAATGAATGTTCCAACTGAAGGTTCTCCTGATCAGGCTCCATAAGAGCTGGGCACCGAAAGTCAGCTCCTCTTTGGCACCAACTATAAAGGTTTGGTAGATGTTGTAGGCTCCTGAATTGAGCCCATTTTTGTCCACATGTTGATCTAGGTTTAGCTGCAGGTTTAGTTTCAGAAATAAATAAATATCCAGTGTGGAGCTTGTGTAAAGATGCAGCCAAACGAGTCCACTAAAGCTTGCCATAATCATCCTTCTCTTCTCAGATAAACACAGTTATTTTGAGTTACAACTGAACTGAACTCATACAAGTCGTTTTACCACTACTAAAATAATCTTTAGTTGCAGTCCTGCTTTTCTTATCTTGTCAGTGCACTTCGGTCTGATCATAAAGATAGTTTTGGGAGCTTTTGCTCATGCCACGTTCCTTTTAGTCGACGACATCGCCCTTCTCCGCTCTGAGATTAAGCGCTCTTTATTTGCCCTGTGCGTCTATGCAAATGTCACCACTGCCTCTTGAGGTCAAACGTGAAATCATTTGAGTGAAGCGCTTGGACCCCTGTTGACCTCTCGACAGCGGACATATTTGTACAGGGGGGCTGATGGGTAATTAGCATGTAAAGTGATCTGTTCTGTGCGTTCCCAGGGACACAGTGGCCATCGCATTCCCATTTATCAAGGCGACTGTGGCAGCGCCCAAACGAGTAATAAAGGGGGGAAAAAGTGGAGTTACATTGTCAGGCCGATGTGTGAGAAATGGCTGCCCCTCGGCAACGGAGCAGGAGATGATATTTGAGCAGTGGGGGGAAAAGAGGAGCGACGGGCGGGTGAGCAGTTCATCGGGAGGGATTTCAGTTTGGGGCAGTAAATCGAAATTGCAGTAGAGCTCCTGCACCACGTGACTAAATGTGTAGAGGAGGAAGAAACTGCAGTAATGAAGGGCAACAAGGCTGAAATGTAGCTTTTGGTGTTCATCTTCGTCATTAAATGAAGCTGTAATTAACAAAACATCTTGAAAAGTAATCAGATTAAACATTGGCGACACTCACCTGGTCAGAGTGTGTTTATAGAGCGTTTGTCTTCAAAAGTGTCTCTGGAGATGTTTGTGACAAATGCTCTTTATTATAAATCCCTGTACATGCAACATTTGCTGATATTGCCCATTAAAATGATGTGATCTGGGTAAAATAGTGAAAACATCCCTGACATGACAGAGGCTAATTCACTCATGTCACTGTAATAAACACACGGAAATCAGTGGTTTAACTTTAGTTACAATGATGTAAACTGTGTTTTTGAAAAGCGTGATCTTTGTGTGATCGGTTCTCTTTAAACTACTCTCTCTTTTGCTTAAGTGATTAATAATTCTTAGCTGTGTCTTATTCTGTGTCCATTTGTGTTTGTTAATTTGATTAAAGGTCTTGAAAAAAGGTTTGATGATTGCTGCCGACGCTGTTAGTTTCAATGTGAATTCCCCGCCGCCATCACTGCCACTGGAGTTTAGTGGTGCATGCTGGGATAGCGTGATGACATGTGCAGGAGCTCTATTGAATGTTTACAATTAGTCAAGCGTGAAAGCTGCAATTAAGGTCTATTACAAACAACACTGTATCCTGTAGTTTAGACCGCCTTGAATGCATGTATTCTTGTATAAGCCTTTTAAACTGCGAATGACTGAGGATTTCTAGTTTTCACTTTATTTGGTGGGATAATGAATGATGTAAACATAACTTATAGTTTTACACAAATCCAGTTGCTGTTTGAAGTTGAAAATGTTTGAGTGAATGGAAAAGGAGCCGACTTCTAAAAAACGTTGACGACGTCACACTGGAGAGACTCAGAACAGACTCCAAACGTTTTGACACAATTTACACCAGAAACACATTTAAACAATAAAGTTGATCTCACAGAATCATTTCTGTGACATTAGAGGAGTTTTGGCTCAGTGTACAACATGTAGTTTTTAATTACGTAATTACTTAAACAATTTTGTTCGATTTGTAACAGGAAGTAAAATAGGCTCATTTCACGATACTAAGCGGCTAGTTCCAGTTGCCTTAGAAATGCGGAGCTCCACTTCCTGCTCCATTCATTCTTTGTGGGGAATTAGCTGAGTCTGGCTTAAATAAATCAATAATTAATTAACAGAAAGCGGAGAGCGAGTTACAGATAGATAATCTCAGGCAGAAAAGACAAAAACACATATTTTTATAGGATTCCTCCGGTGACATATTTACATCGTACGTAAAAGTCTTATCATGCTGCCAGTGATTATCCGTAACTCACTATCACTCAAGTCTTTTTTATTTACATTTATTTGAGCAAGACTCAGCTAATTTCCACAGAGAATGAAACTGGAACTAGCCGGGCCTATCGTGAAAAATGCCTATTGTGAAAAGGGCCGATTGTGAACCGAAAAAATTGCTAACTTGTTGCCTTATTAGTAAAATCTTAAATATGACATCAATGTAACGTATTTAACACATACAGTTGCCGACAGTGGAAATAGGCTGTTTGTCACAAGATCAAGTCAACGTTTTATGAGAAATTATTATTATCATCTGTTTATGTCTGCTTATCCAATCATCTCGCTGTGGTTTGCTGCTGTTTGGTAGCTCCTCCTCAGATAAAGTCGACCACTTTGGGAGCTAAACCTGACAGGGTTTGGATCTCTCCACTTTCCACTTTCCAGATTTAAAATGAAAAGGGTTGATTCTTGAAAAGGACAGAAGTTCTGGCCTTTGATCCTTATGTACAGCAACGAGTCGCTGACACTCAAAAGCAGAGACAAACTTAACACTATTAACTTTTCGCTGCTCTTCCTCGACAAGCCCTCTCCACAGCCCTCTGCCCCGCCCGGACAAGCCCTCTGCCCCGGACAAGCCCTCTGCCCCGGACAAGCCCTCTGCCCCGGACAAGCCCTCAAAGCTTTCAAGAGCACGGACTTTGTGTCTGATCCTGAAATATAACACCCGGACAGTAGGAAATTAAGGCTTGTTAAATACTGTCTGCCAGTAGGCTAACGTTTATTAGCATAGCCACGCAATAATATGTAAACTAGCATTAGCATTAGCTGCTAACAACGTGAACAAAACAGCTCAACCTCAGTCTGGAGTGATTCTGTAAGTCCACTGGTCCCTCCTGACCACGGTAATACATCTCTGGACAAAAGGGTCTTTGGGTGTTACAGAAGAGGAATCCTTTGTTTTGAGACTTTTGTTTGCACAGCCCACAGTGAGCATGCAGCTTTTGTCCTCAAGATGGCAGTCGCAATGAGTGTTTCACGCCACTTCAGACCACGAATATTACAGAAATGTATAATAACATCTCCTCGAAAACAAGCAGGCGGCGCCTCTCTACCAGAAAAGACACGTGGTGAACCTTGAAGATTGTACTTTCAAATCCAAAATACTTTTTCTGTGATGGCTCTTGATATGGAAAGTCCCCCTTAAACCTTAGATGATTCACTGCTTCGTCACACACATTCCTTACATTTACCGTGACCCTGAATGACCCCAGCGGGTGCAGAAACTGACAATTATTTCTTATTAAATTATATCTCAACCGTGAACGTCTTTGGTCAGGATTCGTGGGCAGCTAACGGAGACTGCGACTGTAACTCAAACAGAAACAGCCGGATGGAGAAAACAGACAGTGGTGATTATTTTCATGTAAAGATGATATTCCTCGGTCGGTTCTTTTGAGTGTGGTGTCACTGGCTGCGCTCGCACTCAGACTAATTGAGTGTGAGAGAGAAGAGAAGAAGAAGAGTCGGTCTGAAATACAGTAAATGAAGAAACAGTGATGTGTTCTGGCAGGAGCAGAGCAACGGGGAACGTTCGAAACGTGACATTTACAAACGTAAAAATAAACACTCCAAAATGTTTTTGGACACACAAATGTAGAAGACAGTTTGACTAAATTCTGGGGTGGGTTGGGAAGGGGTTAGAGATTTTTTTCTTTATATTATCTTTTTATCATGACATTTCTGAATGAGTGCCGCCCGGTGGTCTAGTGGTTAAGGCACAGCACACATATGCCAGGCTCCACGTGCAGCCGGCCGCAGTGTCGAGAGTTTGAACCCCGACATTTTACTGTATGTCCTCCCTTCTCTCGCTCTCCCCTGTTTCACACTTTCCTCTCCTGTCTAATAAAGCCTACTGGCCAAAAAATCTTTAAAAAGAAAGAAATTACTGAATGAATGGTACAAAGACTTATATATTTATGTGCATGGTCCCTGTAAAATAAAATAAACAAACTAAACTAAATATGAATGTAAGAAACTCGGCTGTCAGGTAATATAGTTTACTAATTTAAATATCATTTGAAGGAATGAAAATCCAAAGAACCTTAATGACATTCTGTAAACTAGAGCTGTATTTGATAAAATACATTCGTTTGGTTGAACAAAAGCCATGCCCTGCCGTTACATTAGTCGACTAACGGCGCAACAAAATATTTCAAAACTAGACAAAACGAAAAAACACAACAAACAAAACAAGAAGCGACATTTCTCACTCCATGCCCGCTTCTTTCTGCTTCTGTGCCATTTAATGTGAATTATGTAAATGATGATTGTGTTTTATTGTCACATTTATTCGTTCGAGCCCTGAAGTAGAGCACTCCCGCTGAAATGATCGTGTCATAACGCACTTCAAATGTGTGTTCACAACTGAAGTGTGGATTTCGATAGAATTAGGCTTCTGTTCGCTTCTATTAGCTGTGGTTTTGTGATTAATTTAACTGCGGTTTAAGAACACTAACAGCTGTTTTACACTACTGTTTTTCTGTACCACAGTCACAACTATTCACGACAGTGGCAGTATTTATTGACCTTATTCCGCCCCTCTTTTTCAGCGATCAGCACTTCTGTTGTAATCAGGAACTCTGTTGGTTTAAATGGAGAATGAGGGAAAAGTCTCGCCACTAAAATATGCCATAAAGCCTAAAAAAGGACTTTTTAGTCTGTGTAGAAGTCTGTAGTCTGATTTTCTCTGGAGGTCTGTGCAGTTCATGCGGCTGCAGACAGTAGCTCTGAGCTAGCTGCTCATTTCCACGCAGACCGTCCACATTTCTCTGACGCCAATGCGATAAAGCGGGTCCGTGCAGACGTAATTTCGCAGTGTGGACCCTCGCGGACGTGACAAGCTTAACCCGAGCTTGTGCCGTTCGCTGCAGGCGCATTTTCGTCATCTCGGGCAGGTCCAATTCTGACGGGCTACGGTCCTTGCGGGTTGAACTGTTTACCTCTCCTGCGCCCTTGTGCAATTACACACTTTCAGAAAATGCACACGTGAGTCAAGTGTGTGAGCGGGTTTTGGGACAGGGCCATAAAGGTTATGCACGGGCATTTGATTATGCTCCTCCACATTCCTCTGAGTGGCAGAATTATGAGCAGCACGACTGATCAAATGTGCTTTGCTTTGTGCTGAAAGTAGTTTCTCCAGAGTTTGCAGACTGCAGAGTTTAGCTAGCTTGTTAGCTTGTTTGTTGACTGCAAGGGGGGATAAAGGACACTTCAACTCAACACATCACTTCATTTTTTCAACACACATACTTAGTTTAATGAGAGAAAGATAATCAGTCCAACCCAACTGTGAACTGTGATCCTAAAGTCTGTATCAGATCAATGTGAGCGAAGCTGCAGCGTTCTGTTGTTTTATCTGCTTTTCTACAACTGGTTTATTATTGATTTGCTTCTTTTAGATGTCATGTACAAACTAAATATTTTGCAGAGTTGTAGACCTTTACACTTGTTATTAGATTCTAGCAGCTCTTTCACATTCGAGTTGTGTTTTGAGTCATTTCTCATTGACTCTCATGCATTTTGCCACTCTCTGCTGAAATTCAGAATGCTGTGATGTCATCAGCATATATTTCTGTGAAATGTTTTTGTCCTCAAAAAGAAGGTTTTGAAAGCTTCCATTGGACCTAATTGTTGCCCTACATCTTTTGCACCCTGAAGATTCTCAACAACCACCTTGCTAAGTGCATTTGAGACATTCATGTTTTCCCATTAGCAAACTACGGTGCCTCGTATTATCTCATTTTCTAAATCTAAAAACAAGTTGAACACTAAATTGGTATTAGAAACTATTATACTTGCTTTGAACTTTCACAATATCATGTAACTGCACTGTTAAAAACAACAATTTAAAGATGAAATAGTGGCAATAACACATGTTCACTCCAACATATTGCAATGAATAATTAAAATGCCTATTCTCAGCAGAATGTATTGGGAAACACTACATTTATTTGCTGTAAGTCACTTATAAATGCACAGCTTCACTTAAAATAACGACGATATTTGTTGTTATTATTACTTTGTCTGTCTGTAATTCTCCTGAGAAAATCCACTCATAACAAAGAGTGTTCAGACCATCACTACTGCTGTTTCTAATATTACCCATGTCCCAGAGCAGAGGTAAACTGTGCTCTCAGCAAATCAAACTGTCAGGGGACGATTGAGGAGATGAGAGCTGCGTCTGAGGGTTTAAAAAGAGACTGTGGACAAAGGACTAGAAACATGAGCATTTTATCAACGGCTTTGTATCTAGTTTAAGTCAACAAAATGTTATTAGGCAAAATTATTAAATTATACATATTCGGTGTATTTAGTCAACCAAACCGCTTTTCAGTGTTTTTTCATTAGTGCTTCAGCTTCTCACATGTGCTGCAGCAGAGCGGCTAATTTAGAGGAAGAAGAAATATCCAGAAGGGTAGAATATCGCTTTTGATGTTTTGGGAATTTGCACAATAATAATATTGTGTAGTCTACAAACAAGGAAATAAAGTTATATTACTGCTCTTAAGTGCATAACTTTATGGTGCATTCATATTTTTGTTGAATATATTGAAGATATAGTCTGATTATCATTTCAAGATAATGCAAAAAAGATCAAGATATACATTTTTCAATACCACCCACTAGTCTGGTGATTTAAAGAGACGCTTGAGAGCTTGGTCTTACCTCTTCTTACCTGTAGTTTTTGTTTTGTTTCTTTTTTGTGTGTCATGTTGCACAGTTGACCTGGATTTGACCATTTTCATGTAGGTAAATTAGAGTCAATAATAGGCTTGGCATGATATTGAACTGTTGTGTTATGATTATCATGGCCAAAATAATTGCAATTAATAATAATATCTCAACAATCAATTGTGGAATTGTAGTAAAATGTCAAAATAAATGCTACATGCTAATTTATTTATTTTTTTAGTCATGTGTTTCAAATCAAATCAAAATGTCAAAAAAAGAACAAAACATTTTATTCTGTGCAAACATTGTCCGTCTAGAAGTCTTCAGTCTCCGTATTTCAACTTTTATTTGGTTGATAATGCATTTAAACAGTCTTTATATACAATAGAAATCATCGTTTGACTAGTCGACTAATCCAAACAATAATTGCTACTAAACCGACTATACTAAAATAATGTTTGGTTGCAGCCCTAGTGTCCATCTCTGTGGCTTCTTCTGGAGGTCGTCCTTCTCAGTTCCTGTCCTGGCTGTGTTTCTGTCTCAGTGCCTGAACGTCTCTTCATCTGGCCCGTAGTTTTGTCTATATTTTTGTGCATGTGGCGACGAGGCGTGGATAATTGGTTTAGTGCCGTGTGCAGAGGTCAGGGGTCGGCCCGCGCTCGAATGGTGACTCTTACAAACAACAGCTCATTAAAAACAAGCTTCTTCAAAACTGCACTGGAGGAGCTTTAGCGGCAGAAGCAGGAGCGTGAGAGAGAAGGAGCACTTGAATTTGAATTGTTGAACACACACCAGAAACGCTCTTCTACAAGCATTAAAACCCGGACATAGACTACTAATCAGATTTACAATGTTTTGGTAAAATGTATAAGATAGGGCTGGAAATGATTGGCTGTTAAGTGCTGCATTTGAATACACTGTACTTGATTTTGACAGTGAAATTTCAGTTACATTTTGAAACAAATTTGTCCATGTTTTAATTAGTCAAACTCAGTCAAAATAAAATAAAAATAACAGACAGAACTGAGACTAAATCAGTTCTTATGTGGACTGAATGAGGAAAATCATGAACACAAATGATTTTTCTCAACAATTTCATTTATAAACAGATGGAGGACCTTGGTGTTATTGGAATCTATTTAGTTAGATTGATTATTGCCTTCACCAGTATTGCAATCTTGATATTTTTTGTAAATTGTAAATGTTGTAAACCCAGAAGAAGCAGCAGTTTGAGAGCGTGCTGCCTGTCCAACTCTGCGTGCTGTGTTCAAATTTCACGCATGTGTGGAATTATACAAGTTGTATTGTTGTAACTAAGCCAGATAAAGGGCTGGTCAATATGGGAAAAAATAAATCCCCCTTTTGTTTCCCCATATTGATCGATCTTCAATGACATTTTCTTCCATCTTATTGAAAACATAGACAGGTGGACTTCAGGTGTGATAGGAGCAATAATCCTGTTTTAAAATTTGAAACATGCTCACATACAATATATTTAAGATTTTTTAAGCAATATTGTACATATTGTAAGTAGCGCACGATACTGATAAAGGAGATTGGAGTTCGTCGATTAGCCAAATCACCTGCTAATATATTCAGCCTCAAAACAAGTCAACAAGTATGTGATAGATTAGTCTGCCTTTGAAGCGAACAACCCAGGAGTGGCTAATTAATATGTGTGCGTGGTAATTCATATGTGTAAATGCGGACCATTAACGCCTCTTTTCACAGCTCATTCACAGCTCAGTGTGAGTCCAGTAAACACAGGTACAGCCGTAATCACTGTGCAGTCAGTAAATCACTGTACAGTCAGTAAAACGGACACATTTACATTCACAGCTCAGATACACCACCTCTCAGATCCCCATTCTTCACAAATTATATTTCTTTTAATCTTGACGCAAAACTATTGTCTGTAGTTAGAATATAATCCAGCCAATATTTCTTCATGTGCCCTCATCATCTGATAATATCGGCCAACCGAGGGGGTTTACCGGGATTATTCTGCTTTAGGGTTTATGTCTCAGTGATATTCAATATTATAGTTTGTTGTGTTTCTACAGGAATATATTGCACTTGAAAATGTGGTTTCGGGACTGGTCTACATACGAACATCAACAGGGAGACAAGCAATTGGTGGATCCTCCTGCAGAAAAAGTTACCTGGAGCTCTTTTGATAATTTACCTTGGTCTCATCCATAACTTTACTTTACGCTGGCTCGCCTGAGGAAACTCCTGGCTGTTTTTGTCCCTATTAGACATGAACAAATGACTATCTTCTGTGTTTGGGTTGGACTTTTTCAAAGCTGTGCACAATGACAACAATGGAGTCTGCAGATGTGTCCCTGGCTCCTGTTCACACACATATTCAGACTCTATTCTTCGGCAGAGGACAGCAGAAGGTCACAGCGATCCGCCCGTTACAGTATCTGAAATGTGATCCTCACCATTTGTACGACGACAGCTGAGGGAGAAATAGAATAATCAATTGTTTATTTTTAGTGCAGTTTTATTCTCTGTAGAGTTAGTAATAATCAATTCATGGCCTCGTTGTGACCTGTTCAATATCCATATGTGTAATATAAAGACCTTTACTATGAATCTACTATTGCTGCATCTATCGATTATTTTACTAATCGACTAATCTATCGATTCTTTTCTTCGATTAATCGAGTAATCGGTTATTTTTTTTGTACATTCCGTAAACCATTTAAAATCATATGAAATCCTTTTTTTAAATAAACGTTACAGTTGATAGTGATAAACAAATAACAAATGGAGTAACACATTTTATTCTTAATTTCACATAGTATGTATGTCTCCAAAACAGCAACAGCGCGTGGCGCTAGTTGCGGTAGTTAGAGTTGCTGCTCAGGACACCGTGCTCTTTCACACAACAAAACTCTTCCTGGTCGCACTTGTGAGTTTGGAACGCGCCGCTCTCTCCTCTCTTGAGCTCTCGTTGAAACGGAAGCGTCACAAGTCGTTCCATGCGCTCCGCAAGGCACTGATGCACGTGTTTTTTATTAAATATGTAATGTAAATGAAACGAATCATCGAGGTAACAAAATAATAATCAAAGCTTTTTTGTAATCAAATTACTCGAATTATTCGATTAATCGTTGCAGCCCTAAAATCTACATACTTATGTATGTACACGTGTTTTTGTATTTTTGCTCCTGGGACCCCTTCTGTCCAACCTACATGCTGTCGTTAGGTCAGTTGATACGCAGCAGAAATGTGTCCTCTCACAATTATGCAGACGACACTCAACTCTATGTTTCACTGACGGCAGGTGAATATGGACCAGTGGATTCACTCTGTCACCTGCATCCAAACAGATCAGTGTGTGGATGCAAAACAACTTTCTCCAGCTGAACTCAGACAAGACTGAAATCATCGTCTTTGGCCCACAGAAACAAAGAGAAATTGTTAGCAGTCACCTCCAGAGTCTCGCTCTAAATCGATCTAAGCTAAAAACTGTTTGTTTGGCTGTGCATGACTGAAAGGATTTTCTTTGCACTTCTCTTTTAAGTCTTAAAGTATTTATGGATAGCCTGAAAAAGCTTTAAACTCTCTTTAAATTAAAAGGTCTTTCTTTAGAGAAATCTCTTTACAATTCTAAAACTACTATTTAGAGCAACAATTGCATTTGAACATCTAAAAATTCCGCTCACCACAATAGCCCATTGTGCTGGTGTCCAAGCACAGCTGCAGAGCAGGTGCCTGAGGAGAGGGTAGAACACACGTGGTTAGATTGTCAGCGGCACTAAGGCCAGTGCAAAGTCCAGGAAAGCCTGGCGCACCTACCCACTGATCAAGAGCAAATTTAACACTACAAGCTTTGGTCGAGTTTTGTCTGGGACAATTAGTTTAGCGAAAGCTAAATGTACGGAGGAGGCAGACGAGACCGGGTCCGTAGTTAAAGATACAAAAGTGCCGCACATAAGGTGGAGGCATCGACGAGATAGTCGTCAAAAACATACGCTCTGTACAGACGTGTGCAGAGGCAGATAGCGCAAAAGAATCAATTAAAAGCGATGTGCCCATCCCGGAGACATCTGTTACGCTGGCACATGTCAAATAAATATCCATGTCAGCAAAATTGTTAAATTGAATGAATAGAAATTAAGGTTTTGTGATTTCTGTCATGTCTTTGTGATTTTAATGATTTTTTTTCCTGTTGTGTGAAGCGCTTTGAATTGCCTTGTGTACGAATTGTGCTCTACAAATAAACTTGCCTTGCCCTTGCCTTGCATTCCAGACATTGGAACGTCTGTTATTTCCCACTTGAACATTATAAGTTCCAACCTCAGAGCATTCCAGCTGAAATAACTCATATTGTAACCAACATAGCTAAATCTAATCTGTAGGCTTCTCTCTGTCCACAAATGGGAATTACCAGTTTGAGCGGCGTTCAAGGGCATTTTTTCAAGTTGGAAGTTGCCAGTTGCCTTGAATGCACCCTTTTTCTTAAGAACAAGATGATAAAGTGTACCTTAGCCTTAATACTTCAAATAACTATACAAATTTAAGATTTACAGCTGGTAACTGGGTTAGCAAATGTTGAGACAATGCCTGTAAACATTGCATCTAAAATAGTATATTTTTTGTTGTTGTCGCTTTTGATTTTTAAAATAAATGCGTAGGAATGGAATATTATTCAAAGTGTAAAAAAATATTGTATAAAAGTGTGTGAAGCCTTCCTGTATTAGTCAGGGGTAATGCAGGTGTAACGCTGGTGTAACGCAGGTGTAACGCAGGGGGTAGGTTGGAACTTTCTACAGTCTGATCTAAAATTGTGTGAGCTGGTGTCACTGAGGGGTTTTTGCTCCATTTAAAAAACTAAAGAATAAAACAAAGAGCGTATAATGAAAATGTTCTGTGCTTCTAAATGTAGTTGTTTTTTAATGTTTTATACCATATGCTCTTGTTTAGTGTAGATGTGTACATGTTTTATACTGTAACACAGGTAACAGCGGTGTAACTCAGGTGTATGGCAAGTTTAATTCTGGTGTAATGCAGGTATAATATAGGTATAATGCAGATGTAATGCCGGTTTAACGCAGGTAACGGGGGTGTAACTCGGGTGTAATACAGGTTTAACTGGTGTAACGTAGGTAACGGGGGTGTAACTCAGGTATAATACAGGTTTAACTCTGGTGTAATGCAGGTTGCAGTTTAATGCTGGTGATGCAGGTTTAATGCGGGTTTAATTCTGGTGTAACACAGGTAACAGGTGTAACTCGGTGTAACTTGGGGTAATACAGGTTTTAACTGGTGTAATGTAGGTAACGGGGGTGTAGTTCAGGTGTAATGCAGGTTTAACTGCGTGTAACAGGTGTAGTGAAGGTGTAACACAGGTAAGGGGGGTATAACTCGGGTGTAATGCAGGATTAATTCTGGTGTACCGCAGGTGTAACACAGGTATAACGCAGGTGTTTGTTTACCTGTTGAGTGGGTTAAGCCCCGCCCATTGCCTCTTTTAAAATCTGTGTTGATTTAGCATCACCTTGAACATAACAGGTGAAATCTGGCTTAATACTCTTACTACAGGCATCAATTATTATTATTATTATTTAAACGTTTTGCAACTAACAATAATTGACTCACAAGGAGATCAAGGGTTTGTTTCCCAGACGGCTCACCTTTCCACAAATTTAACCTGCAATTTAATTTGTTTCCATGGAGATAAGATTTCAGAAAAATGACATAGATACACATCATTATTTAACTTATTACTTAAACTAAACTGTTCCTCTGTTGTTTTCCAGAGATCTGAACGGGAACAACCTCACCGTCATCACCAAGTTTGACTTCTCTGGACTCAAACACCTCAGAGTGCTGTAAGTGACTACTTTGGGATATAGGCCTATATTACTGTTGCTTATGCGTTTCTGTCATTTCCTCATTCCATGCGCGTTAGTGGTGAATGGGAAATGTTATCCCAGCTATGTGAACCTGCGCCGCGGTGATCCACGATGACGATTCTGGCCAAATGAATAGTTCTACGGTTCCCACTGCGGCGGCGTTATGTAAAGCAGCGCTCTGGGCCCAAGTCAAGCCTATTTTGCTGAGTATGACCCTGGCACAGAAAATAAATAAACAGATATCTTGGACTATCATCATCTTAAATAAGCTTAAATAAGTGAAAAACAGATTTAATATCAAACAGAGTTCAAATTACAATTATAATACAATATGTCAAAATAAAAATGTTAATTAAAAAAGCACTTTCAGGAAAATATTTTTTGCTTGATTTCAATGCTGTCGAAAATCAAATCGCATTTGCAATATTCCTCAAAAAAATTTATGTTTTTTGTCAAAATCGTTCAGCCCTACTCCACAATATCCCAATAAATCTTGTACAGTGAAATGAATATCGTGGTAACATCGTAACTAGGACTAGCGCACCAAGACAATTGTCTGAGCAGTATTTATGTTACTACTTCAGGACTAATGGATGTTGCTTGTGACAGGAATCACACTTCTCCCCCCATTGTCCCTCATCATCGCCGTGTTCAACATCCTTTTAACATTACATCTTTGACCTGGAAAGACAGGCAAATCACATCTGGCGGCTGGGATTAACGTTAGCCACAGCTAGCCTCCTCGGCTCCTCAGAGTGTGTCATTCTGGGCCTTTGTGCCTCGGACTAATTGGATTAATGTAGTTTAATTAGCGGCGAGGGACGCGGCATCGTGTCTGGTTTAGTCTCGCCTCATTGTGGAGGTAGTTTCGCATGATGGCAGCTGTCACGGATCAGGCAGGGCTAATGTACGGCTTCCAGCTATTGAGTGTCTGACGAGTCTGTTCATTTAGAGCAGAAAATGTGCTTTGCGTCATAATGATGGTTACTGGGGATCAGAGATTATCATTATGAAAAATTTGCCCATCAAAGAGAAAAACACCAATGAAGAATAGTTGCTTTATGGATTTCTAGGTATATACCATTAGGCTATAATAAACTTACAAACAATAGGTTCCAGTCATCCTCGGAAGTCTGAACTCGGACTCTGACAAGTTTTGCGATTGCGTTAGATTTGCAACATATGTTATATGTAAAAAGTATAATCCTTTGCTGAGTGCACATTGTAAACAACTCCAGGAGCATTTCAGAACATGTTTATAGAAGTCTAACAACTAAAGGTTTTTGTGTTTTCAATAAAAAGATTGTTGTCTGTTTACATTCTATTACCTAAACAATTGCAGTGTTTCCGATTTGATAATTACGCCAACTCAAATAGCAATTTCTATTCGATTTCAATCGATCGTTCTCCCCTAATATACGAAATCTATTGTCAATTTGTTTTTTTAATCTTATGTGGAAGCTAAATAATCTTGTATTTGAAAGAGGAGCTGCTTAGATGTAACATATATGTGCATTGTTGTAGTGATATAATCATTGCAGTGCTAATATGCTGGTCAAATACTTCACAATACTTCTGGTGATCTGTTAGTCAATGTGAATGAAAGTTAGGCATAATTGTGACTAGTCGTCTGTTAAAATAGTCATAGTTGTATTTTGATCATCATTATTTGAACTACACAGAATCTAAAATACATACGAAAATATATTGTCATCACAAAGGCAGACGCTGTAATGAATACATTTTACACTTTTTTTTACAATGCTCCTTTAACTTGTGTGTTCATTCTGTGTTTTAGACATCTGATGGAGAACCAGATCTCTACTGTGGAGCGAGGGGCTTTGGACGATCTGAAGGAGCTGGAAAGACTGTGGGAACCTGTTTACACATAATAGTCATGTATTTATCTTCATTTATCATGTTGTTTAACTTTACTTTGTCTCCAGTCGAATAAACAGGAATCGCCTGACACAGATCCCTGAGCTGCTGTTTCAGAAGAACGAAGCCCTGTCCAGACTGTGAGTAAACCTTCTGATACATTCAAATGGCTCCTGCTGTAAAATTTAAAAAGTACACATGAAAAATACCACTCAAACTACTTTTTAAATGCACTTTTAGTAGCATGTTAGATCAGTCTTTTGTACAAAACTTGACTATTGACTGCTGACTACTACTGTATGGGAGGTTTTTGAAAGAAATCTACAAAATAAAAATGCACAAATGTTCAACCTGATCATTATTTGTTATGAATCGGCTCCACAATCGTGTCCGTTCAAATGACAACGATCCCGCCATTAGAGTTGAGAAACAGCACCACTTTCTGAGGCTATTATGAAAAATGATTTCACCTTTGTTTATTCGTGCTGACAGAAGAGAAGTTGAACTTTGTGGATTCTTCTTCTATTTTCTTTCCTGCCACCAAAAGTACGTTCCAAAGGTATCCATTTATAGTGTCCACAGCAGCCCAAGTACCGGTACATAGATAGGGTTTTATTGCCAATCGAGTTCGTGAAGAAAAGTTGAAAAATCTGTTGACAAAGTGACAGAAAGTAGAGCAGATATTGATGACAAGACAGTAAGGTTTTGGAATAAGAAACACATTAATCTGACCATTTTAACATTACTCCCACAAAATAAAGCTAATTTTGTGTGTTTTTGTTTGTCAAATAATAGTTCAGAAGAGTTTTGGTCCAGTACAGCATGGTTGCGACGGTAACACTTGTGGAATTTCCCCATGTGATGTCACAATTTACAAGTGAAACCTAAAAAAATGGCTAAACTGGATAATTTTTTTTGCATTTTTAGTGAAATCTTAAATGTAATGATCTTAACCGTGTTTTGGTTATATTAGTCCAAACTGTCAGTGGCACTTTAACGGTTGAACATTTCCAAAACACATGATACTGGTGCTTTTGCCTGTAACTAAACCAGGACCAAACTAGACTAGATTAGGACAGTGAAATGTGTCTAAACCTTAAACTGATACTATATATTAGGCCTTTATTCTACTGCAGGATTCTGGCACAGAGCAGTAGACAGGTAATTGTGTGGACATAATGTTGAGCTCATGAAGTGCTCCAGGCAAAAAAACGCCGACCCTCACCTCCACACAGACACAGTGGAGGCGAGCGCGAGTCCCACAGGCTCGCGGCACTTTGAGTCCGTCCCAGCGGAGCTTTTATTTCACTGAAAAAAGAGCTTTTGTTCAGGTCCAGGCTGCAGCAGCAGGAGGAGGAGGAGACGGACTTTAAACATGTCACTGAGACCGTTTAGAAGATAGTCCAGGTCTAAACAAGAACTCAACCAGGACTAAACCAGGACTTATGATACAATACTATTGACTGGGTGGCATATCATTCTCATATTGATCAATCAGGAATTCTTATATTTGTTTTCTCTTATTTATTTATTGTTACAGTATGTAACTTTTAGCCCAAATATTTTTTTTTTTTTTTTTTTTTATGGTTTATTTTGCACTCACAAATATATAAAATCGCTGCCTTACGTGATGAGCTTGTATCTCCTCACAAACCGGACCTTCTCCTGCTTTGTTTCCATTGAAAAAAGTTGTTCCTTTTGCTTACAAATATTCATAGTATGGGTTTAAAACCCCAATCTGCAACTGTGATCAGAAGGATGGTTTTTTAATCCTGCAGGTGACATTTCCTCCTACCTCCAGAACTGTTACATGGGCCTGTAAAAATACATAAAAATGGCTTTCAATATTGAGTTTTCTTCTCCAGAAGAAGTAAACGTCTAGAAACATTTATCATTGTCCTTAAGTCATGAAAATAAAAAAAACACAAAAAAAACTGGTCATGTGGTTTGAAATGCTGAATCTCAATAAAAATTCTGATCAATTTACACTGCCCAACCAGAGAGGACAAAACCAGGCCTTAATTTATATCAAATAGTGGTTGTGTTTCATTGTGTTGAATGAAACATACTCTGAATGATTAAAAGGGAATTTGCTGCTGATTTGGTGTTTGTGGTCCCAGAGCGACATACGGTCTCTCAGCGGGAGAAGCAAGACTTCCACCAAAACGTGAGAATGGAAAATGATGCAGCGGGACGTGACAGTCGCGCTGAGACAGAGGAGTGAGAGGAGTGAGAAGAGGTTTAGAAGAGAAGAGGGAGAAGAGAGAGAGAGAGAGAGGGAAGGGTAAAGGGAAAGGGAGGAAGGAAGAGAGAGGGAAAGAGACTTGAAGTGTGAAGAGGTTCGAGAGAAGAGAGAGAGGGGATGAGACTGAGGAGTGTGAAGAGGTTTTGGACAAAAGAGAGAAGGTGAAAGAGAGAAGAGGCCGAGGAGTGTGTAGATGTTTAGGAAAGGGGGTGACAGGGGAAAGGGAGGGAGAAAGAGAGAGAGAAGCGACTCCAAGCTGTAAAGAAGTTTAGGTAAGAGAGGGAGGGGGGAGTGAAAGAGGGAACGGGTAGGAAAGGACGAGGAGAAAGGGAGAAAAGACTGAGAGAGAAAATAAGGGGGAAAAGAAAAAGGGAGAAGAGAAGGGGAGAGAGAGAAAGAGGGGAATAAAAGGGAGAGCAATCTGAAAAGACTGAGATGTAGAAAGAGAGGGAGAAAACAGACGAGATCGAGGGTGTGTAGATTTTTAGGAGAGAGGGAGAGAAAGAGAGAGAGAGAATAAACTGAGCTGTGAAGAGATTCAGGAGAGGGAGAAGGAGGAGGACGAGGCGGGAGTGATGTAAAAGAGTGTGAGAAAGAGGGAGGGAGGATAGAGAGAAGAGGGAGTGTAAAGAGATTTCATCAAGAAAGAGGGATGGAGAGAAAAAGAGAATAGGAAGGAGATAAAGGGAGGTGGGAGGAAGAGAGAGCGAGGGAGAGAAGACTGAGCAGTGTAAAGTGGTTTTGGAAATAGAGAGAAGAGGGAGAACAGAGGAGAGAAAAAAGAGAGAAGTGGAGAGGAGAGGGAAAGAGATGGGGGGATGGAGAGAAAGATGTTGAGGGGTGTAAATGAGTTTTAGGAGAGATGGGGGAGGTGAGAGAGAGAGTGAGAGAGAGAGAGAGGAGACTGATGGGTGTGAAGTGGTAAAAGAGAGGCAGCGAAAGAGAATGGAGAAATTGAGAGGAGAAGAGAAGAGGTATGTGCAAAGAGGTTCATGAGAGAGGGGAATGAGGCAAAGAAAGAGAGAGGAAAGAAGAGAAGAGATGGGGAGAAAAAGAGTGAGGAGGAGGGGAATGAAGCAAAAGACAAGAGAGGAGGAGTAGAGAGGAGACATAAAGGAGGAAAAGAGGAGACATTAGAGACGATATAGAGAGAGGGACAGTTAAAAAACCAATGGTTAGGAGAGGGCGCGATGGAGGGAGGGTAAAAGAAGAGAAAAAGAGGAGCATGCCAAGGCTCTGTGTGTGGTTTCTCCGCAGGACACAAGCGCAGAGCGAGAGCGAGAGAGACGGGACACATTTACAGACCGTGGTCCAATGCCCTGCAGAGACCAGACCAATTATTACTGCACAACCACAAACACACACAATATCAGCGTCGAGAGAAGGCACAATGTCGGACTCTGTCGCTCTCTTTGTTCATCTGTACATTTCAAACTTAGGTTCCTGGATCTTGACTGACTCCACTTGTGCATCTGTTGTAATTTAGTCAATCACTACGTTTAAATGCACAGAGAACTGCGAGTGCTCAATTCAGCTTTCAGCCCACTCTTGTCCCAGTCTAAAATTTAATAAAACGTGCATACAACCACCGTTTTGGCAAACAGAGAGAAGCAACTTCTCATATATGTCCAATATAGCATTAGACTTATTTGGCTCATGTAGTTTTTTCTTTTGCTTTAAAGGACAAATATTTTACATTCAATTATTAATTGGCCATTATTGGCCTTTAAACATTCGGCATTTCAAAGCAAAAAAAGTTTACTAAAAAAACAAAGGTGATCCATGTTTCTCTGGCTTTACCCACACAATGAAATGTGCTCAGGGCTCCATCTATTGGCAGCAGAGGGAATTACATATTTGACAGAGTCAAATACTGACGCTCGGGGGGGAGAAGATTCATCAACCTAGTATGAATGAAGCTGAATGTTACTCCAGGTGTGTTTTTGATAAGGAACAATAATAAAAGCTCAAAAGAATCACTTTAGCATAATTCATGGATTCAGTCACGTGACTTGTCACATGTTGAAAACGTCACAAATGCTGTTGCCTCTCCGCTGTTGAAAAAACTGAAAATGAAATTTGAAGGAGACAGATGTTTTGGGGTTTGATCCTTATCTACAGCAGCGAGTCGCTGACACTTAAAAGCAGAGACAAACTTTTGTGGACATTTTCCTCTGCTCTTCCTCGTCCACAAGCCCCCTGCCCCGGACAAGCCCTCTGCCCCGGACAAGCCCCCTGCCCCGGACAAGCCCTCTGCCCCGGACAAGCCCTCTGCCCCGGACAAGCCCTCTGCCCCGGACAAGCCCTCAAAGCTTTCAAGAGCACGGACTTTGTGTCTGATCCTGAAATATAACACCCGGACAGTAGAAATTAGGCTTGTTAAAACTGCTGCCATTAGGCTAACGTTTATAGCATAGGTCACTCAGTATATTAAACTAGCATTAGCATTAGCTCGCTAACGACCTGAAACAAAAAGCTCAGCCTCAGTCTGGAGTGACCTTTGTAAGTCCACTGGTCCCTCCTGACCACAGTCATACATCTCTGGACAAACGGGGTCTTTGGGGATGTTACAGAAGAGGAATCCTTTGTTTTGAGACTTTTTGTTCTCAAGATGGCAGTAGCAACGAGTGTGACTAAAATGTACACTTTCTTTTACATCCTCCTTGTACAAACTTTTTTTTTTCAACTTGAAAAACATATTACAACTGTCTTTTATGGGAAGGAAAATGTACAAATTCCTCCAACCATCTTCTTAACAAGGTTTTTCTCTTATTTAGGTGTGTGACGTCCTTAATCCGCTGGCTGGTAGTTTGGTTTGCTTGACAAAAAAAGAGATCGATAGATACTGAAATGATAAATGAGAAACAGAACCTTTATTTGTCCCGCATTGGGGAATTTCCAATGTTGCAACAAACAGTTCAAACACAGCAGGCGAACAGAAACAAACACAAGATCAATAACTGTAGAAATACTCATTGTGCAGCAACAAATTTGATCAATATTCTGAACGCAAGAAATTGTATCTTTTATAGGTGTTTTATCATAAATACAAAGTCATTTTGCAGTGCCTTTTTCTGTCTTGTGTTTGGGATCCGTTATGTTACAAATCTGCTTTACGAGTCATTTTTCTGCAGTTTCTTGTTGATTTTCTCCAGACACTGTCCATTTAAATCTCGCTCACTCAGTCTGCGCTCCATAGACACTTTTCATTTGTGTTTAATCCGAAAGTGTCCCTTAAGTTTGACCCTTAAGATGAACTGTCCGAAAAAGACATTCAGAACACTGGGAAGGTTTACTTTTCTCACAGCTGAACTCAGAAAGACCCAAAGACTTAGGTCCAGCTGTGACCAATCAGAGCCCTCCGTCTAAACCTTCTACTGTCTCCCACGGCGACCAGGAACATGGCGACGGGAGAAGAAGGAAGGCATTTTTAATTTTTGGGAGAAAGGAGATTGTGTTTGGATTTGGGTAAAGTACAAGAAGAAAGAGTGAGTCATGGTTTTCGATGAAATGAGGATTTTTAGGGGAAATTTATCCTCATTCTTCAAAGATTTGTGAGATTTGTCTTTGGTTAAAGTCGGTTAACGATTAATCAGAATTATTGTAACAAGTCGAGTGTTAAAATAATTGTAAACTTATTTTGACAATCATTACGTAGACTATACACACTCTAAAACACATACATAATAACTGCCTTTTTAGCAGACGGAGGCATTATTATAGCAAAATGTCATGAAAGAAGAACCCATTTTAGATTTACATAAAATAATATACTTTATTTGGAAATGTGTATTTATGTATTTGACAGGGACATTGCACAATGAAATATATTGCACAAACCAGAGCTCATTTTCATGTGTAAATTAAGTAGGTTATTCATACAATGGCCCATGTAACATTTAAAATACAGCTTAAAAAACAGACAAACAAATAAAAATACCAATCATTTTTTTGTAAAGTTTATAATTGTACTTCCTGGTTGGAGATGAGCAGCAAATACTTCCTGCTTCCGAAGAGTGCAGACGCTTCCCTGCTTGCTCCTGCCTGCTTCAGCTGCTTTCCTTATTTATTTTGCTTTTAAATCAGTTTTTGTCTTCCAAACATTTTTTGTTATGACTTTTTTAAGTCAACCAAGGATTTTTAAGAACATTTTTTAGAGTTTTAATCAACAAATCTGACGAACCAGCGACATGTCCGTGAGAAGAGAAACAAACTCCTGTAAACGCTGTTGGAAATTTCAACAAGAAATTCATGAGCTACAAGCACGGATATTTGCTTTGGAATCTGAAAAAGGACTGCACGATACAATCCCTGTGTCATCCAGTGGTAAGAAGTCCACATTTTTTACAAGAAAAACAGCAACTTTCAATTTAAACCGGAGTGACTCTGTTTCGTTTCCAAAAACTGTCTAAAAGGCGGTTCGAAGCCTAAGCAATACAAAGATAATGTAACGCCACCTGAAATACAGCTTACAAACAGATTTTTTACCACTTTCAAAGACTGAAATAAAATGAACAAAGGAAAAATGGGAGACATGACGTGGCGAAAAGGCAGACAGAGACAGAGAGAGAATCTGTGCCTAACGTCAAGGTCGTCTTGATTGGGGATGGTGCGATAAGTCACGTGATGCATGAAAAAATCAAAACACATTCTTTTCCCAGCGCCACAGTCACTGAGATTACGTCACGTATTTCTAATGTTTTGGCCAAACATAAAGGAGTTAAACAGCTGATTGTGCACGTGGGCGCAGTGGACACACGACGCGAAGAGACTGAAGTTTTGAAAAGAGACTTCTTGGAGTTATTCGGCGTGCTTGATAAAATGGAAAATAAAAACATTCATAAGTGGACCTCTTCCAAACATTGACAGGAAGATAAACAAGTTTAGCCGGCTGCTTCAGCTGAACACATGGCTGTTCAAAGAGTGTGCAACAAGAGAATTGCACTACATTGAGAACTTCTATCTATTCTGGAAACGAGAGGACCTGTTTAAGAGAAATGGCCCACACCTCTGTAGAGGTGGAGTGAGGGTGCTGACAGAGAACCTGCTCCACGCTCTGAGGCATTGGACTGGGCCTGGACGACTGGGCCTGGACAGACTGCCTGGAAGGGTCCTGGACAGGGTCCTGAGAGAGGAATGAGAGATTCCTGAAGTTAGAGAAGAGAGGAATGAGAGAAAAATTCCTGCTATTTAGAGAAGAGAGGAGAGAGAAGAGAAAAAATTCCTGCTCCATCACCAGAGACCGAGCCACCAAGTTTCAGTTCAGCATCAGCAGCACACCACAGCCTCCACCAAAGGATTTATTAGCAGCCGCTCCACCACCTGCAGCAAAGAATTCAACTCCAACTGCTCCACGATCACCTCCACTACCTCCAGCAAAGGACTCATCTGCAGCAGCACCACAACAATCTTCACCACGCTAGCGCAGGAGTCATTTCAGTTCTTTCCTGCACGGTCCTCATCAAAGGCCTTGGACCCATCTGTGGCGGGCCTGGCAGTATCCCCGCCATCGCCCCTGCCCTCAGAGCAGCCCTGGATCCCCCCTGCAACATCTACTCCCACTACAGATTCCTCACTCTCCTTTCCATCTCCACTCTCACCCAGGGGTCTTCCCAGCCATCTTGAACATCTGATCAAATCAGGCATTAAGATGGCTCCACTCACGCCTAATTTAGCAAGAGTTCTGATATCAACGATGATGAACTCTCCCCTGACTGTTGCTACACAGACAAAAATCACCCCACCAAAACCCACCCGCCTTTCACCTGGTCCCAAACGCTCACCGGCTCCCACTACACCAACAAAAGTCCCCCCACCTATCCCCCCTCGCCTTTCACCTGGTATCTCCCATAGCTAGGATGCACTGGGTCTCAGCGTTGCCGGGACTTATAGTCATATTAAAAATCAAACCAACCCGGGGCCCTGTGTAAAAACAGCCTCCCCTAGTGCTATTTCTGTAGTAACATCACACAGATGGGAAAACAAAATGCGAGTCAGACTGCCCAATCTGAGAAATTTGATTCATATTCCCTGTAAAAAGATAACGCCCAGTCTCACTGAAACTAGTCTGAAACTTGCTGTGCTAAATGTCAGATCCTTATGTAACAAATCATTCTTAATTAATAATTTTATTTCTTCTTATAATCTTGATTTTATGTTTTTAACTGAAACATGGCTTGACAAAAACACAGGAAATTTAGTTCTAATAGAGTCTGCTCCACCCAACTTTATGTTTGAATCTGAAACACGAGAAAACAAAAAGGGAGGAGGTGTGTGTGCTTTTGTTAGAGATGAAATAGTTACCCACAGGTTGTCCTTTGGGGTGTTTTCAACATTTGAGTACGTAGCCTTTAAAATTGAGCTAAAACAGTCTCCATCCATTCTCTTCATTGTTTTATACAAGCCTCCTCAGCACTGCAAAAGTTTTATTGATGATTTTACTGAGATGCTTTCAGTCGTATGCACAGACTTTGATGGTTTGGTTATAACAGGTGATTTCAATGTTCATGTTGATAATATTTGTGACAGAAACGCTAAAGAGCTTCATGCTGTCCTTGAAACTTTCGGTCTTACTCAGCGCGTGAGTGGCCCCACCCACAGCAGAGGGCACACTCTAGATCTTCTAATTACAAAAGGGGTTAATATTTCAAACGTCAATGTGGTCGATGTTGCTCTGTCTGATCATTTCTGTGTCTTCTTTGACCTGTCTGTTTTTCCCAAACCACCAGCTGGTCCTGCAATTGTCCGGAGGAGACACATAAATGACAGCACGGGAAAACTGTTTATGGAAATGATAAACTTTGAAAATGTCTCATGTTCTAATGTAAATGATTTGTTGAACTCTGTTACATCTAGTGTTTTGAATGTTCTCGACACCATTGCCCCTATGAAGGCTAAAATTGTTAAAAATAAGCAGAAGGCGCCATGGAGAAATGATGATTCGGTCAGGGCACAGAAAAGGGAGTGCCGTCGGGCCGAACGAAAATGGCGCAAGTCGAAGCTCCAGGTTCAGAAAGAGATTTACAGAGAGAAGTTGTACATGTACAACCTCATTTTATGTAGAACTAGGGAAGGATATTTTTCTGAAATAATTGGAAGCTGCAGTAACAACTCGCGTGTCCTGTTTGCCACAGTAAACAGATTAACAAACCCTCCAGCTCAGCTGCCGTTAGAACTCATTTCCACATCCAAGTGTAATGAGTTTGCATTATTCTTTAATGACAAAGTTCAGGGCATTAAAAATGCTATCAATTCTACAATGCAAAAAATAACCCTCAAACCACCTACACACTTAGAGCTGACTCACTTTGCACCTGTAACTGACAAAACTGTCCAGGAGATCATCACCAGCCTGAGTTCATCTACATGCTGCCTCGATGTGTTACCCACCAGATTTCTAAAGTCTGTGCTGAACAGTTTGTTAGCACCACTCACTCAAATAGTTAACATGTCGCTTCAATCTGGAACATTCCCAATGTCTTTGAAAACTGCGGTCATAAAGCCTCTCCTAAAGAAGAGCAGTCTTGATGCCGCAGTACTGAGTAATTACCGGCCCATCTCTAATCTGCCATTTTGGGGCAAAGTCCTTGAAAAGGTTGTTTACCAACAGCTCACTGATTTCCTCTTAATAAAACAACTCATTTGATGTTTTCCAGTCAGGTTTTAGACCTCATCACAGCACTGAGACCGCTCTTGTCAAGGTGACAAATGACATCCACCTGAACACTGACGCGGGCAAAGTCTCAGTCTTAATTCTGTTAGATCTGAGTGCTGCTTCTTTTGACACTGTCGATCATGGGATCCTCTTACAGAGACTAGAGGGGACTGGGTGGGCATCACTGGCACTGCTCTAAACTGGTTAAAGTCCTATCTGGAAGACAGGAAATTCTTTATCGAAATTGGTAACTGTGTCTCAGACCAGATGCCCCTGACCTGTGGGGTGCCCCAAGGGTCAATCCTGGGACCCCTTCTGTTCAACCTCTACATGCTGCCGTTAGGTCAGTTGATACGCAGCGAGAATGTGTCCTATCACAATTACGCAGACGACACTCAGATCTATGTTTCACTGACGGCAGGTGAATATGGACCAGTGGATTCACTCTGTCACTGCATTCAACAGATCAGTGTGTGGATGCAAAACAACTTTCTCCAGCTGAACTCAGACAAGACTGAAATCATCGTCTTTGGCCCACAGAAAACAAAGAGAAAGTGTTAACTGTCACCTCCAGAGTCTCGCTCTAAAACCTACACATCAAGTTAGAAATCTGGGGGTAATAATGGACTCAGATTTGAATTTTAACAGCCACGTCAGATCAATCACATCAGCAGCTTTTTTACCATCTAAAAAACATTGCCAAAATCAAAAGTATAGTGTCTAAACCAGACCTGGAGAGACTTATCCATGCGTTTGTCTCTAGTAGATTAGACTACTGTAACGGCCTGCTCACTGGCCTCTCCAAACGAGCTGTAAAACAGCTGCAGTACATCCAGAACGCCGCTGCTCGGGTCCTGACTAGAACCAGGAAGTACGATCACATTAGTCCTGTGCTCAGGTCTCTGCACTGGCTCCCTGTGGCTCAGAGAATAGACTTCAAAGCAGCTCTGCTTGTATACAAGTCTCTCCATGGCCTAGCACCAAAGTACATCTCGGACATGTTAGTGCCATATGAACCATCTCGGACTCTGAGGACCTCAGGGACCGGCCTCCTGCTGGTGCCCAGAGTCAGGACTATAAACATGGGGAATCTGCATTTCAGTTTTATGCAGCTAAAAATCTGGAACAGTCTTCCTGAGGATGTGAGACAGGCCGCTACTCTGGCAATGTTCAAATCTAAACTAAACAAAAACTGTTTTGTTATTTGGCTGTGCATATGACTGAAATGCTTTTCTTTGCACTCTTCTCTTTTATGTCTTGAAACTATTGTGAGATTGTGATTTCTGCCATGTCTTTGTGATTTTAATGCATTTTTTTCCTGTTGTGTGAAGCACTTTGAATTGCCTTGTGTACGAATTGTGCTCTACAAATAAACTTGCCTTGCCTTGCCAAATATGTCATAGGTAGAGGTAATCCCATAACTGTTACCTAGCAACCAGATGGTAAACAAGAGCCAAAATCCAACAGTTATGATTTGTCAAACAATAATACCATATAACACCTTTAATTTGTTGAATGATTGTTTAGAATGTCAGAAAAGTTTGTCAGTTTAGTGTAAAGTGTCTCTGTGTTGATGACATCACGGAGGGATTCAGTTTAGAACTCAGCTCTACTTTATATGTTTAAGTCTTCACAAACTGCAACTTAACAAAAGTAAAACGAAGAGAAATGTTTACCAGGTTCGATCCCACCAAACTAAGTCAATGTTGGAAAAACAGGAGAACCTTCATATAGAATGTATTATTATTCTCTAACGTCAGTCACTATATTTCATAAGGATTACAAGAGGACTATTACCAAATCAAAATGTGCAATATTTATATTTGAAATGCTCAATTGCTATGGTAACAATCCTCATTTGAAACCCATGGATGTAAACGCCCTGGCAACAGATGAACTTGGGTTGAATTACATTATAGGAGCAAAAATATGGAAGATCATTTGTTTCAAGGGATTTAGAATGTTAAATGCTGTATATTTTTGTTTTTCTGAATTTCACGAGCTGAATTTTTGCAGAATGTATTTTAATGTGACTTACTCTATTTAAAAAGATATATATAATTCAATTCAGTAGTAAAAACAATTCAAACATGGATAAAGAAAAAAGTCAATGTGAGAATTTCACCAGCATTTAAAGTTCAAAATCTGATTCAACAGATTATCTTGCATACAAACAGTAAAGAAAGAAATAATAAATAGA
Organism: Chaenogobius annularis; assembly: GCA_015082035.1. NCBI lineage: Eukaryota > Metazoa > Chordata > Actinopteri > Gobiiformes > Gobiidae > Chaenogobius > Chaenogobius annularis. The sequence continues at coordinate 1,217,522 of BJKM01000075.1, read as the reverse complement.
GCTGGCTCATTAAAAATCCATACGTTGTTTTACCAACTGTACAAAACCTAAAATGTGACTTAATGAGACTTAATAATTCCCCTGTGGCGCCGTGCAGTTTGTGAAGGATTTTCTGCTCTCTGTGGATTCAGGGGAAGGAAACAGGATATTTAGCTCAGATAAAACAGTGGGATAAGTCCAGCGTTAATGATGCAGAGTCTCTGGAGATGTGGCCACTCATTACTGTCTGGACCTCACATTCACTGGAGACTTCAAGAGCTAGCGTGTAAAAGAAGATAAAAGTGAGGCACAACTTTAACATGAACGTTCAGGTTGGTGGAGAAAGAATGGCTCACACTTTTACAGAGTTTTAAGATTCACCGCGGGTTTGTCACCCTCTTGTCTCCATGGAGTTGTTTTTGCGGTGTCTGGAATGTTACACAGTATGGCATTATAGTGAAACTTACCTATCAAGACAAGTTAGAGATGCTGCATGGCCAAGCTTTTCAATAAAAACACTGGTAATTACCTTGTTTTATTTGTCTTTTGCTCATTTTATTAATATTAAAGGTGCACTATGTACTGTATGTTCAGAGGTGGGTAGTACTCAGTTACTAAGGATGCAAGTTTTTTTGTTTTTTTTAAATGAACAGATAGTTTGAGCCCTTCGTGGTCAATAATCTGTAAACTGGTGACGTCAACGCAGTGCTTTTTTTGTTGTGTTTTTGTTTGAGTTCTGTACGAGTCATAATTAGAGCACGTTGAGTAATGAGAGTAAACACAGCGACCGGTCTTTGAACTGTGCAATATATGAATGAAAGCTCCTATAAATGCTCTGTTGTCGTGATTATGAATAAAGTTATCTTTATTCAAGAGTTACATTGTAAAGTCGCAGTCAAGACGTTGTATGAGGGCACGTGAGTGCCATGTGGTGGTGCAGTTGCGTAATTGCATGTCGAAAATAAGGCAAAAAGAAACGTGTCCGTTAAAATGTCTTAGTGACGGTTCATCGGTTAATTGGCTAACTTTTTGGAGACGTTTTCTGACCCTGTACATTTACTACTTGAGTTATGTTGTTATTGAAGTAACAGTCTCTTAAGTAAAAGTGTTGTTCTGCTTCTCACTTATTTTTAACAATTTTAATTAACAACAAATGTTTGTTTTTCCTTGGAAAATACTAAGATTTTGTGCTTATTTATGGTTTGCCGCTCCATTTACATTAACTTGAAACCGGTCATTTCTTGGACTAGGGTCTGCCATCTGCTTGTCTCACTGAGGTGACACAGGACGTTTTTTATGTAGAATCAAGACAAGTACTGCAGGTTCAATAAATCCATGGAGATAGAAAAGGTTTTATACAGTGCTCTTTAAAGGAGCTGTTCCCAATTATTTCCATGTAATAAAGTATAATCTGTTGTCAAAGCAGCTCTTAGGGTCAAAATGAGACCTCTGTGTCCTGTCTGCATCTAATTATAGAGCATTTTAATCTCAGAAAACCAGGAAATTAGCATGCTAATGTTTGGTAGCTTTAACATAACATCTCTGGCTTCTGAAATTGTGAACTGTGCTCATAAACTCATCAAGTTCTGATTGCACTTGGCAAGTGAGAAATAATATTGGATTACTGCAAAGAGTTTAAAATGACTTAGTTCTGTTTTTCACGTTTTTAAGACAGATTTATAGTGCCTTTAATACAAGCCATTGTTGTGTGTATAATATGGAATGGTGTGGGGATTTTTCCATTAAATGCACATGAATTGTCACATATTTGAAACACATTCTGACTCTTTTTTGTGTGTTTGTGCGTGTGTGTTTGTGTGTGTGTGTGTGTGTGTGTGTGTGTGTGTTTGTGCGTGTGTGTTTGTGTGTGTGTGTGTTTCTGTGTGTGTGTGTGTGTGTTTGTGTGTGTTTACAGAGACTTGAGTGAAAACATGATCCAGGCCGTTCCCCGGAGAGCGTTCAGAGGAGCCACTGACCTCAAAAACCTGTGAGTGCCTCTGGAGTGTTAATGCACTGACCTCTGTGTGTGCTGATGTGTGGCACAGTGGTACACACGCAGCACCTATGCAGCAGCACAGCTCTTTTTCTCCTGCTGAGGAGTAAGGCCAGGATGTGGAGGATTTAGGATTTCTTTCATACATCATTGTTTACCATTATGATAGGTGTTTTTAGAGGAATAGAATCTAGATCAAATGGCAGCTTTGGTTATTATTTATAGGTTGTTTATTGTAGTAAACTGAAAAAGAAATGGGTACCTGACGTCTGGGGTGTATCTCCTCTTTTCTGTCCTGCGTGTGATGCGCTTTTGTGGCAAAATACAAAAAACAAATCAGTTCTACAAGCGTAAGCCAGGCTTTTCACAAGCTTTGCATCACTTTGTGTGTAACTCCTTTAATTTCAGATATTTTGATGTATATAATCAAACAACTGTCCCACGCTAAGGATACATTTCAACAATTAGAATGGTGTTTTTCTGAGGAAATAAAGTTGTTACATCACAGGACTTTAAACTGTTTTTCAGAAAGGTTTAAAATAAATAATAATAATAACATGATGATTACTTTTGAACCCCAGAGTTTGTCCTGGAGCAGAAATGACAAATTAACTCCTGGTTTCTGTGTAACTGTCTTTTTAAATATGTCACTCCACAGGACACTCTGATTACAGCATTACAATTTGCATATCTTTTTCAGATTTCAGAAGTAGAGATTTAAGGTGTAATTTTAGTCAGAAAACATGCATACATTGAAACGCAACTTCATTCTAAAACTATGTGTAATTCACAGAAGACATTTTTAGGCACTGTTGAGTTGCCTTTTGGAGGGGGGAAAGTCATTTATAGTGATCACTCAAAAAATGTCACACTGATGTATCGTAATGTACGTACCTGCGCTGTAAAAAAGTTAAATTATGATTAATGTCATTACCAATACTGTATCAGTAGAAACCTTTGGGAAACAGTTTAGATGCATCAACCTTACACGTGACATTTCTGTCCTCTTCAGTCAGTTGGATAAGAACCACATCAGCTGCATCGAGGAGGGAGCGTTCAGAGCTCTGCGGTCGCTGGAAGTGTTGTGAGTCTGTCCCCCATCTCCACCCTCCAAACTCATGTCAAAGTTAAGAAGTGTTTTATGCTTGTACCTTTTCTCTCCAGGACACTGAACAACAACAACGTCACCACCATCCCAGTGTCCAGCTTCAACCACATGCCCAAACTGCGCACTTTGTGAGTCATTATGGTTTTACCTCTCAGACCTTTAGGCGAGACACATTCAGAGATACAAGTAAGAACAAAATGTAGTATGCGTTTTTCACCATGTAATGTTTTCATTTAAAAATAGAGCATGTGTAAAATGGACACAATTTTACATTTTTGGGAATAGAATCTAGATCAAATAGCAGCTTTGGTTATTATTTATGAGGTCATTATTTTAGTCTATAAACACAAAAAATGGGTACTTTCTTGCTTAATTCTGTTTAAAAGACTTTTAGTTAAAACTAAAATAAATCCGGCTTAGAATGAGATACTAACAAATCTTTCAGTATGATCCTTCAGTCTGGTTCATTTTAAGCTGGTAAAGTCTGGTGTTTGTAGGTGATATTTTAAGGGTTGATCTTGATGTCTCTGTGGGAGAAACAGCCTGTTAAGTCACAATGTCGCAGAGAAATCTATGGATGCAGCAGATTAAATGAACTGTAAACACTGCCCTCCTTCTCCCCCAGCCGCCTCCACTCAAACGCTCTGCGCTGCGACTGTCACATGAGCTGGCTGTCGCCGTGGCTGCGGCAGAGACCGGCGTTGGGTCTCTTCACTCAGTGCAGTTCTCCTCCGGTCCTGAGGGGGCTCAACCTGGCCGAGCTGCGCAAGAGCGACTTCGCCTGCTCCGGTAACACCCAACCATGGATGTATTTAAATATACGTATTGGCAGCTTAAACCTGTCGTGAGATGGACTGGTTGAAACCGGCCAGAAAGCATTTTTCACATTTTTTGATCATGAACATTAATTCCTTCAGTTTTCTTAAAAATTGCTTTTTATTGTTTAGCTTCTGCTTGCTCCGCCCTGCAACTCTCGCTCTGATTGGTCAGAACGGTGTAAACGCGCTTGTGTGGGGGGAAAAACACTACTGCGCTCGGGCTGTCTTCGAAACGGTCCGAGCAACGTTTTTGTGTTTTGAATGAAGGTCTCAAACACTGTCTGGTTTAAACAATAACGCAAAGAAATGATTATAGCAATGTGTGAAAAAGGAACTTAAGTTTCTGTGGTGCTGTTATTATGCGCTAACACAAAAAACTCAGAAATGCAGCCTTTTATTTTGTATTTTGAAGCTTAAAAGATCAAAGGGCTTTACCAGTAAATTATTATATCAAAGGGATTTACCGGTAAATTATTATATATAGTGTTATAAAAGTATAGTAAAAGGGGGTGAGTAAATGTGGTGCTTTCTCACTCCTTTACGTAATTGTTGTTTGATTTAAATCTAAATGAATTTGCCCTTGTATCCATTGGTCATTTTTTGGAAATGTAAGAAATTATTTAAAATTTCGAATGGAATAGCTTCTGTTATTGGGTGGAACATATGCAGTGGTGGAAGAAGGAGGGTGGTCAAAAGTATAGCAAATCAGATACTCAATCAAAAAACTAAACTAGTATCAAAAGTATCGATACAAAAAAGTAAAAGTTTGGTTTTAAATTTTTCAGAATCAGAAAAGTTATATTGCTATTGTCAGTGAACAAACGGACCAGAGAGCAGAGTGTTTGTGAGGAGTAAGGGTCCATACGCAGCAGTACAGGTGGTCGTGTTTTGTATGTGGTAATGGCTCATCCTGTGCTCATCCTTCAGGTCAAGGCGTGAGTGCGTTTGTCCAGCCCTGCAGTTTGGCCTCTGGCTCCTGTCCGCCCATGTGCACCTGCTCCAACAACATCGTGGACTGTCGAGGCAGAGGACTCACCGCCATCCCAGCGCACCTGCCCGAGGCCATGACCGAGATGTGCGTTTGGATTTTTATCAGCACGTGTTTTGTATCAAACTAATGTAACGCCAAATCAATTTATTGTTTCCGCAGTCGTTTGGGAGCAGAACGGCATCAAATCTGTCCCTCCCGGAGCCTTCACCTCCTACAAAAAACTGCGCCGGATGTGAGAACAACTTATAACTCACGGCCAATTTATTAAACGCACATGTTTTGCAGATTTGCAGCAAAACACATGTTAGAAAAGGGTTCAAAGGTTATTGTCTGGACAGTGGTTTCATCTGAAAGTCAGTTGTTTCAGTCTGATGTAAATAGTTTGGGGCATCAACATTTATTCTCTATCCTCAGCTCTGATTGGCCCTGAGCCCAAAGGGAGGAGTTATAACTGAAACTTGAACTGTCCTTTTTTAAAGTCTTACAGTTTCACTCTCGCAACTTGGGTTGTTTAAGCCTATTCAGATCTGGCCTTTTATTAGCATTTGGTTTGAATTCTGACAAGGTTTTATGAGGTTGTTGTAAACTGATGGGAGGTTGTGTTGTATCAGACCAACATTCCTATTTGAAGGGTTTTCGTTCTTTCACTCCTGTTTTAAACCATCTTTTCTCCTGTTTGAAATGTTTACCTCACTGTCTTCAAACATGTGACATGTGGCTTTTAGCTGAAGATGCACAGCCGATTGTAAACCAGAATTCGAGTGCCTTCTGTGTTGATACAGTGGGTTGAGCAGAGTGGTACTTTGTTCTCGCCAGTGTAAATCTCATTTCAGTCTTCATCATTGCAATGAATACAAAACGTCTTGATTTCTAAAACGTCCAGATGATTACGTTTGAAAGCTTTTCTACCATGGACCACTCCTGAACAAATGAGGGATTACACCGACCTGTTTCCATCAAAACACTTTAATCTTTTCTTTCTTTGTCCAGTGACCTGAGTAACAACCACATTTCAGAGATCGCTCCCGATGCTTTCCACGGACTAAAGGCCCTCAACTCCCTGTGAGTCACTGCAGTGGGATTTTCAAAGAACAATATGATACCAGAAATCTGTATTGAAATATATAAAATTAAATGACCTAACAACAGTGAAATCCTTTACTTTTATTACCACTGCTTTATCTGCTTTAAGAAACCGAACTTTCTGAAAAACCAAAAACTCAAAACATAGTATACAAGAGACATATAAAAAACACTTTTAATTAAAAACATTTCTGAGTAAATTAAATTGTTCTTCTAAAATGTTCATGATTATGTTTTAACATTTTTAAATTAATATAGAGAACTGTGTAATCACAAACAGATGTCAACAGTGGCTACGCTTACATGCGCACCAGAAATCTGATCATTATCTGATTTCTGGAGCTCAGATATTTGACATGTCATGAAAACAGTTTAACATGTGAGTAATCTCATTGTACCCAGGGACTAGGTTTCCAGGATAAATCTTTTCATCATCAAATGTATTTAATAAACTGATCAGTTCAATTCTGTTGTTTCAGTGTGTTGTATGGGAATAAGATCACTGAGCTGCCAGAGGGAGTGTTTGATGGACTGTCGTCTGTGGAGCTGCTGTAAGTCTTTACATCTGACTTTTTTACAGTTTTCCTTTCATTGCATGGACGTTTGCTTTTATTGTATGCTCAGAACTGTCATTAGGTGAGTTTCTCCAATCTACTATCATCATTTTTTAAATCTTCTGTAAAACTGTTATGTATTAGGGCTGCAATTAGTTATCAACTATAAAAAATAATCATATTTTGATCATCTTTATACTATAGACTCAGACTCTGAAATAAATATCGAAAATATGTTTATATATTGACTATTTATTAATTTTAAGACCGCAGCAAGCATTATTATTAGACAATAACCATTTCCAAAATCAATACATTTCTAATTTTTATCAATAATAATATTTATTCATAAATATTTTCTATCTACAAAACCTTGAGTCATCATATTTACACCTTTATTTTGTTTAAAAATACATTTAAAACAATTGTTAGACTATTTGACAAGTCGACCACTAAAATAATCAATTCTGGTTCATATTCTTTGAGTGAAACACGCTGTGTGTTTGTAGGCTGCTGAATGCCAATAAGATCCCACTGCGTCCGAGCCACGGCCTTTAAGGACCTGGAGAACCTGGCTCTGCTCTCACTCTACGACAACAAGATCCAGAGTGTGGCCAAAGGGACCTTCAACGCACTGCACAGTATTCAGACCCTGTAAGTCCCACACCAGACTGACTTAGACCATGGTTTAGACCTGGTTTAGTCCTGGTTTACGCCTGGTTTACGCCTGGTTTACGCCTGTTTACTCCTGGTGGTTTACGCCTGGTTTACTCCTGGTTTACACCTAAACAAATGTGTGGATGCTTTGCGAAGCTTAGACAAGCCAAGTACCGGTAAACATGTTCTGCACATCACATTTTAAGTCGTTTTTCTTTAGTAAATATAAGACTTTTAATTAAGTAAAACAGTCCAAGTGCAATGCCTATAAAAGGCCTGATAAAATGTTGTTAATTTTATCTCTTAATTTGAGTTTAGTAATTTTCTTTTTATGGTTTACAGATAACTCACATATGATATGACTAATCTGATTTATTGCTGATAGTTCACCCATGTTCAAGTTTTGACAAGAAAAATAATGCACAAAAATGGTAAACTAATGTGACTAAGACCAAAATGAAAGAGAATCAGATTTCTCTTGTGCTGTAAAATATTCAGATCTTATTATTGGATTATCTGTCACGTGGAAGAAATCAAAAGAAGGACCCACAACGCAAACCCGCTAAAAATAATATTTAATGAACAAAATATCAAAATAATCCAGGGATGAAACGCAAAACTAAAAACTAATTTGCAGGCAAAAAGGAAAACAACAACGGACAGCTCCAAATAATCTTCTTTTATACAGCACAATTTTACAAAACAGAACTGTGTCCAAAGTGCTTCACAAACACAAAGCATACGACAAGAAATAAAAGGTTTCACAAGCGCTCAATTTGATCACTAGCCACAAAACCGTAAAACCAGCTAAATCAAGTCCGAGCAAAATCATAAACCCATAAAACAGACAAAGAGAAACACAGGGTCTTAAATACACAAGGGGAAATCAACAGACAAGCACACAAGAGACCTACACACTCATTAAGACATTATCTGATTATTCTGTGTGTAAATGTACATGTCTCCACTGTTGCTGCTCCTCTTCCTCAGACACTTGGCTCAGAACCCGTTTGTGTGCGACTGTCACGTGAAGTGGCTTTCCGACTTCCTGAGAGCGAACCCCCATCGAGACGAGCGGAGCGCGCTGTGCCAGTCCACGAAGACTCACCAACAAACGCATCGCTCAGATCAAGAGCAGCAAGTTCAGGTGCTCGGGTAAGAGACCCCAGACGCCGCCGCACCAGACCTGGGGTAATCCTCTGTCAGTCCTGGTTTGAGTTAGGACGTAACGTAGTCCAAATCGCAAAAATACTTCTCTATTTTGGACAGGCAAATACACAGGCAAATAGATGTTTTTCTTCTGAAATACCTTGACTTAAAAAGACTTTGGTGCAAATAATTCATTCAGTCATATTCTTCATAATAAGGCTATAACTAGGGCTGGAAGATGAATCCAAATCGAATTGAAATCGCAATTAGCATAACGCAAAGGCTGCAATGTATGAAGTGCCATCATTTCCTCCAAAGGCAATAAAATATCCTCTTATGCAGAAAACTAACCCTGCTAACCCTGAAGTTTAAAAAATCGGAACAAACATGTTTTCCACTAAATGGGATTTTGGTAATTGTTTGTCTGTCATTTTAGTCCCTTTAAAGGCCCACTAAACACCTGTGGCAGAGTTTTCTCCGCCCACAAGCAAACTTCTGGCCTCGTCTGGAAGATCGAGCTAAAAGTCTGCTGTAAAGACCAACAACAACTTCGGTGTGGTTAAAATTGTGTTTTAACAAGTCAACTGGCAACTGTGCCTCAAAGGTCAGGTATTTGAGCCATAAAAAAGGAGGTGTAAACAGCAGTCGTTTCAGGCCGTTCAATGCTTAAGCCTCAGTGAAAAAGGATCGAACCATCGCCAAGTAAATAAATAAATACGCTTTAGATTACAATTAACCCACAGGAGTTGCGGCGGTTGGTTGATCTCGTTTCGATTTGACAAGCTTTCAATCGTGATGTCAGAGCAAGTTGGGGTGAAGTTAAACACAAACCTGGGCTCCATCGGGTGATTGACATTGGGCTGATGTTTCCGACAGAAACAAACGTAGCGCCGCAGACAGGTCTAGCTCCGCACTGAAATGTAGCAAAGGATCATGGTCTATGCTGTTCCTTCTGTTACTTTTAAACTTCCGCAACAACAAAAGAAGCTTGAAATTCCATATATTTTGACAGTCGACGATATTAATGTGAGACACTATGATATCACAATATTTGGATTATTGCGTTCCTAGTTTGCCTTGATTTTGTGGACGTGTTATCTCTATGGAAGAGATCTGCTGATATAATAACAGTAGCGTTGGTGAAAATGTGACCAACAGTGCCCTCGACTGCCGAGAAACAGAAGTACATGAAGGGAGGTGAAACTAGAGATGCAACATTTAATCATCTAACTGTGATGAAGTTGTATTTTTTATCATTATCATCACTACACAGACTCTAAAACACATAAGAAAAGACCTTTTATAACAAAGACTGTGGACTTATTGAATAAAAATGTCGAAAATAAATACATTATTTTGGATTTTGATAAATAATACACTATATTTTCTTTCTTGGCGCCTTCAGTCATCACATTTCAGCATTTATTTGGTTGATAAAGTATTTTAAAACTCTTACTGTACAACAGAAATAAACATTTGACTGATCAACTACTAAAATAATTGTTTGTTGTAGCCCTAAGTGAAACATTCTGTGTTGGGAATAAGGAAATAATAAGCAGATTATAATTATTTAAAAAACTGAAAACTAAATTTCCTTTTCAAAGAATTCCAAATAAATATGTACACAACTAATCAAATACATGCACAGTTCCATACATACTGTCTTTCTTTGAATTTCATGCCAGTTTTCCTTTCTCAACAGCCAAAGAACAGTATTACATTCCAGGTAAAGGATACACTTCGTTCTCCATTTTTCACATATTTTCAAGTCCTTTAAAGTGTATCTTGAAAGTCTGATTGTGTTGTTTTCAGGATCAGAGGACAAGCGCCTGACGTACGAGTGCAACAGCAAACCTGTGTGTCCGTCCAAATGTCGCTGTGAAGCCAACGTCGTCGACTGCTCCAACCTCAGGCTCACAAAGTTCCCTGAGCACCTTCCTCCTGCCACCGAGGAACTGTGAGGAACTGCTCTGGTGTTTTATTCATTTCACTAAATGCATCCGTCCTTTCGGGCTGAAGGCCTGCTGCTGCTGAGGGTCGATGGGGTCATAGGCCACCAACATTTTGATTAGTCGACTAATTGTTTTATTGGGATTACAGCAGAGGAGGTTAAATCGGCAGAGGAGAGGTGCATGGATTATTTGTCTCAAACTCACCCACACACACGGATACACTACACCCTCGCTGATTTCAGGAAAAGGTTGTTACAAGCGGAGCGGGTGTCATGTGATGGAATGGACTGTGAAGAAAACAAATACACGAGGATAAGAGCGTGAGCTGCTTTTACAACTTATTTAGAGCAGAAATTAAACAAAAAGGACAAATATGTGCTGATTAAACCTGCTTATAAAGGCCACAAGAGGGCGCTGTATTCACTAGCAGGGGAGCCCCCGTGTTACAGTCACTGAAAATACTGACGAATCAAACAGTTTGCACAAACTCTTTGTTTTGTTCGTGCTATTTCTAGAGTTCAAATGAAACAGATTATGCTTTTTTCAAGAAGTTCCTATTGAACACAAGTAGATCATAGTTTTACATTTTAAAACGCTACGCTTATATTGACCTAAAACAATTTAATATAAAAACTCGTCATAGCGATAAGCCCTATCTCTTCATAGGGATGATGATATTTCACTCTAAAAAGCAGAATACTGTCAGTTATATGTTTTTATTTTTGAAAAATGGCTACATGACATTATTAACCAACCGTATCGCTCAGAGTTTGAATCTTTCAAATAATCACAAGTACAGAGAAGTGGGCGGGGATAGAGGGCAAGTAATAACAGATTTTCTGAGCACTTGAGCCTCAGTTGCTGGACAAAACAGGATTAACTCAAACATGTAAGAATCAATCAAAATACAACTTTGAGTAGACTAATGAGGAGGAAACTGAAACTCATTGATTTTTGAATATGTGCCTTTAAGAGTCGTCAGAAGAATCAGAATCAGTTTTAAGGAACGAACAGAGGCAACGGAGCCTTCACTGTCGGCGGCTCTGATTGGCTGCTTTAGGAGTGTGGAAGGTCATTTGTTTCATTCAATTTTCTCCTGTTTTAGATTTTAAAGCCCTCAAATTTAGTGTAAAATTTGCAGCGAATTTAGCAGAGCAAGAAAATGGCAATTGATCCAATGTGAGTAAATCTTTGCTGCAAATTCTACCCTCTGAATTTAGACTGTTGAATTTGAAGACTTGAAAATCAATGCGATGAACATTTAAGCGATGAATTTAAGACCCTCTGCATAGTTGGTAGTTTACTCTGTTTACTCTGCGTAGTTGTTAGTGCAGTTCAGGTCAGATCGTCGAGTTTTGAGGGTTTAATCGATCCACAAATTGACCAAGCATTTATTTGGTCAACTGGGTTTCAGAATGATAAGAAATAAGGACCGTTGCTGTAGCGATGAACAATTATATCTCTAGAATGGGAAAAAAAACAACATGAATATATATTTATGTAAATGTGGACTCGATAACTGATATACAAGCAGATTTACAGTAAAAAAAGATGGGTTTGAATAAACAGTTGTGTGCATCTTCCCCAACCATAAATAAACATTGCTTTATCTATGTTTTAATGGTTGTGTTTTTCCTCCAGGCGTCTGAACAACAATGACCTCTCGGTGCTGGAGGCCACTGGAGCCTTCAAGGGCCTCAAGCAGCTCAAGAAAATGTGCGTACTTTAACATTTGTTTTATGAAGACATTTTATAAAATGCTACACAAATGTTATATTAAGTAGTAGTCGGAGAGAAACAAAATATTGTATAAAATATAGGGCCAAATCAGGCCCTCCCAGTGATGGATCCGGCCCTCGACCCATCTTCCAAATATTAAAAATAGTAATAATAATAACATTACTAGTTTAATTCTGGGTTAGCACTAGTTTAGAGTGTGTTTAGTCCTTGTTTAAGTCTGCTTTAGACCTGTTTTGATTCTGGGTTAGTTCAGACTTGGTTAGTACTATTCTAGTCCTAGTTTAATTCTGGTTCAGTACTGTTGGAAAGGCATTTTTTACATACTTTCTCACAAAAATCTAATCTACCAGCAGTTATTTTATTGTATTAACTCAGTTTCTTGAACCAGTGTTGGGGATTTTTGTGCGACCCAAACTGTAGTGGACCTCCGGCCCAGACGTCTTGACCCTCCAAAAATCTGGCTCTCGGGAAAATTAAGTTGAATAGCCCTGGTATAAAGTGATATTTCTGCACTTTTGTGGTTAATTTCATGATCCATTCACGTTTTGTGCCAAACTTGCAGATTCCTCAGCAGATTCCAGATGAAAATACTGATCGTCTGAGTAATGTTATCTAGAAAAAAACACATCAATCTTGCCCAGCCCTAATATTAAAGCATTAAAACATGTTGTTTTTGCACAGTTCAAAATAATTGAGTCAATGTGTCATATTTGGCAATATATATACAGTAATTGCGCTCCTCACATCAGCCAGACCAGTAAAGAGGCAGACGCAGTGAGCCTCTGCCTCAGTTAGAAATAAACAACACACTTATATTTGTTTTTGCAGAAACCTGAGTAACAATAAGATCTCAGAGATCGAGGATGGTGCGTTCGAAGGCGCCTCGTCAGTGGTGGAGCTGCACCTGACGGCCAATCACCTGGAGTCAGTGAGAGGAGCCATGTTCAGAGGCATGGACGGCCTGCGCATGCTGTGAGTGTTTACTGCACAATCGTGTTCTGGCTTTGGAAGAGAGTAAGAAAAACGTACTGTTAATCCTGCCCCCTGTTTTGATTTTGAATATGTAATAGAGTTTTAATATGGCTGGTGCTCCAGAGGGACGGACAAGACGACACTGCGCTGTTGCCATGGAGGTGGAAGTTGGGGTTCTGGCTCCCTCTGGAGTTGCACCTGTCGCATTTGACAGAAACATTATTTTAACTGTGCAGATCTTTGCAACCTCAATGTTCCAGTTTTGTAGGAAACTAGAGACTTCAAGGTTCCCAACAAAGCCACCACTGCAGCACAAACACCTGTTAAGGTTGAGAATGACTCTGGGATGAGAATCAAAGCATCTGGTTTTTCAGAATCAGTCCAGATGACTACAACTGAATCTTTGTTACACACTTTTGGAGCTCTTTTGTGACAACCATCCCCTGGAAGAAAGTCTGGCCTTTATCTCATACATTTGTCATCACAAATAATCCTACACTACTGCCCAGTTAAATGCTATTTAAGGACTTTGTTGGACTTTTTCTTTTTGTGCCAACAACCCTGAAACTGTCACACCTTTATAACCTTCTGGAAACGTTTGTAAGATTCACTCAAAGTTATATTTCAAATGATTTCGTTTTTCGATTTCAAGATACGCTCTTTTCTTTCCTCAATAAAACGAACGTTAAATATTACACTATCAACCATCTGCTTTTCCAAATTCCACATCCAAAAAGCAAAATTCTTAAACCGAAAACCCCTTTCAAAATGTTCTAAAACAAAACTGAGCAGTACAGACAACTCATCGGACACTCCAGTTTACCCCGAAGCTAGAAAAACCAAAGAACTGTTTTCCATTTGCTTCTCTGTCTCGTTGGTCTGATTGCATTGTGTTAAGCTCGCTCCACTGCGGCCCACATCCTGACTTGTGTCTGTGTGTGTGTGTGTGTGTGTTTTTGAAGGATGCTGAGGAACAACAAGATCAGCTGTATTCACAACGGCAGCTTCACTGGACTCCCTCACGTGCGGCTCCTGTCTCTCTATGATAACCAGCTCAGCACCATTCTGCCCGGAGCCTTCGACGCGCTGCCCAACCTCTCCACGCTGTAAGAGACGCCGCCGCACCAACACTTTAGTCTAAGCTCGGTTAATACAGAATAATAATGCAATCATCGTGTATAGAACTTGTCCAGAAACATTTTTGACGTTTGCCTCACATATTAAAACAAAAATGTGCACGCCTTAATTTACAAGTCAGACTCTGTCAAAATAAAAGCTTAGCACTGACAAAACCAAGATTAAAATGTGAATTTACTACATAGAATCGGCCTTTTTCATTTAAAAAGAGACATTTTCATAAAGAAACAGTCCATTTGTGTCCACTGGAGGACCTGATGTTGTCGTTACGTTTTAAACACGCCCAGGAGCTTCACAAGACACTGACACGCAGAAGGGTCACGTGCATTTCAGAGCATGTTTTTGAGGTTTTTAGAGCATTATACATATTAAATGGAGATTATATTACCTCATTTATCTTCCTCTCTGCTCTGTCGTCATAGAAACCTGCTGGCGAACCCGTTTAAGTGCGACTGCCGTTTGTCCTGGTTCGGCGCGTGGCTTCGGAGTCGTCGCATCGTTACGGGAAACCCTCGCTGTCAAAGCCCCGCCTTCCTCAGAGAAATCCCGCTCCAGGACGTGGCAGCTCCAGACTTCAGATGTGAAGACGGTGCATGCTCTCAAATACTGTCTTCTCTCACTGATCAACTGTTAATTGACCGTTTGACTACAAGTTTCCTCGTTCAAACTGGGGTTGTTCAAGTTGCTGTAATGAGGAAAAATCAGGAAGTGCTTTTGTGTGTTTTAAAGTTTTAATCACTTGAATGTTTGAGTTACAACTTGAGAACATTTCAGCTGAACTATTTGGCTAAAGAAACATATTAAATACAGGGATGGAAAGCAGCTAATTACAGATACTCAAGTTACTTTTTTGAGTAGATTTTCTAAACAATGTACTTATAATTTAGCATTACTCGAGTCTCAGTTTATCTCGTGACTTTTGAGTCTCTCGAACCGCTCAGAGCTCGAAAGTTGTTCCAGGGCTTTTAAAAATGTTTACTTCTTAAGTCTGAGCTGAGTCTGGAAATAAGTGATACTAGAATAAGTAGTTTTGCAATACTGTAATAGGCAAGTTTATTTGTAGAGCCCAATTTGCGCACAAGGCAATTATGGATTCAAATCATAAAACAGATAAAGACATGAAAGAGAAGAGTGAAAGTCATTTGCACAGCTAAACAAAAATGTTTTTAGCTTAGATTTGAACATTGCCAGAGTAGAGGCGTGTCTCACATCCTCAGGAAGACTGTTCCAGATTTTAGCTGCATAAAACTGAAACCCAGTTACTCCATGTTTAGTCCTGACTCTGGCACCAGCAGGAGGCCGGTCCCTGAGGTCCTCAGAGTCCGAGATGGTTCATATGGCACTAACATGTCCAAGATGTACTTTGGTGCTAGGCCATGGAGAGTTGGAGAGACTTGTATACAAGCAGAGCTGCTTTAAAGGTCTATTCTCTGAGCCACAGGAGCCAGTGCAGAGACCTGAGCACAGGACTAATGTGATCCTACTTCCTGGTTCTAGTCAGGACCCGAGCAGCAGCGTTCTGGATGTACTGCAGCTGTTTTACAGCTCGTTTGGAGAGGCCAGTGAGCGGGCCGTTACAGTAGTCTAATCTACTAGAGACAAACGCATGGATAAGTCTCTCCAGGTCTGGTTTAGACACTATACTTTGGCAATGTTTTTTAGATGGTAAAAAGCTGCTGATTTATTGATTTGACGTGGCTGTTAAAATTCAAATCTGAGTCCATTATTACTCCCAGATTTCAAATTTGATTTGTAGGTTTTAGAGCGAGACTCTGGAGGTGACTGTTAACACTTTCTCTTTGTTTCTGTGGGCCAAAGACGATGATTTCAGTCTTGTCTGAGTTCAGCTGGAGAAAGTTGTTCTGCCCACCCAGTCCTCTAGTCTCTGTAAGAGGATCCCATGATCGACAGTGTCAAAAGCAGCACTCAGATCTAACAGAATTAAGACTGAGGCTTTGCCCGCGTCAGTGTTCAGGTGGATGTCATTTGTCACCCTGACAAGAGCAGTCTCAGTGCTGTGATGAGGTCTAAACCTGACTGGAAAACATCAAATGAGTTGTTTATTAAGAGGAAATCAGTGAGCTGTTGGTAAACAACCTTTTTAAGGACTTTGCCCCAAAATGGCAGATTAGAGATGGGCCGGTAATGACTCAGTACTGCGGGCATCAAGACTGCTCTTCTTTAGGAGAGGCTTTATGACCGCAGTTTTCAAAGACATTGGGAATGTTCCAGATTGAAGCGACATGTTAACTATGTGAGTGAGTGGTGCTAACAAACTGTTCAGCACAGACTTTAGAAATCTGGTGGGTAACACATCGAGGCAGCATGTAGATGAACTCAGACTGGTGATGATCTCCTGGACAGTTTTGTCAGTTACAGGTGCAAAGTGAGTCAGCTCTAAGTGTGTAGGTGGTTTGAGGGTTATTTTTTGCATTGTAGAATTTATAGCATTTTTAATGCCCTGAACTTTGTCATTAAAGAATAATGCAAACTCATTACACTTGGATGTGGAAATGAGTTCTAACAGCACCTGAGCTGGAGGGTTTGTTAATTTGTTTACTGTGGTAAACGGGACACGCGAGTTGTTATTGCAGCTTCCAATTATTTCAGAAAAAATACAATTATGAAAGAAAAAATATTAGTTACATAAATATCGGACATTTAGCACAGTAAGTTTCAGACTAGTTTCAGTGGGATTTTACATTATCTCTTCACAGGGAATATGAATCAGATTTCTCAGATTGGGAGTAAAGGTTTGTAAGTGAATATGTTTGTACGTCCTGCGCGCCCTGACGTGTCCTGTGTGTGTCTTGTGTGTGTCCAGGCTGGGTGGATGACAGTCTGTGTGGCCCCGGGCCCCTCTGCCCCGCTCACTGCACCTGTGTGGACACTGTGGTCCGCTGCAGCAACAAACACCTGCACAATCTGCCCCGAGGACTGCCCCGTAACCTCACCGAACTGTGAGTCGTGACTGTATTTAACTGTTTGTGACATAAAATAACTAGAATGCACAATAAAATTAATTTTTTACCTAAAGCTGAAATTACAGTACTTTATCCAATTGAAAGAATGAGCTACAAATGTTCTTTTAAAAAAATTATAAAGGCCAAAAATGCAAAACTTAAATTTAAAATAGCAAATTCTAACCCTCTTAAAATGTGTCTATTTATGAATTGGTGATGTTGTGACGTTCATTCATGAAATGTACAAAAGATAAATAAAAAAATAAAATTGCATTGTTTATCTATCGTTTAGTAAAAAAAACAACTGAGAAACAAAGCGAACTGTGACATTTGGATATCCTCATATGACCAGGTTTAGGGTGTCTTAAATTCTGTTTGTTTGTCACTGTTGTTTCACATTGGAGCTCAAACTCTGCTCTAATCTGA